>OY723385.1:12778290-12795790 GCA_963210295.1 Ophion ellenae | reverse complement strand
GTTTTTATATGTTATTTTGTTTGTGTTTTTAATTTGTTTTTATATTTTACTTTCTATCTCATCGCATCTTATGTTGTTTATTTTTGTTTTATCTCAAATCTTTATTTCTCTAATATCCCTTTACTTTGTATTGTATAATAAATATGATCAATGTCTCTCTCTCTCTCGCTCTCTATCTTAAAAGGTTCGCCGCTTTCGGCATACGTGCGACCTCCGATTCCCATTTTTTTTTCGCGTTTTCGCCAGGCCCCTCTTCTCCAAGCCATTTTTGAAAGCACAAAAAAATTGTTTAACGTGGAGCATGCGAATGATTTGGTCGCACACCGCCATTGCATCTTTCGTCCCCAATTGCCGGCCACTTAATTCGCGTTTGCATACACACGATCGAGCAAATCCCCGACGAGCAGCGAATAAACGGGAAATTAGAAAAACGAAAAAATCGAAATAAGCGTACGAGGCAAAACGTAATAGAGGAGATGTATATTCGGTGTGTGCGTATTTCGCTGTTATTTCGATACGTATATATGACAATCCGTGAACATGTTGCACCGTCGCGTCTTGATCCTATTAGGGATTATAATAGAGCGTAATTGGACACGGTGCAAGGCTTAAGGGCCTCTGCCACGCGATTGTCCGACGGCGGCGAGGGTTCTCTGTCACATGTCTCATGAATATATATATATAGAAATATATGGGGCAGATTTGACGGGATCGCCGACCCGCGAGAAAGCAACATGTGCGTTCACGAAATCGTCAATTCCGTTTGCTTGAATCCTCATCTAACACCTGATCGCCCATATCTCCCCTTACGGATATGGTCCCGTGCGGATCACGTCTGTATATGGCACTTTGCTGATGCTGGGTGCATGGATACACACACACACACACACACACACACACACACACGCAGACAGACACGCACACACACATACACACACACACACACACACACACACACACACACACACACACACACACACACACACACACACACACACACACACACACACACACACACACACACACACAGCATATATATATATATATATATATATATATATATATATATATATATATATATATATATATATATAATGAGAAAAATACGATTTTTAATGGTTTTTCGAGTTCTCTTCGAAAAAAATACAGCGAGATTTTGTGACGAATAGTATTTGCCAGAAAAGTTTGACCTTTCTGGAAAAAATATCAACATTCCATTGTGATAATTAAATTCCGAACGAAGATAATTAAACTCCGAATACGAAACACACCTGAATTTTTTTTGTGATTTCTACAGATTTTTTCAAATTTTAACCAGACATTGTTAATGTCATTGTGCATGTTTGAGTGAAATTTCAGAACAGTCGATTATTTCGATTGGGAGATAATGGGTTTCAAAATTGCAACTTTTAACACTGCAGGGGCTGCATCGAATTTAGACAGAAGAATTTTCCGTAAAAAATATTTGTCCCCCATAGTAAGAAGACATATGGCAGTTTGCGCGGCATATTTAAAATAATACTGCAACACAATTTTTTATTTGGAAGTAATTTTTAATCGAACAAAGTTTTTAAATTAATTAAATATATTTAAAAATATTAATATTTATAACGCAAATATTTTTTTTATGATCAAAGTTTTTAACTTTAAGAACACGATAATGTGTTTTTCTCGAAATATTGAACATTACCGTTTTGCGGTGTTGCCATATGTCTTCTTATTAAAGGGACCAAATTTTTTTTACGAAGAATTATTCGGTCTTTACTGAACGTTTCCAGCAAAACTGAATAGCAAAGGCAATCGAAACTTTTTTCACTCTTTTTGTAACTAGTTTGCTATTTAAACATAATTTTTTTTCATAATTTATGTACCATTCATATTGTTACGACGAATTATGTGACCTGACTTTCGATCAATGTAGACCCTGCAGTGTTAAAAGTTGCAATTTCAAAACCCATTATCGTCCAATCTAAATAGTCGATTGTTCTGAAATTTCACTCAAACGTGCATAATGATATGAACAATGTCTGGTTAAAATTTAAACAAAATCTATAGAAATCAAGAACGCGCGCTCGTTTTGGCTTAAAACCATAAAAACAACGTTTTTTTCGAAGTGTTTTGTATTCGGAATTTAATTATCGTCGTTGTGCTAGGCTTGAAATAGAATTTTTTTCAGAAAGCTCTGTTTTTTTTTCTGGCACTACTAAAATACGCTGTATCTTTTTTCGAAGAAGAATTGAAATACCATTGAAACTCATATTTGTGTCGTTCCCACTGCCCAATCCCTTAGCAAAAGAAATTGAGCATTCTAAAAAGAAATAAAATTCCCTCTTTAGAACAGCAAAATAAAGATAATTAAATTGCCAATACGAAGCACGCCTGAAAAACTTTTCCGTACATCCCGTCGTCGACAAAAACACCTATCAAAGATGCATTTAAAAGTGGATCAAGGGAATTTAATTCCACGAAAAAGTTTTTTTCGCAGTATTTCGTATTCAGAACTTAATTATCTCCGTGCTGCTCAACTCAAAATGTACTTTTCATTTTTCTGAGAATGCTCAATTTTTTTCTGGCGAATACTACTCGCCACAAAAATACGCTGCATTTTTTTATTCCGAAGAGACCATGAAAAACTTTTAAGGGGTTACCCCCACTTGCGATTTTGAAAAAATCGATTTTTTTTTATTGCATTTTTTTGAAGTATAAGTATCTGAGAATATGTCCTGAAAATTTCCAAGTCGATCCGAACAAAATTGACTGAGATATGAGCGTTGAAAGAGAAGAATCCGCGTTGAAAGAGAAACTTTAAACGCGTTTTTCTCAAAATGGCATTTCTGAAGTCGGTGACCAAGATTACTCGAACACTAATGAACCGATCTTCTTGAAATGTTGCAGGCTTATTTAATACATAAAAATGTAGTCTTTAATCGTTTGATTTTTTTTTTCGAAAAAAA
The DNA here is from genome assembly GCA_963210295.1 of Ophion ellenae. NCBI lineage: Eukaryota > Metazoa > Arthropoda > Insecta > Hymenoptera > Ichneumonidae > Ophion > Ophion ellenae. The sequence continues at coordinate 12,792,836 of OY723385.1, read as the reverse complement.
ATGGCCGTTTTTAGCCAAAAAACGGCCGTTTTTTTTTTCGTTAAAATCGAACCATTAACTTTGACTGTCCGCCATTTTGTGAAAAATGAATATTTTTTAAAATCCTTCGATTAAAGACTAGTTTACACTTATATTTGACTAAATCCATCCGCATTTTTTTTCAGACGATCCACTTCGCCGCAATGTTGGTCACCGCAAACCGTGTATATAAAAACATTATTTCATTGACGGCCATTTGCCACTAAACAATGTAATATTTTTCAATAAAAAAATTACTGAAAGTTCTTCAAGATGTGTTCTTTAAGATGATATATTGATCGATGAAAAAAGTTTTGTAGTTTTCTTTAAAAGAATTCATGAAAAAGGCCTTTTTTTGCGCTACAAGTGGGGGTAACGCCTTAAATGTCATATTTTTGTCGGTCGCAAGATCTCCGCGCGAGACCTTTAAAAAGCTCTTCAACGCGATACGAGGTGGCAAGGAGAGCGAGGACCGATTCTCTCACAGCGCATTCCTGATTCCGAATGCCCGCGTCCGCCTACAATTGCGAATATGTCATTGGTGTGAACAATAAGTTTGGCCAGAATTGGGTCCGTCCGTGGCGTTTGCGCGTTTCTTCGCGCAAATGTCACGGAACGCGTGTGTAAGGGTGGCTTAATTCTTGATAGTGTGAGTATCTCTGGGTGCTACTCATGTATAGGTGCCGGTACCAAAGTCGGCCATGTTGAACGAGCCTGCGTGGTAAAGTCGAGACGATCTCTCTCTCTCCCCCTCTCTCTCTCTCTCTCTCTCTCTCTCTCTCTCTCTCTCTCCTCTCTCTCTCTCTCACCCTCCCGCTCCTTGCTGAGCTCCAACGCGGGATATTGACGCGCCGCCAAGAGCTTTGTCGGCCTGAGAGAGTGAGAGAGAGAGAGAGAGAGAGAGAGAGAGAGAGAGAGAGAGAGAGAGAGTGAGCACGGCAGGAGCGGGAGGGAGAGGGAGGAAGCATGGAGGGGTATGGAGGACAACCTCGGCTCTCCGCCAACCAGCTGCATTGAGCTGATAGAGAACCCGTGGCCGCGACCTCATCGTCATATGGCCCCGCGAGCGCCGTAGCGATGGCAACGCGAGTACGTGCTCGCGTACTCCGCGATATATATATATATATATATATATATATATATATATATATATATATATATATAGCGCGGAGCAACTTCCCCCTCGTACACCGCGGACACTCTCGCGGCCTCAGCGAACTACAAAACGCCACATGGAGAGAGAACGAGGCAGAAAAAGAGGAGGGGGATAAGAGAAACAGGGGGAAAGATAGAACGAGAGGATGCCCAGAAAGAATGAGCGAGAGCGACAGGAAGCGCGAAACCTCGCAGGAAGAGGACCGAGTTTTATCTCTGTCGTCATCTCTGTCGTACATCCGACTCCATTCCTTCGAGACTCCAATCGTTCGGGAGAACACCGTTCCTCCATTCGTCTTCTTCTGATTTTTCTTCAGCTCCTTTCTGCAGCTTTTTCTGCTTCATCTTCAGCTCCTTCTTTCAGCTTTCCTGCTCCGTCTTTGAGCTTTTCTGCTCCTTCAGCTGGCTCTTTTTCTTCAGTTGACTTTTTCTTCAGCTCCTTCTTTTTCTGTTTTTTCTGCTCCACATTCAGGTCCTTTCGTCAGTTTATTCTACTCCTCCTTATTCTGCTCCATCTTCAGATCCTTTTTCTGCTCCTTCTTTTTCTACTCCTTCTTCAGCCCCTTCTCGTCCTTCAGCTTCTTCTACTTCTTCTGCTCCTTCTTTTACTTCGTCTTCCCTGATCGTCCTTCAGCTTTTCTGCTCCTTCTGCAGCTGGCTCTTTTTATTCAGCGCCTTCTTATACAGTTTTTTCTACTCGTCCATATTCTACTCCATCTTCAGGTCCTTTTTCTGCTCCTTCTTCAGCTTTTTCTACTTTTTCAGCTCCTTCCTCTCCTCCAGCTCCTTCTGCTCCTCCTTCTACTTCGTCTTCTTCTGCTGCTTCATCGTCTGTCTCTTCTTCTTCTTCTTCTGCTCCTGCTCCTGCTCCTCCTGCTCCTCCTTCTTCTCCTACTTGTCCTTCTTCTGCTTCTGCTCCTTCTTCCTGCGCAGCATGTGGCGACAGAGTGGCTACTTCTTGAAATACTTGCGGAGATCGCGAAATGGGACACGCCGAATGTATGCTTATAGGACGCGCACCAGGTGACGCCTCCGACCTTGTTCTCGTTCTCGCAATGAATCTTTCCGTCATGGGAGTAACAATAGGAGAGCTGCCATCACGGAGAACGAAAGAGCAGAAAAAATCGGAAAAAAGAAAAGATAAGCGCGTGCTCGTCGACGGCCTCACGTTGTATTTATATTCACCATTTTTTAAATTCTGCTCAGAAGACCTTAAATTCATCATTGGTATTACAAAAAAATGTAACTGAATCTCCGACGTGTGTTTTATCGGCGGAAAAAAATGCTCGTGAGCCAAAATGCCAAAGAGTGTTACTGCTCGCTTAAGGGGTTACCCCCACTTGCGATTTTGAAAAAATCGATTTTTTTTGTTGCATTTTTTTTAAGTATAAGTATCTGAGAATATGTCCTGAAAATTTCAAGTCGATCCGAACAAAATTGACTGAGATATGAGCGTTGAAAGAGAAGAATCCGCGTTGAAAGAGCGTCGAAAGAGAAACTTTAAACGCGTTTTTCTCAAAATGGCATTTCTGAAGTCTGTTACCAAGATTACTCGAACACTAATGAACCGATTTTCTTGAAATTTTGCAGGCTTATTTAATACATAAAAATGTAGTCTTTAATCGTTCGATTTTTTTTTTCGAAAAAAATGACCGTTTTATAGCCAAAAAATGGCCGTTTTTTTCGTTAAAATCGAACCATTAACTTTGACTGTCCGCCATTTTGTGAAAAATGAATATTTTTTAAAATCCTTCGATTAAAGACTAGTTTATACTTATATTTGACTAAATCCATCCGCATTTTTTTTCATATGATCCACTTCGCCGCAATGTTGGTCACCGCAAACCGTGTATTTAAAAACATTATTTCATCGACGGCCATTTGCCACTAAACAATGTAATATTTTTCAATAAAAAAATTACTGAAAGTTCTTCAAGATGTGTTCTTTAAGATGGTATATTGATCGATTAAAAATGTTTTGTAGTTTTCTTTAAAAAAATTCATGAAAAAGGCCTTTTTTGCGCTACAAGTGGGGGTAACGCCTTAAAGGGTCTTCTAACTTTATACGCTAAAAAAGGCTATTTTCATGAATTTTTTTGATAGGTTTGTATTATTGATATTGATATAAAAGTTCTTACACTTAATAAATACACTTTCGAAATACAGTTTACATAAATGTTATTTATTTAAGTCACTAATTATGGACGGAAATGGTAGTTTAAAAAAAATCCTAAAAAAATTGTAGGTCTGCGCTGTTGATGAAATCTCGAAGATGGATCAAACGAAACAAAAAAATCAAACGGCTTTAGATTCAGTATGTTAATGGCTACAGCGCGTATCATGCGATTTTCGACATATGCAAAAGTAACAAAATGGCGGACTTTTTTTTAAATAACAAAAAAACGTGCTGTTTCACCGTTTTTGGCAACAAAAAAAAAGTAAAAATCAAAATTAAAAAAAAATCCATGATATGCGATATAGCTATAGTTGTAAAGAATATGTGGTTAAAATTTCATAAGGATCGGGTCATTAGTTTCAAAGATTTTATCAACAAGCCGTCGAAAAACATTGTTTCGAGAAAAATGCGTTAAACTTTGTTTGGGTCACATAAATATATTTTTTTTTAAATGCAATGAATTTCGAAAGTGTATTTATTAAGTGTAACAACTTTTATATCAGTATCTATAATATATCTCTATCAAAAAAATGCATGAAAATAGCCTTTTCTTTTTAGCGTCTAAAGTGAGAAGACCCCTTAAGCAGTGCAGCGCAATAACCGAAATATATTTTCCGCACCCACCTCTCCACACCGTTGATTTCCTCTATCCGTCATTGCGCCACATCCCAAAAAAAACGCCCAGTGTCCCAACACTGGGTGTTGGGACACTGGTAAGAAGCCCGTGGAAAAACCTCGAAGGGCGCGTACAAACTCGTAGCGTGTTCTCGTGGTATCGCAGCGGACGAGTCGCTCTCACCTTCTCCCGCCCTGCTCGAGGCTGCTCTTCGTTTCACAGTGCAGAAGTGCCGAAGGCTTCGCGCACTTTGTAAAATATTAAAACACCCGAGAGACCCGTCGCTCCTCGGGTCACCGTCGCCGCGATCTTTCCCAAAAAGATGATGAGTTCGCACGCCCTCTCCTCTTTCTTTCTCTCTCCCTCTCTTCGTCTTTCCCCATTTTTCCCTAGGTCTTTCTCTACAACCAGAAAAAATCACAACCGGGAGTCGCCTCGTGGGATGGCCGCGAAAGGGAATTTTCCGCTCATCGCTTTTCCAAAAAAAAATTGCGCCCTTCCGGTTATAGATTTTCCACGAATTTTCCCTTCGAAATATATATGTATTCATTTTTAATATTTAGCAATGTTTTAATATTTTTATATTAACAATATTGAAAATATTATAAATTTTCGAATATCAAAAATATATTGAAATATTATAAATCTTTAAATATTAAAAATATATTAAAACATTATAAATCTTTTGATATTTAAAATACATTAAAATATTATAAATCTTTCAATATTTTTGTATTTTTAATTTTGATAATATTTCAATTTTCATATTTCAATATTAGTTTTAATATTTTCGAAATGATAATTTTTTTTCCCTCACTCCCCGTCCTCGACGAAATCAAGCTGGACGTCTCGATATAATGTGCGATATCGAGAACGAGCACGATATAATTTAATGATATATCCGTGTGAGTCGAATGTATACGCGATCGCGCCCTCGATGTTTCCATTTTCGACGCGAACGTGCCATTAAGGATACACGGGATTACATTATAATTAAGAGAAGGAAGACACACACCGAACGTCGTCCCTCGCACTTCATCGCTAATCCTTTGACGAAAATTTCAATTTATCACACTGCACCTAAGTAAACTGCGGTACTAACGACGGATGTACCTATACATATATACGTGGCCGGAATATTATATCGTGCCGGGATTCTCTACGTTAACCGTGAACAACGATTGCCAGAAGAGACGATACCTATGTGTATATATACATATATATGTATACATACATCTACAAATATATACGATGATGTACAAGCTGTCCCTTTTTAATTAATATACTACAAATAAATTTTGAAAAACAAATTCGGATAAAAAACCTTGACTAGGAAAAATATACCGTCTGTATCGATTTTTACTCGAAAGCCTGCATAAAGCTTGGAGCCCAAAAATCAGATCGATTTTCAATCATTTCTTCCTGATGAGAGTATTGGGATGACCAGGTCCGAATTTTACACAGAAATGATACATAGTCTTGCCAAGTTTTGATTTTGATTTTTATTGAAAAATATTCATAAACAATAGAATTATTATTATTTTTTTACTAGGATTGTTCGAAATGAAAAATAAAAAAATACCCTTTGTATGAAAAATAATAACGAAAAGAATAATAATTCAAAATAAATAAGTTTTAAAATGTTAATAGTTTTTTTTCCCTTGTGGAAAATAAAAAATGTAAAGTAAGTAACAAATTATTAAAATTCCTCTGCTTAGCTACGGGAGGGAATTAAATTAACGAGAAAGCAACATGCAATTTTCTAACCTTCCTACGTTTCTCTGCAGTTCAGTTCAAAAGATATTCACGACCAAAAAGATTCGACGTCCAAATTAACGTGACTTACGATCTTTTCCCCTTTTTATTTTCTCAGAATTCAACTCGTATTTGTACGCGGGGACGTATAATTAGCTTCGTGATATATAAACCACCGCGTGAATATTTTAATTTGACACACTTAGGTAGCCGTCCGATTGCTCCTCAATTAGCACATAAACCCGCTAGACGGTGGATACAACCCATGCCTGATTAAATCGTCAATAGTTTATTCGGTTTACATTAGTAACGGAGTAAACACGTGTAGTCGTGCCAAAATGTAGTAAAATTCGTGGCTCGTTAATAAAAGCTTTATAACTCATTCCCCGTGTGTATTTGTTCATGCAAATGTCCATTGTTTACGCTAATAAAAGAGATTACCTTGTGTTTGGCGACTCTGCCATTTTATTTATACCAAATGAAATCGATTTATTATTATTCCGCTTCGATACGATTTGCACAATTCAGTCGATCGCTTTCTCTTTGCTTTCGCCCAATTTGGCAATGGTGTACACGCAATATTTCAATTATTTTCATATTATTTATTATTATTAAATAATATAATACGTAAAAAAATTCTGCTTTTAATTACTGTTCATTATTGTTATATTATTTAATAATAATAAACGTAAATATACAGACGGTGCGAAAAAAGAAGCCTGCTGCTAAACTATGTAGCTATGCTTATTAAGCACTTGGAGAAACTAATTGGAAAAATTGTCAATGAGGAAACGAATGTGAGAGAAAACGAATTCCACAGTTTCCCCGTACCCTCGGCGAATGCGGTAAAGTGTACGAATAAGATCCAACCCCCCCCCCCCCCCTCCCCAATCGAGCTGACAGTTTACACAAACCTCCCTTTTAATATTTCAAAACAACCCCATAAGGGATTTTTGGCAACTCGCAATAGTTGTCGAGATATTGAATTCTTAAATTTTTTTAAGGCTAAGGTTTCAACCCCCCCCCCCTCGATCGAGCTAAAATTTTGCTCAAACCTCCCTTTTAATCTCTCAAGACACCCCCTTATGGGATCTTTGCCGGCTCGCAATAGTTTTCGAGATATTGCATTTCTTAGTTTTTTTTTAAATGTGCACCGAATATATAGATTTATATATATCTGCTACGTCACCGTTCATACCTATATATGTTATCGTGCTCTCCGTTTTGTCTAAACAAAAATACCCAAACAAACCCAAAAACTATTGCGCGTCGTCAAAAATCCCTTTAGGGGTTGTCTTAAAATATTAAAAGGAAGGTTTGTGCAAAATTTCTGCTCGATCGGCGGTGGGTTCGGAACCTTACCCAAAAGAGTTCAATTGCGGAGTGTAATACATATAAACCCGCAAGGGTACAGATTGAAGCTAAGGAAATTCAATTGTAAGGGGAAACATATATGTAGGGGAGAATTTTCTGTGTAAACACCCTAAAGGTGTAGACCTTGAATCATGAAAACTACTACTACTATTTAACAATAATATAATTATAATAAACGATAACTAAATACACGAAATTTGTATGACCTTATTATTATTTTTTATTACAATACTTCATGATATTTTTTTATTGAATTTGATGTTATTTATTATTATTATGTTATCATTAAATAATATAATAATAATGAATAATAATTATACAGCCAAAATTTGTATTATTCTTATGATTTATTATTTTTTCATTGAGTTCGCAGTGTGTACGTGTTATCCTAAGCAATTGAACCCTTTCCTATCACTCAGTAACTTCAGTTGCGTCCACAGCCGTCAATGCCACATTCTAGTGTGAACATCCATTTTCAAGGTGATTTTTTGGGAATTAAATTTAGAGAAACGGTCAAATCTACAGTGTTGGTATTTCACAGTAATATTTATACATGTTTGAAGTAAAATCTGAATTATTTTTAAGAATTTTATTCGAAATTGTACATGATATTTAATGTTGCGCAGGTCATGTCGCGAAATATTTTTATTATTGGGCGTTGGGCTTGCGGCCGTCGTTGTCACCTGAAACGAACGATTTTTTAAATTTTATCCTTTACGACCGTGTAATTTATGTAATGGCGGAGTTCGAAAAGAGTACTCTGATTTTTACAATAAAATGTTCACTTCTCGCGGCCCGGAAAAATAGTTATTGCAAAGCAATAAAAAAGATCGAGGGCCGAACGATAACCACATTCGTGAAGAATATAATTTTTTTTAAATCATTTGTTGCAGATGACAAGGACGGCCACAATCGCAACGCCCAACGATAACAAAATTTCGCGACATGACCTGCACAATGTCAAATATTATAAACAATTTCGAATAAAATGCATTTAAAAAATTGAGATTTTTTTTTCCCGACATCAGTGTTTATTACCCAGGTAGGAATTGACGATGAAAAAAGGGCTCGCCAAGCTCTGAAACAAGGCTCACATTTTTTAATTTAGGCTGCGCACCAGCCTGGTTTCAGGCCTAGCTGAACCCCTGAATGATAACGCGGTTTCAGGCTGTTGCTCACAGGCTTGACCAAAGGCTGGTAGAAAAGCCTGTACTAAGCCTGAAACGACGAAACAACAAGGTTCAAAACGAGCCTTAATGAAGCCTTCACGAGCATTTATGACCAAGCTTATCCCAAACTCTTCTCGAGGCTATACGAGGCCTGTTTTTAGTTTTCTATATTCTACATTGGGGTAAATTTAATAAATTTGTAAAGAATTCATTTTATTTATTATATATATTTATTATTCATTATATTATTTGTTATAAAATATATATAAAATATTTTAAACACAATACTTTATTTTATTTATTGTTTATGGGACACGTAATACACAGAGTGTACGCAAACCCCAGAGAGCGAGTATATACGAAATGTGTATGTGTCGAGGAAAAAACTTTTTTGTGTACCTCATAAATATCGATAAGAGAATATGTTTAAATGTTCTGAGCTGCCTCCTTCGCTTTCGTTTTTCGTGCCTTCGCACCCGAAAAATTTATTGCTAATTTTTTTTTTCATAAAAGTACAGAAAAAATATTATTTAAAATTTATTTTATTTTATCACAACCTGAAACAAGCCTGCATCCAGCCTTGATTTTTTAGCCTTAAAATTCACTGGCTGAATAAAGCTTGAAATCACCCTGAGTTTAGGCTAAGCAGCCAGTCTTGGTTCCAGTCTGCTCCAAACGATGCAATGAAACCTGGCCCAGGTCTGTCTCACTCAGGCTCGGTGAAACAAGGCTCGCACGAGTTTGTTTCCATCGTCAGCCTTTTGATTCCCTACCTGGGTATTTTATTATATTATTTATATCATTTGTAGATATTGATTTTCGGGTTTTGTTCGTATTTTTTTTGGTCACAGCAAAAAAATTTGAAACCTACTTTTTCAAATTTTCGGACAACGTAAACCAAGGTCACCTTGAAATCTCCAAGGTGCTTCGGTCCAGAAAATATTTGCGTGGATCATCGCATGCTCCCCTTAAAACCGAGTATCTTTCATTCGAAATATTTTCTCGAGCGACGCGCAGTTTTGGAAATATTCGCATGGAAAGATTATAGCGGGACACCCGGTATACTCGCCTAGACCCATCGCGTGGTCTCCTTGGAACTTCAGCTACACACTATTTTCCGCCATCTCCCTTGCTCGCTGCACCGTACCACGGAAATTGTCGCGGAATCCGTCCGTGTACAAGTGTACAGGGTGCTTAAAAAACGGAAACACTTTACTCTCGAGCGCAGCAATCACTTTGTCGACGAGCGTCCGACGACTTTTTGGCGCTCGATCGACGAGTGAAACACGTGTCTGCACGATTCGGAATCGAAGGTTACGCGTTACTGTCGAATAGACGAGAAAAAAAAACGGTCGCAGATAAGGTCGGAGACGAAGATAATGTCCCCAAGGAGTGCGCGAAAGATAAACGAGAGTTATTTTCAAATAATGCGACGGAAGATATCGACGGAGATATTGGGAGGAAGAGGTAGTGGAAAAAAAAGCTTCTGAAAGGTTTACATCGAAACCTTGCGGTTTCATAGGCCACATTTATTTAAAGAATTTCGGGACAATTGCAGATGTGTTACCACTTTATTCAAATTTATACAGTAAATTCTTCGTCGTATACTGAATGCACCCTCTAAATTTTAAATCGATCGTCTACACCGTTTTTTTACAATTTACAATTGAAAAATTTATATGTGAAAGAAATCTTTTTTTAAAAACAAACTGTTATTTAATGTACATGAAAGTAGAAAATAATTTTTTTACCAGTTCACCCATATGTATCTATAAATAAAAGCTTGGGGCGCTCAACTTTTTAAATGCTGAAGGGGTGGGCCACGGCAACGGGAATAAAATCATGTGCGAATTTAACAATTTTTTTTCGTATCAAAAAGCGATTCACTCATAAAATTAATTACACATCTATTCAGTATGAATATCAAGCTGTTAGAAAAAATGTTTTTTTTTTCGATGTACAATATGGCCGACTACTAATATTTTCTTTTGTTATCTTTTTTTTTGGGCGCTCCTCGGCGTGACATTTAGCATCCACAATATTTTACCTAGAACAAAAAACAAAAATTCTCGTCAATCTACATTAGAATACTTACAGAAGTACGTACGGAATTTAAAAAATATTGTTTTATTCAAAAGTTGTAGGTATTTGAACTCCAGAAATGAATTTTCAGTGAAAAATTTCGTTATAACTGCCCATAAACTGCTCGTAAAATGAAAAGTTTTCGATTAATCAGAAATTCCGTACGTACTTCCCTGCGAAATGCAATTAGGAACATAACTTACTGTGGCCTTACCCCTTAATAAATTGGATCAATTCAGTTTCATTAACCGTATTTAATCTAGCACAATGGTAATTAGAGAAATTAATATCACACGTTTATACTCAGTTACAGGATTTATATGTATTCCTTATTATAGGAAAAATTATGTCTAAATTTTGAGCGCCCTAGCTTTTATTGATATTCACATATAGGTGACTTGACAAAAAAAAATATGTTCTACTTTTTAGTTCATTAAATAAAAGCTTGTAAAAACATTTTTTTCAATTTTATATCTAAAAATTTCACTCGTAGGAATATTTTTTTACATATAAATTATTTTCTACTTTTTAGTCTTTGATTGATTTTACTAATTAGTTGTTACCAGTAGTTTGCTAGTTTACGAGGTTGTACATTAGGAACATGGAATGCGTGTCAAAAATAACAAAGACTGTAATTGGGATTGAACTCACGACTAATTGCTGCATATAAACTTTTCACATACAAACGCAGTCGGCTACGAATTTGTATGTGTTAGTGAGATTTTTTAAGGATGATTAGATATCGCTGATTTAAATGAAAAGTTGAACATTTTATGGATATTGTTGTTTTTCAGTTGAATCACGCATTGTCACCGCTTAGATCTATGTTGGCAACATTTCAGAGCTCTGAGCAGTCGGGAATTGAGTGAAATATCGATTTTCCGTTTTGCATCTCACAGAAAGTCAAGTTAAATAAAAGCCTGTAAAAAACACTCCTTCCGCGAAGGGCCGTATTTTGTGGGATAAGAAGGGCTCGTCTGAAGCATTGGTAAATTACAGTGGCGCTCCATAAAAATAAGTCTCAATCAATTATTATACCCAACGAGAAACTTGAATAAAAAAATTCGCTTAAATTCGCGGAAATTTAGACATTTTACCGTTTACTCCAAAAAGTCGCAGTCACGAAAATTCTTCTGCTAGTCACATTTTCATCAATTTTATCATTCATATTTTCTTTAATCAATTTCTCCCTGTTTTTATTGTTTTTGCGGAATCTTTAGATTTTTTTACATTGTGAGCAGGTTATTTCAAGCATCTAGAGTTATTCAGTGTATAAATTATTAGCTAGAAATCATCTCCATAAGGTGCCGTATAAATGAGACGATTTTAACTTGACTTGGAATTTTACCAGTGTACTGGGATGCATTTGTACTTAATTATAGCCGAAAATCAGTCGTTTGATGAATATTTGGGTTCGTGAAAGAAATATCTTAATATAAGGAGATGCCTACACTCATAGCTGAATGGCAGTTTTGCGCAGGAAATACTGTGAAAAAATGTTCAAAATGTTATGGAAAACTGTCAAATAACACACAATCGGTACACTATGACAATTTCGTCATCAGTGTCATAATGTACCGAGTGATTTAACAGTTTTTCATAATATTTTTAACAGATTTCACACAATATCGTGCGTTAAACTGCCGTTCGGCGATGATCGTAACCATCTCCCTATGTTAAAAAGTGTTTTTTCAATTGTAAATTTTATAGAAACGGTCCTGACGATAGCTTTAAAATTCGAAGGTTGCATTCAGTATATGACAAAGAATTTACTGTATAAATTTGAATCAAACGTTGGCATTTCGCCAACAGTCCCTAAACTCCTTAAGGCGGGAGCCTGAATTTGAAGGTGCGAAAAATCGTTCTAGTACTTTTATCGACAGATAAACTATCCAAGAATATATTTACAAAGTTACAGAGGCCAATTATATCTTGTATCTGAATTGAAGATTCTCAAGATACAAGATTGAAGCGCGTTTTCTCCAGTTTTCATTTTCACGATTTTTCCAAATCCTAAGTGAATTAAAAGAGTCGCTGAAAAAGTTTTTAAAAATAATTTTTATATCCAGAAGAAAACTATAAGACAACTCAAAATGTTATTAGTTTATTTCGTTCAGTCAAGAATTACGAGCTGCATCTGTCAAGCCGATTGGGGACTGCAGTAGTAAGACGCACATGAAATGGGCTGACAAATCTGCAGTCATTTATTGTTTCAGGTTGATTTTTTTTTCATCCATTTCAAATATACATGAAAAGATACCTCAATGTTTAAGGGGCTCACGTGTTTATTTTCTCTTCCAAAAAAAATGTCCGAAAAATCACTTTTTTCGACCTTCTAATTCAGGCTCCCGCCTTAATTTTCTATCTTCACGATTCGGCTACATCCCCAAAAACCCGCGTTGGGTCACCCATGAAAAGCCTGGGGAAAAAATTAGGTATATTTTCGACCTGTTATGAATCGTCCTGTAGAACCGTGCAGCGCTCGACCGACTGCTGCATCCTACACAGCATCCGCGGCAAATCTACGCTCGACTTGCACTGATACACACGCGCATGCAAACATCAGGCTTTCATGGAGATACGAGAGTTTCGCGGAGACAGCTACCTGGTCCGTACCCTCCAAGCTTTCTCTCTCTCCCCCCCCCTCCCCTCTCTCTCTCTCTCTCTCTCTCTCTCTCGTTCGCAAGTGTGTACAATCAAACATTGTTCATGATTTAGTCAAATATTGGCGAGATACACAGCTTTGTAGAGCCTCACTCTCGGGTGTATCCATCTATGTATCATGCCGAATAATCCGTCGGAGATTGCGCGCCGATTGTCCACTCGTTAAGTAAGACTCGTCGAGTGTGTTGCATATTTTATATATATATATATATATATATATATATATATATATATATATATATATATATATATATATATATATATATATATAGGTTCGCATATTACCAACGATCGTACATATTATAAACGCGCGTGTATATCGGCCACGTACGAATATTGCAGCCCACACTCGTGCTCCGTAATCTTCTCATAGGAAACTCGGAACTGATCCCAGGAGATATCGCGCCGCCGTGGATTCGTTTATTAATCAATAAAACCCGATTAATAACTGAGGCGAGCCCTCAGACTTTACTAGTTACTTTCCATTTCGATTCACCATGAAACGTGCATTTTTTTTCAGATAAATGGCTCAAGGTAGAGCGATACTCTTTGATTTCTCATCCATTTGTTAATAACAAACAATTAAAGTCTAGGATTAAAGATAAAATAACAAGAGATTTTAAAATATGTTCCTTTTTAGTCGAAAATAGGAACTTTTTTCTGCAGCTCGCCATTATTTTATAATATTATTATTATTATTATTATTATTTTAATAGACTTCATTGCTCCGGGCAACGCACTTCCTCAGTTTGCAGTGGGAAACATTCACCTACCCCCGAGGGTTTGGCTCGGCTTAACCTAGATCGGAACACTAACGCTGGGCGACACTCGAGGGTCATTATTATTATTATTATTGATTCTATATTATTATTTTTTTATAATGATTTTATATTATTCTTGATTATTATTATGAATCATTGTTATTGTGTAACAATAGTATTTTTATCGATAATAATATTATTATTATTATTATTATTATTATCATCATTTGTTTGATGATGTTAATGTGTAGTATTCATGTCTATTGTAATGAAGTCTTATGATATGAGTCGTTCGACAATCTTCTTATATGTTCATCCATTCGTTAGTAACAAATGATTCAAGTTTCTTCTCCTTGGTCGAAAATCGAACGTTTTTTTTATCGGCTTGCTATTTTCGTAATTTTGAAAATGTAAAAAAAGTGTTCGATCGTACGAGAGTTTTATTATCATACGAAAAGTACATTTTTATTCATTTCAGATGAGCCTAGTTGCCAGAAGCGCCTACACCGATCGGCCATGCAGCAACAGCGACACTTTTCGAAAATGACAGTAACCTCATCGTTTAACAATATTTTTCATTTTTTAAACTCATACTTGCCAAGACTATGTATGAATTGTGTGTAAAATCCCGACCTCGTCGTCCCGATACTCTTGTGAGAAACAAAAATTAAAAATCAACGTGTATTTTCGACGCCCAGCAACGGTGGCACTTTCTTTAAATAATAATTTCATTGTTTATCAGTGTCTTTCAATGAAAGAAAAACTTACACTTGGCG
>OY723385.1:12750352-12778090 GCA_963210295.1 Ophion ellenae | reverse complement strand
ATGACTGGATACTGTTTTGAAATGTTGAAATTGATAAAAATCCGAAGCTCAAGTAAAAAAAAAACAGTTTTAATCGTTTGTTATTAACGAATGCATAAACGTATGAGAAAATCATACGGTGATACGATAGAAAATGTATAGCCTATGCCCATATATAACCTATGCTCTATCCGGATTTAAAGTGAATCGGACAAATAGATTTTGAGATGCGACTTACATCGATTAAGAGGGAAGACCATTTAGAAGGTAGAACATTAGTTTTTTTTTCGTGATTTTTTTTTCACGTAAAGCATACTCATCGAAATTTGTAACTTTGTGTGTGTTTTTTCTTTATATTTTAAGTATGCAAAAATATTTTATTATTTCGTTTTGAATGCAAATTGCCAGTTGTGTAAATCGATGTTCAGAGGAATTCGCTCAAAAAGCTGCGCACTGCTGGAGTTCTCCCTCGCGCTGTGACGGTCGGAAACGAAAAATTCAAATGATTCTTGTAGGTAACACCCACACGCTGTCGGTGAAGCAGGATTTTGGAAATGTATGCAAAATTCACGAGATGACAGCTTAATAAAGTCAATTTTGTGATTCTTGATGAAATTTTTGCTATATTTGAGCACAAAAGTACATTTTATTTTTGGATTTTGTATATTATTCAGGCTCACCGACAAACTGATGGTACAATGAAGATGTGTGTCAAATTTCATCAAAATCGGTTAAATAGTTTTCGAGTAATCACTCCAGCAGTTAAGAAAAAAAAAGTTTTGAAAAAAAACACGCTCAAAGTTTCAACAGGGGAAAACCTAATGATTTTGATGACTTACCGGTTAATTCGCGATTCCAGTGCCATACGGGATTCCTTCGGGTTCCTCGTAAAAACGATTTTCCTGCTGCTGCCGCTCTCTGCGGGCTTTCCGACCCGAAATTCAATAAATCGATAGGTCAACAAGGGATTCCAACTCACTTCATCAGAGCCCGGACTAAAAAGTGTTTTGGCGCTGGCTCTATGCCCTCCTTTATTTTCCCTATTACGATTAATATGTTGGTTTCCAAAAAAATTCTCTTCCGTAAAGGTCCCTTAGGTGTGGCATGACAATCTTTTGGCTACGCGGAAATTTTGAGAAGCACTAAGTTCTCAGCACTAAGGGCCACAACTGGCCCAAGGTGAATTTTATAGTGCCTGCGACGCTACGCATCGACAACGATGGACTCTACCGCGCACGACTATAGTTCAGTAAAAGAGACGAAAATCCAGCACATGTTAGCGCACAATATGCATTTTTGACTGAAGGTAGATGATTGCAGTGTGACACTTTCAAAAAATCGATTTTTTTTGCTTTTTTCGACAGTTTATACTTTCAAGAATATGAGATGAGATTTTTATGCTTTCAAGATTTATACTTTCGAGATTTTTATACTCTCAACAATATGAAAAGAGATTTTTCGAATTTGCTGACATTGTAGCTCAAAGGGCAATGGTCCGATCGACTTGAAATTCGAACTGAGTACTCTTGAATATATTTACTCTACAATGACGTAGGATATTTTTGATTGGATGAAAATTGACGATTTGGCATTGAAAAAACGACCATTTTATCGGCAACAAAACCGAATTTTTTCGAAACTACGCCATTTTGTTAGATTTTGATATTTTTCGAAAATCCTACGTCATTGTACAGGAAATACCTTCCGGCTTAACGACATTTTTCCTTTTTCGGTTTCAGCTACTCAATCGGCCGGAATCATGTCAGCAGTGGAGGAACTTTTTTTTGGCGCCTCCGAAGGCGGCGCATGAGTCGCTTGGATCTCAATATTTTTCTATGAAAAAATTATGTAGTATAGGTCAAATATAGCCAAATATATTCTTAATTTTCCGAAAAATTTATTTGATTACTTTTCTTCCAAAAAATTCCCAAAAATCACCCAAACGTTCAGCGTTCACAGTGGTGTAGCCCCTTAAGAAATAGGGATTGAAAACATAAAAATCGCCGTATCTCGATAACTAATAGCCCGATCAAAAAATGTTTCGAACAAAAGTTGTTTGAAATAATAAAATACGTATAAAGTTATGTAAAGTCCAATCCCCTATCTTTGAAAATAACGGCACAAAAACAAGAGAACAGTGACGCAGACAAGGACGCAGCGATATGTCTACTCCGCTTGCACACGAATCAACCCCGAGTTTTCGAATCGTTTTTGTGCCGCTATTTTCAAAGATAGGGGGTTGGACGTCTAATAACTTTATACGAATTTTATTATTCCAAACAAATTTTGTTCGAAATCTTTTTTGATCGGGCTATTAATTATCGGGATACGGCGATTTTTAAGTTTTCAACCCCTATTTCTTGGAGGTGGGGCAAGTTGAGGGGCAACCTTTTATTGGCGTTACTTTCAGTATGCAATCATCTACCTCCAGTCAAAAATTAATATTCTACGCTACAAAGTGCTGGGTTTTGTCTCTTTTACTGGACTACTACGCAACATAAAAGATCGGAGCAAGACAAAATACAGAAGGGTGCATACGACGCCGTCCTCGGCAAGCACACTGCGTCTAATCAGTATGAACGCTCCGGGAGTTCTTCCGCGAAAACTCAGGCAATTCGTGGAATTTCGCTTTAAAAATTCGACACGATATTTTTAAGGCATTGAACTATCGATTTATGGAAAGAAAAAAAAAACGATTTTTTTCAAATTTGTAAATGGTCTTTCCCCCTTAAGACACAGTGTTCGAGAAAAACGCAAAAGAGAAAGAACCAATTCGCAGCAGGGCGGTTCACTTGTTGGGCTGGCCCTTTACGAAAATCGTCACGAATCGGTAATTTTTTTCAATTTTTACAATATTTTTGTTGCAAATTAAAGTCAAGACCCTAGGCTATAACACCACGCGACAAAAAAAGCCGTATTTTCGGAATTTAAAGCTCATGCCGATTCCTCAAAAATTATACGAAAAGGTCACATACGAATGTGCTTTTTTCGTTTCCCTCGCGACACAAAATGTAACGCCAACCCCTTGACGCAATGTGCAAGTATCCAAGTACGAACCGCGTTTTGCAGCTGCCACTTTTTCTCTTTCTCTCCCATCTCGTTCTCCACACATAATTGAATAAATTCTTACACCGATGACTGCTCGAAACGTGGCAAAAAAAATATATTTAGAAAGATTACCAAATGATACATATTCTGCAGTAGTGTACACGCCATAACCACCCACGCGGACTGCTCGCGAAGTAATACAGTAGAACGTATCATCGTCGCCGTCTTTATCGAGCCGCACGAATTGTTTGCCCAATGAAAATATTGTTTCTGCAAACAAAGCGTCGCGACGATGCATCTCTCGCTACCTTTCACAGCGTGTGTATTGCCGATTGTGTAGGCCATCCATGATCCTATACAGGGTGTCCCGTTGCAACTCCACGTGCCAAATAAATCGTGAAAATCAAGTCCGATGAAGAAATGTTTCCTGCAAAAGATGGACAATTTTGCGAGACAAGATCAATGGCCTCGTTGACGTTTTTTTATTCATTCACGCCTTCACGAGATCCCGCGTCAAACTTCCTTATTTCATCTTGGACCATGGACTTTTTATTTTTTCGAAAAGTAGTGCATTTCAAAACAAATCTGATGGAAAAAAATCACCGTTTTAGCTTTGGAAATGCGGAAGATGTGGCAGTTTGAAAATCGCGAAGTATCTTTCGCGATTCGTTTCGGGTGTGCAGTTGCAACGCGACACTCTGTATATGAATTTACCAATATACGGCGTTCCGGTGTTTACTGCACCAACTTTTTACGCCCGTTAGTATTTTAATAATTATCGAAATCTGTCCTGTGTATTTTAATGAGTAATTGTAATTTAAATCAATGATAATTTTAATTAATTATAAATTGAATTAGGTATGATTCGAAACAATTATAATTGGACTCGATTATAATTTGCATGGATTATAATTTAAATTGATTGTAATTAAAGTTTTATGTGTTGAATTGAAAGCATTACTTCGTGAAGACTCATGTCAGAGGCTAGCTGGACGTGCAGAATCATTAGGAGTTGATCACACAATAGTTTCGGAACGTTTGAAAGCATTAGGAATGATTTTTAAAAATAAAGCATTGATTTTCACGAAAAAAAAACAGCGAGAACTTATTCAACATCCCAATATAATTTGAGATAATTATAATTTGATTATCATTTTAATTTATTGTAATTTAAATAATTTATCATTTGAATTGCTTAAATTTAAATTGATGAAAATTTTATATAATTATATTTTGAATTAATTAATTAATATAATTCAATTATTAATATAATCAATTCAATTAATTAAACGATTCCGGGTGCACCCTATACAGAAAAAAAAATTAATGAAACGCGGATAAATTGATCTGTTTTCTGACAAATAAAATATTCAGATTTCATAAGCATTGTAAAAAAGGAGATTCGATATTGAAATGAATGCTGCAGACATTCCTATCACTCGAAACTTTGTACCCCTCTCTCACTCACTTTATCTCTCTCGCTATTTCCCGTTTTTTCCCAATATTCAAACCACCAAATTAGCAACACTTTGACGATAAAGAACGATCGTTTTCGCTGTTGGTTCAAGATTGCAATATCGTATCTCTTCGGACTATTATCGTTGAAACAGCGCGCACGATTCTCGGTGGAACGATCGATCGACGCGAATATCGATCGTGAAAAACGATACGAATAATGCCGTCCCATAATTTCGTTTATTCGTACACGCGTGCATACATTTTTTTCAATATTTACTCCGTGTTATTTGTTTTCTTCCGAAAGCGATCGCAAACGATACCGATCGATCGATAATCGGTGCATAATACATTGTCGTTTTCTTTTCTCTAAATAACATACGAGTCGCGATTGTCATTGTCACCAAATCCTCTTTTAGCTATCTTACTGTGCGCTGTAGAAACAAAGGTGAGAGTTTTATCATAATCGCAAATGAAATCAAAATATAATCGTCATCTCTCCCTCTTTCACTGCGACATCTCGATATCAGATTTAATGGGTTTGCGAACGCACTCAACGCGTTAATCGACCAGTGGTCATACTCTCGACTTCGAAATCTTTCGATTTTTCACGAGGCCACAGAATTTTCAAAAAAATCTCTCAAGGCCACAAAACTTTCAACAAAATCTCACGTGACGTATCATTTTTGAGAATTGATAAAAGTAAGGATAATTCTTTGGTTAATATTTTCGTTAAGGGGTAACAACCACTATGTTGATCATCACCAGCTTTATTCATATTATTATCATTGTTATTATTGTTGTTTTCGTAATTTAATGATCTTCATTATTATTGTTGCTTTTTTCACTGTTTGTTACTATTCACCATTATCATCATCATCATCATCATTATTATCATTGTCATCATAATTATTATTATTATTATGACTGCTTTACATAAGTTATTGTTATTTTCATCGATTTACAATCTTTATGATTACAATTGTTCTTATTGATATTCACATTATGACTAGCCATCATCGTCATCATCATTCTGATTTTTATTGACAACATCGTCATTATTATTATTGCTGTAGCTGTGAATTATTATTGTTTTCATCGTTTAATAATCTTTATCATCACAACTGTTATTAATATCCACATTATGGTCTGCCATAATTATTTATATTTCTATTATTATCATCATTATTATTATTGCTGTATCTTTTAAAATTATTATTGCTTTCATCGTTTAATGATCTTGATCGTTATAATTATTATTGATATTCACATTATGGTCAACCATCATCCGCGTCGTCATCACGATCGATCAAGTAATTTCAATATTAATTATGATTGGGTAATCATTTTGGTTATTATAATTGTTATTTTTAGTAGTCGAATTATAGTCAGGCTGCGAAGTTGTCGCGCGTTCTGTCGCCCGATATAAAAGTGTCTCGTCACTTTTTCATAAGACAGACAAGAGCGACTCGCTATAGAATTTAAAAGACAAGAAACGACGAGAGACAGAGGGAGAGAGAGAGAGAGAGGGTGCGTATAGCGCAGTTATATCGTGCTCGGCCAGTATTGTGAGAGTGGATCCTTCAGAATATTCTATACAATTCTACCTGTGGATATATACGAACACGTGGGTGGTCCAACGAGTGCCAGCACTTCGTATATATTAACACCGATGATAACTCGTCGCACAGAAGGGAAAAAGAAGCGAGACCAACGACGTGGCGTATAAATAGACACCCTTCAGTTCTTGGGCCTTTCTCTCTCTCTCTCTCTCTCTCTCTCTCTCTCTCTCTCTCTCTCTCTTGCTCTCTCTGCTTTTCTTTCTCTCTCGCTCCCTCCACGGCAAGTAGAAACAATCCATCAGTAAATGAGAAAAATAATGCTTCGGGCCGAATATATTGTTACGCAAACAATGGACTTTTTGAAAAGGGCAACGAAAATAATTGTCTGCTCATTATAGGAAAGAGAAAAGTCACGAAAATCCGAATCGCATATACAAAATTGAAATTATGGTTGAGCGTAATGAACCAAAGCGAATTTCGCATAAATTTGTATACACAATTTTTTTTTAATAACAACAGTAATAACTGTACTGCACTGAGAAAAAAGAATCGTTGAATGTGCAAAATGCATTTTGTTGTCTCGAAATTTTGTTGTTTTAACAGTTGCTCAGACATGCTAAATAAGCAGATAGTTTAAATGTATCTTTGGTTACTGCCCAACTATACTGTTTTGTTATGCTGATCAAAAATCAAGTTGAACGTATTTAAAGACACAATTTTGTTAAACCAACTGAATTTTGGATGGATGAACGAATTTTTTTTCGGTGTGATGATATTGATGACGCCTGATCATGATGTGGATACTAACAATAACAATAGTAAAGATTATTATATATCTATCAACATACGAAGATAACAACAATAATAATAAGTAATGGACATCAACCGCAATGTGAACGCGTTGCCCAACTAGCCCCTCCAAATGGTGGTAGAAAAATTTTAAAAAATTAGTAAAGGCTTAGTATAGTCTAGACGATGGCATATATACTTTTAAATGTTGACACGCGAAGCCAAAAATTTCTACTCAAGTCAGGAAACTCGTTGTTAGAGATAAAAAAAATGACTATCCAATAGGGATATCGGAAGAAAATATGAAGTAAGTGAAGGTGCATTGAGGAAAATATTTGAAACGTTTACCAAACTTGGCGTAGTTACGGATAAAGATGGGCGTGGAGGAAGAAGACAGATGAACTTATGCGATGTTGGTATAGAATGATCAGGGAAATAAACAAAAATCCGATAATCACCAGCCGTGTAATTAAAAAAAAACATAACCTGTATTTTCCTTTGATTACACGGCTGATCATTTCTGATCATACAATGCGTAGAAGACTGCGAGAAACAGGACTAGAAAGTAGTTTTGGACAGCGTCGCCCGTTGATTCGTAAGGCAAATAAAATGAAGCGCCTAGAATTCGCAAAAACAATACGTTGATCAACCCGGAGAATTTCGAAAAAAAAGTTATCTGGTGTCTGGGAAAAAATATACAGAAAACTGTTAGATTCGAAGGCGGCGGCGTATTGGTTTGGGACTGTTGTGCGTGGTCACGAATAGAACAAATTCCGTTGCAATCAAAGGTTCGATGGCAGCAAAAATTTATTTTAATATCGTGAATGAAAATTTGGAAGAATCTCTGCTGAAGGTCGGTCTACAGGATGACTTGAATTTCCAACGAGAAAATAGCCCGGAGCGTGCGACTCGCAAAACAGTGACTTTTTTCACTCGTCGCAGGTTAAAGCTTTAGACTTGCCAGCGCAATCGCCAGATTTAAATCCTGTAGAAAATCTGTGGTCGATTTTGGACCGAAAAGTTTGCAAGGGCGAAGTGACGAATCAAAAAAAGATTGAGGCTTGTAGCAAAGAACGGAATAATATAGACAAGCAGCACATCCACATTCTTGTGGAAAGTATGCCTCAACGTTTACAAGCTGTCATTCAAGCAAAAGGTGGCCAAACGAAGTATTAGGTAAGAGTTCGCTCGTATATTTACTGTTTTCGTTGCATGCGTGGTTTTTTGTCCAACGTAGAATTGATACTCTGCGAATCTTACTTAATCTTACACGGTTTTCGAAAATTTTCGATATTATTTCTCTGAAAACAAGAGCAGACTAGTCAACTTTCCTCCAGACTGCTTAATGCCTGTTCTATTGATCATTTCCATGTACATATTAGGACAAATATCAAAACTACACAGATGCATACTGTTTTTTTATCCAGTACTGTATGCACTGCGACCTCTATTATCGGCAGAGTGGCAGGACCGACACTTGCAAAAAGGAACGTTTCGCACAATCCACTCAAGCCGACTCTGCGCAGCAGACGTAGCCGATAGCAGTACTCCTCAAAGCTCTCTCTTATTGTCTAGCATACTTCGAGCCTTGCGCTAGGGTCTGACACTTCTCCTACCATGTGCTACACACGTTGATATTCGGCACCTAGTGGGAGGCTGTTGCATCTGCGGAGGTCCCGATAATAGAGGTCGCAGTATATACATACGAAAATAACGACAATAAAAGTTTAAATAATAATAATAATAATAATGATGATGATGACGATGATGGTGATGACGATGACGATGATGATGATGACGATGATGATGATGATGATGATGATGATGACGATGATGACGATGATGATGATGACGATGATGACGATGATGATGATGATGATGATGATGATGATGACGATGATGATGATGACATTGATGATGATGACGATCATGATGATGATGATCATGACGATGACGATCATGATGATGACGATCATGATGATAACGATCATGATGATAACGATCATGATGATAACGATCGGGATGATGACCATGATGATGATGACGATGATGATGATGACGATGATGATGATGACGATGATGATGATGACGATGATGATGATGATGATGATGATGATGATGATGATGATGACGATGATGATGATGACGATGATGATGATGACGATGATGATGATGACGATGATGATGATGACGATGATGATGATGACGATGATGATGATGACGATGATGATGATGACGACGATGATGATGATGACGATGATGATGATGACGATGATGATGATGATGATGATGATGATGATGACGATGATGATGATGATGACGATGGTGATGATGACGATGATGATGATGATGACGATGATGATGATGATGATGATGATGATGACGATGATGATGATGATGATGATGACGATGATGATGATGATGATGACGATGATGATGATGATGACGATGATGATGATGTAGACGATGATGATGATGATGACGATGATGATGATGATGATGATGATGATGACGATGATGATGATGTAGACGATGATGATGATGATGACGATGATGATGATGATGACCATGATGATGATGACGATGATGATGATGATGTCGGTCATGTCTGACCATAATGTGGATAGCGATAATAACAATAATAATAATAAAGATCATTATATATGGTTTATACACATAGGGGAGAGGCGCCATATGCGTATCGGTTACATTTGTTTGAAATTTAAAAGAAAGTAAACAATTGCTAAGACCTTCAAATTTTACGATTTTATGATCTACATGTCATATACAACAAGATGCTAATAATTAGTTTACACTTCACCTTTGAATATTTTAGGTTATATTATGTTTTACAAAAAATGACAGAAAACATGGTTTTCAAAAAGGTTGCCTATAATCGGATATCTGATATAAGGGCCGGAACTGCATTTTTTATATCTGATACTAGCTGTCGTATCCGGCTCCACTCGGGTGCAAGTCCGTTTTTCGTCGACTTATCCGAGAGGCTCCTTGTATACAACGTTCACGCTGTTCTTCCCCCAGGAGCGAGCAGGTGGAGATCCCTTGCTGAGCTCACACGTGAGCTCAGCAATTTTCCTTCTTGGGCCAAAGTCTTGACACGGAATCTGCTCGCTGAAAACTGTCTTCGCTTAGATTTCTATCAAACCTGATCACACGATGACGGGCACTATCTGCTACCAAACGTTTCGACCGCCGTGGAGCAGTTTCTATTGCCCCCTCGTTATCAATTGGCCGAATAGCTAATCTTTCTTATGATATTTCGCACCGGAAAGTACGCCACACACTGGTGATAACCACATCAAGATCGGAACATCGATTCGGAAGTTTATCCAGGACAGACATAAAACGGCCTTGATTTATAGGTGTAGAGAAGAGTAGGGGACTATGTTTATTTAAATTAAACAAAACGTTTATTGTTTCGACTTTGTAGTTATTATCGAACAATCATTCTTTATGAGTTAATCTTTGATTAGGTAGGAACATTTTGGCGCAAACGGATATTCAATGTAAGGCTCGATTGAGTATCCGATATTAAGATTTCACATGGCCGAATATAAACAGTAATATTTTTCTACATATTGCTATTTTTGCGAACATTATATACTTGTTAAGTGAAATAAATGCTATAGTTCATTAAAAATAACAAAAACATAAATCATTTGAACTTGCCTCAATGAAAACAACACTTTTTAACACAAAAAATATTTGTTCACGCCCGCGAAACGTAACATCAGTCTACTGTTCTGCCATTTTTGTTGCGTGGAAACCAAAAGTTTTGTAGTGGCGACATCTTACAACTAGTTATCAGTGCATAAAATAAAAATCAAATGGCGCTACGGGAAAACTCGAGATAGTCCACCATCCGATATTAAGAGGGTATCTCTCTCTGGAAATTTCAAAAAATCGTTTTTTTTTCATATTGTTAGAGTGTAAATTATCAAGAATTTCTAAAAATTAACGAATTTACACCTATTTTAGTGGAAAAGTGTGTGTCGGGTTTACCGCGATCCGTGGAGTTTAAACGCGATTATCTCGAAGCTACATATCTTGACAGGGCGGAATTGATATCTTGAGTAACTTTCACACTGTTGACTTGAATTTTCACAGTTAGCGTCCAAACAGTACTTATTTTCGGTTCCCCAGGTAGGAATTGACGATGAAAAAAGGGCTCGCCAAGCTCTGAAACAAGGCTCACATTTTTTAATTCAGGCTGAGCACCAGCCTCATTTCAGGCCTCGCTGAACCTCTGAATGATAACGCGGTTTCAGGCTTTTGCACACAGGCTTGACCAAAGGCTGGTAGAAAAGCCTGTACTAAGCCTGAAACGACGAAACAACAAGGTTCAAAACGAGCCTTAATGAAGTCTTCACGAGCATTTATGACCAGGCTTATCCCAAACTCTTCTCGAGGCTATATGAGGCCTGTTTTTAGTTTTCTATATTCTACATTGGGGTACAATTAATAAATTTGTAAAGAATTCATTTTATTTGTTAAATATATATTTATTATTCATTATATTATTTGGTATAAAATATATATAAACATATTTTAAACACAATACTTTATTTTATTTATTGTTTATGGGACACATAATACACGGAGTGTACGCAAACTCCAGAGAGTGAGTATATACGAAATCTGTGACGAGAAAAAAACTTTTTTGTGTACCTCATAAATATCGATAAGAGAATATGTTTAAATGTTCTGAGCTACCTCCTTCGCTTTCGTTTTTCGTGCCTTCGCACCCGACAAATTTATCGCTAATTTTTTTTTCATGAAAGTACAGAAAAAATATAATTTAAAATTTATTTTATTTTATCACAACCTGAAACAAGCCTGCATCCAGCCTTGATTTTTTAGCCTTAAAATTCACTGGCTGAATAAAGCTTGAAATAACCCTGAGTTTAGGCTAAGCAGCCAGTCTTGGTTCCAGGCTGCTCCAAACGATGCAATGAAACCTGGCCCCGGTCTGTCTCACTCAGGTTCGGTGAAACAAGGCTCGCACAAGTTTGTTTCCATCGTCAGCCTTTTGATTGCCTACCTGGGTCACGATCGCGTTTTGCACGATCGTGCTGTTTTGCAAGAGAAGAATGATGTTTTCTTTGGAGAAGCTGTGATTTTTCGTATTTTTCGAAATTTTGGAAAGTGGATCGTGAGCCAGTCGGATATATCTGAAGAGATTTTTTTTAGTTTTCGTTCTAAATTACATTTGAATCTGGTAGAAATCCCGCCGTTTCGAACCTCGCTGCTGGACGACTGCAACGCCAGCTGCAGCACCGCGAACACTTTAAAAGTTTTCTTCCAAAAATATTACATCGTAACCACAAACATGTGTACAACATGCTGGGAATAAAATTTATTTATTTCATCCAATATGTTGCCAGAAAAAAATTCATCATTCTGACCCTTCAAATTGGGTTTCCAGAGAGGGATATCCCGTTAAGGCGGGATATACATTTAGACAGGAAAACAATAAGCAATATTGAGAGATTTTTTAAACTAAGAAATAATTATTCTACAATTATAAAACTTTAAGTATACTTTAATAGTATATTTAAGTATACAAAACAATTTTTTTAGTTTAATTCATCATCAAAATGACGGAGCTGTGGCAGAGTGTTACAGCAAGGTCGCCGCGAGAGTTGCGAATCGGCGTGCAGTCTAGCTTCCTGTAGAATTCTATTTGCAAAACAGTTCAAACATTTTTTCAGTTTGAACATGTAGAGAGAGAATACTTTTTCGTCAAAATATTTGTCCCCTATAATAAGGAGACATGGCAATACCGCATCTATCCACGTATCCAATGACGTAAGTTTGCGCGGCATATTTAAAATAATACTGCAACACAAATTTTTATTTGGATGTAATTTTTAATCGAACAAAGTTTTTAATTAGTTTATGAATTAACCAACACTTTTATTTGTTAATGAAGATAACACAAATAATATAAAATAGTAATATTTATAACGCAAATATTTTTTTATGATAAAAGTTTTAACTTTAGGAACACGATAATATTTTTTTCTCCGAATATTGAACAATACTGTTTTGCGGTGTTGTCATATGTCTTCTTATTATAGGGGACAAATATTTTTTACGGAGAATTATTCTGTCTTTACTGAACGTTTTTAGCAAAACTGAATAGTAAAAGCAATCCAAACTTTTTTCACTCTTTCCCTAAATAGTTTTCTATCTAAACACAATTTGTTTTCAAAATGTATCAACGCAATAGAATGGTACGACGAATTATGTAACCTGACGTTCGATTTGCAAAAAAGTTCAATCATTTTTTCAGTTATAACATCTATAGTTTCTATGCGACGGTAATTAAAATGAAGAAAATGCAAATTTAAGAAAATGACACGCATTTACAATCAAAAATCAGCATTTCACGCAACATTTCTGTAAAATGTGGATTAAAAAAGTCGTTTTTTTTTTCAATTTTTTCAAAAAACAATTCTCGTCAAGGAGAAGGTACCGATATTGTCAATATTTATACCAAGTTTGAACTCAATCGGCTTGATAGTTTTTACGTAATCCTGCGACCAATTTCGATAATGCAGTTTTAAGAAAAACACGTTTGAAGTTCACGCCCGCTCCGAATCCAAGCGGTAAGGCACAGCGTCGACGAGCTGTAACGTTTGAAGTTTTCCCAATTCCGCTTTAAAACTTTAGGAACATATTCTACATATATAGTTCGATCGTTTAAAAAAGAAATCGGTTTTTCCGATTTGAGCAACTACCCAGGTAGGGAATCAAAAGGCTGACGATGGAAACAAACTTGTGCGAGCCTTGTTTCACCGAACCTGAGTGAGACAGACCGGGGCCAGGTTTCATTGCATCGTTTGGAGCAGCCTGGAACCAAGACTGGCTGCTTAGCCTAAACTCAGGGTTATTTCAAGCTTTATTCAGCCAGTGAATTTTAAGGCTAAAAAATCAAGGCTGGATGCAGGCTTGTTTCAGGTTGTGATAAAATAAAATAAATTGTAAATAATATTTTTTCTGTACTTTTATGAAAAAAAAAATTAGCAATAAATTTGTCGGGTGCGAAGGCACGAAAAACGAAAGCGAAGGAGGCAGCTCAGAACATTTAAACATATTCTCTTATCGATATTTATGAGGTAAACAAAAAAGTTTTTTTCTCGTCACATACACATTTCGTATATACTCACTCTCTGGGGTTTGCGTACACTCTGTGTATTACGTGTCCCATAAACAATAAATAAAATAAAGTATTGTGTTTAAAATATTTTATATATATTTTATAACAAATAATATAATGAATAATAAATATATATAATAAATAAAATGAATTCTTTACAAATTTATTAAATTTATCCCAATGTAGAATATAGAAAAGTAAAAAACAGGCCTCATATCACCTCGAGAAGAGTTTGGGATAAGCCTGGTCATAAATGCTCGTGAAGGCTTCATTAAGGCTCGTTTTGAACCTTGTTGTTTCGTCGTTTCAGGCTTAGTACAGGCTTTTCTACCAGCCTTTGGTCAAGCCTGTGAGCAACAGCCTGAAACCGCGTTATCATTCAGGGGTTCAGCTAGGCCTGAAATCAGGCTGGTGCTCAGCCTGAATAAAAAAATGTGAGCCTTGTTTCAGCGCTTGGCGAGCCCTTTTTTCATCGTCAATTCCTACCTGGGTATCCGATATATGGTGCTTCTCCCCTATATACAGTACAAGAAAAAATTAAGGACGCAAAGGGCGATGCAAACTAAATGGCACGATGCGTACTTTACTTTCTCTAGCGAACGCGCATGCGCATATATATATATATATATATATATATATATATATATATATATATATATGCGCATACTCGTGCGAAAACATTTGCGATGTATGTCAGGGTTTAATCGTCGTACCGTCACGAGCCCGGAATTTATGCGATAGCACGAGAATCCCCCGAGAATTCTCCAGCTCCTTAATACGAGACCCATAACAACGGATTTTTCTCTCGAGTTTTCAGAAACTTATTTCGCTATGTACAATATTTGCCCCTTTATTTCTTTTTTACTTCTTGTCTCTTCGTCTCTCGTAGTTTCGCTGTACGTTTGTTGCTGCAGTCGCTTTACCTCGTTTGCAATGTTATTTCGCGTACATCGAAGCTGGTGTTTTGGAACGTGACCGAGCGCCCATCGCACCTGATTTCGTCGGTCGGTTCCTCGGCGAGCTGTGGACATTGCGGTAGAAAAGTTGGCGGAACAAACGGGCCGCTTTTCGAAAGAGACCGGCAAAGAATTGACTTCTTGACGTTTGAGTGTGGATGTGTGTGTGCGTAAAAAGGTGCACGTGCGTGTGTGCACGCAAGATTTGAGCGGCAAACGGGAACGTTTGTTGTGCCTGTGGCGCTGAAACAACAAATCTCGGATCAGCTCGCTCCTTACGCACAGCCTCTTCAGGCTCCTCTTTTTCACAAAACACTACTCGCCGGACCTTCGTAATCGGGTGACAGGTATCCCCCGCCGGAGCCGGAGTCCTCGCTCCCTATGATGCTTCGCTTCTGCGGACTTGTTTTTTTGGACTTATTTTTCTTAAGGGCAAACCAAACTCGGTCCAGCACGCACCCTCTTGGCTTTCGAGTCTTCTTGCCGACTTTTTTGTCGAGGTTCGATTGTTTAAGAGGGCGATGCGATTTTTTTTTTTGGCGATGACAAATTCGGAATTAAGGGAAGGTTCTGCCTTGTCGGGCCGGAAAATGTGCGATTTTTCACAAATTTTTTATGCGATAGGTATTAAATATAGAATATTGATATTTCGTATGTTGACTAAACGGTCTTTATTGAAAATCAAAATATTTTTTTAAGTTTGACAAAACATGGTGTTGGGAGTGGGAGGAGCCATGTATGTCGGTGCGCGGGCGATGACATTCCTCGCTCGCGGAAGTCCTAAGTCCCGGACGGGTGATCTGAAGAAAAAATCAAACATATTTTTGCTTTATACAATATTGTGTATAAGTTGACCTAGAATCAAGAAGGAAAATTGAAAAATAAAAAAATAGTGAGCGTTCGGAAGAAAGTTTGCTTTTTTTCCCAAAAATTTCGCAGTTGTTTGCTCACTATCTGTTTATTTTTCAATTTTTTTTCTTGATTCGAGGTCAACTTATACACAATATTGTACAAAGTAAAAAAATGTTTGATTTTTTCGCTTCAGATCACCTGTCCGGGACTTAGAACTTCCGCAAGCGAGGAATGTCATCGCCCGCGCACCGACATACGTATATTTAATATTTTTCGCATAAAAAATTGGTGAAAAATCGAAAATTTTTTGGCCCAACAAGGCAGAACCTTCCCTTAAGTAACGCTGGAATGACGGCGAATTGGTGACGAAATGATAAATAAATAATCAAGTATTAATAAAGAAATCATAATGAAAGAATAACGAAATAATAACAAAAAAATGACGAGATTATAATGGAGAAATAAAATTATAACAAAAAAAATTACGAAATTATACCACAAAAATAATAAACGATAACGTAATAACAATACAATCGCAAAAAGAGTAACGAAATAATAACAAAAAAAATGTAAGATGAAATAACGAAGCAATAGCGGAAAAGTAACGAAATAATCATTTTTAGAAATAACATAATAATACCAAAAAAGTAACGAAATTGTAACAAAAAATTGTGAACTTGTACCAAAAAAACAACAACAATGAAACTGAATTATAGCAAAAAATAACGAAATAATACCAGACAAATTGCAAAAAACAATGTTATTATACCAAAAATGATAAAATGACAACAACAAAATGGAAAGATACCAACGAAACAATAACAAAAAACGACAAAATTAAATTAAATAAGAACAAAAAATAATAAATATTCAACGAAACGAGAACAAAAAATAACGAAATAATACCAACAAAGATGACAAAATAGTAACGATAACGTAATAACCAAAAGGATGAAAAAAGCGAAATCGATTTTTCGAACGAGCATATCCTGCGACGAATTTCGTTCGTTGCTTCCAAAACGTGAACCAATTTTAACTAAATCGTGCGAAAACAAACCCAAACAAACACACGACACTACTGACTCAAGATTTTCGTCGATAAGACCCCGAGGATCCGTATTTTCAAAGGTCCTTGAAGATTCGCATTGCATCGGCCGACAAATACCAGCACAGGATAAGAAAAATTTCAAAATGACGAGGGTCCAGTCGATTTCGCACATGCATAAGTACACGCGCAAACAGACGCGTCCCTGCGCGTCTTCCACGAGGATACGTACGAAGAATCTCCTCGAAAATAACCCAGCGAAGGATTAACACGCCCGGACTACGTGTAATCCTAAAGTGTCCCAAACGATCGCAAAAATTTGCTCCAAAAATCAGCGAGAACAATATGTGACCGGCAATCCGTCTTACGATGTATACGGAGGAAGAAATCTCTATCCAAATTCACCATATTTCGACTCCGTAATACGCTGTCACAATATTTTCCGGGGCAAACCGAGTAAAGGGACCATCGTGTGTGACGTTTTTGTGCCGTTTTCAAGGAAGGAGATACCTTTGGGCGAGGAACAAATTGCTGATGGTCATGATTTTTTTTTTTAGAGTAAAGATTTCTTCACAATTTTTTTTCGACTTAGGGTATGTTTTGTTACTACTTTTGGCTGTTGCATGGTGTTTTTTTTTATTAATCTTTGAAAATGGCGGCGCTATGGCACAGTCTTCGGAACGGGTTGTGGCGGATGTTGTCAGACAGCGGGATTCAACTGAAAAAAAAAACCAACGAAGATTTTTCTTTCAGTAACGATTATACGCAGAATATGAACTAAGAAAAAACGAGGAATGTTGAAAATAAAATATAGTAGAATCTTTCTAACCTCATTGTCTAAAACATATCCGCAAATGTTCTTGAAAAATAAAAAATAAAGAAATGATTGCAAAATGTAGCCGATTTTTTCAGAAAATTCAATCGTTTTGTTTCAAAGCGTACCATTTGATTAAATCGAATTTTCTGAAAAAATCGGCTACATTTTGCAATAATTTTTTTTCGGCTATATTTTGCAATCGGCAATTGCAAAAAATCGGCTACATTTTGCAATAATTTTCCTGTAAAATAAAAAAATTATTGCAAAATGTAGCCGATTTTTTCAGAAAATTGAATCGTTTTGTTTCAAAGCGTACCATTTAAATGGTACGCTTTGAAACAAAATGATTGCATTTTCTGAAAAAATTGGCTACATTTTGCAATAATTTTTTTATTTTTTATTTTTCAAGAACATTTGCGGATATGTTTTAGACAATGAGGTTAGAAAGATTCTACTACATTTTATCAGAATCGGTCGATCAGTTTTGCAGATATACGTCACGCGCGCGCGTTTTGGAAATGCAGTTTTAAAGATCGTGCCATACCGCTGCCATTATTTGATGATTAAGGGGTCTTCTCACTTTACACGCAAAAAGGCTATTTTCATGAATTTTTTGAAAGGTCTATATTATAGATATTGATATAAAAGTTGTTACACTTGATAAATACACTTTCGAAAAACACTAAAAAATATATGTATATTTGTTTAAGGTAGACCGAGCGCGCGCTGTTGGTTTCTATAGATTTTGTTCAAATTTTAACCAGACGTTGTTCATATCATTATGCATATTTGAGTGAAATTTCAGAACCGTCGACTATTTAGATTAGGATGAATGAAATTAAGACAGAATAATTTTCCGTAAAAATATTTGTCTCCTATAATAAGGAGACATGGCAATACCGCATCTATCCACGTATCCAATGCCGTAAGTTTGCGCGGCATATTTAAAATAATACGGCAACACAAATTTTTATTTGGATGTAATTTTTAATCGAACAAAGTTTTTCATTAGTTATGAATTAACCAACACTTTTATTTGTTTATGAAGATGACATAAACAATATAAAATATTAATATTTATAACGCAAATATTTTTTGATGATAAAAGTTTTCAACTTCAGGAACACGATAATTTTCATTATCGTATTCCTGATTATATTTCAATTGTTATCATATGTCTTCTTATGATAGGGGACAAATATTTTTCACGGAGAATTATTTTGTCTTTACTGAACGTTTTTAGAAAAACTGAATAGTAAAGGCAATCCAAACTTTTTTCACTCTTTCCCTAACTAGTTTGCTATCTAAAACACAATTTGTTTTCGAAATTTATAAACGCAATAGAATGGCACGACGAATTATGTGACCTGACTTTCGATCAATGCAGACCCTGCAGTGTTAGAAGTTGAAATTTGAAAACCCTTTATCTCCAAATCTAAATAGTCGACTGTTCTGAAATTTCACTTAGACATGCATAATGACATTAACAATGTCTGATTTAAATTTGAACAAAATCTATAGAAACCATGTGCGCGCGCTCGTTCTACCTTAAGTAACTATTATAGACGAAAGTGGTAGTTAAAAAAATGTCCTAAAAAATCGTAGGTCTGCGCTGTTGATGAAATCTCGGAGATGAATACTCCGAAACAAAAAGATCAAACGATTTTAGATTCAGTATATTAATGGCTATAGCGCATATCATGCGATTTTTGATATATGCAAAAATAACAAAATGACGAACATTTTTCGAAAAAACGTGTCTTCACCGTTGTGGCAAAAAAAATAGTAAATTTCAAAGTTGAAAAAAATCCTCGATGTGCGCTATAGATATAGTTGCAAAGAATATTTGTTTAAAATTTCATAAGTATCGGTACTATAAGATTTATAGTACTATAAGTATAAGATTAATATATAAGATTTTATCAACAAGCCGTCGAAAAACATTGTTTCGAGAAAAACGCGTTTAAAGTTTGTTTGGGTTACATAAATATATTAAACTTTTTTTTAATGGATTTCGAAAGTGTATTTATTAAATGTAAGAAATTTCATATTAATATCTATAATATAAACCTATCAAAAAATTCATGAAAATAGGCTTGTTTTAGCGTCTTAATTTTTTTTAACTTTAGCCTCTTAATTTTTAAAAATTAAGAAGAAACGTCTTAATTTTAGCCTTTTAATTTTTTTAAATACCGTGTAGCAGCCAAAAGTAGTAATAAAAAAAACTCTAAATATTAAAAATGGTGAAAAAATATTTCCTTTAAAAAAATTATGAAAAACAGCAAACCTTTTTCTCGCCTAAAGGTATCTTAAGGGTCCCTGCATGAGCTTTAAATTCCGAAAATACGTTTTTTTTTATATTGCGTACTGCTCTAGCCCAGGAACTGAACTTTATTTCGCAGCAAAGATTTTGTGAAAACTCAACAAATTGGCTGAGTTACGACGATTTTTGCGAAGTGTCAGCCCACTGCGCGAACCACCCTTCTGCGGTTTACCCTTTTATCTTTTGCACTTTATTCGAACACTATGTTTCACACGGTGTAATTCGTATCTGAAAATCTGTTCGTCCGATTCGCTTTAAATTCAGACAGAGTATCGTTTATAACATTTCCTATCGTATGGCCGGATGATTTTTTAATATGTTCGTTCATTTGTTAACAACAAACGACTTAAGTTGTTTTTTTGTTCGATCATCGAATTCTTTCCCAAGCCTGGCACTTCCATCACTTTAAAAATTACAAAAATACTATCCGTTCGTACAAAAGTGTTTATTATCATGCTAAGAGTACATGTTTTTTTCTCATTTCAGATGAGCCTGATTGCCGTAAGAACCTGCACCGATTGGCCACGCAGCAACAGCGACACTTTCTTTAAATAATAATAACTTCATTGTTTATGAATATTTGTCAATAAAAAAATACTCACACCTGGCAACACTGTGTATCAATTGTGTGTAAAATCCCGACCTCGTAATCCCAATAAACTCACGAGAAAAAATCTTTAAAATCGACCTGTTTTTTTTGGAGCCCAATATTATCCAGATCCCTGAGCGCTCATGTATACCTCTGCATAGTGAGGAAGAAACAACCAAAGTTTTCCCAGAGTGGAAAAACCCACTTTTTCGCGCCTAGGCCGGACTTGGTACTCTCGATACTTGCACGCCAGGATTTTCGGTACCGTCCTCATTGTCTTGTTTTTTTTGCTTGTTACGGCGCGACGGATCGAGACGTAAAACGGTCTCGCGCCAGGATTATTTTGTATATTGGGTCCACTCTATTAGTACATTTCATGCAGCCCCTAAGGCTCTCTCTCTCTCTCTCTCTCTCGCTCTCTCTCTCTCCCCCCTCTCTGTGTACAGTCGGAGGGTGTACGAGCGGAAAATCCGCGAACGTCCGCGCGAGCCCAAGGATAATCCGGAGATCGGTGCGATAATCCACACGGTACGAACCCGACGGACCGACAATTTCCACGCCCGATAATATCCCAGTATGAAGGTGCCAAAATAAATTAAAAATACAATCCTGCAATGAAAGAACTCTCGTCTAAAATAATTTTTTCGATTAAGGGCTTCAAATTTAATTGAGCCGGCAATCGAATACAGGGAAAAAATCGTGAAAGATTACGAAGTACTCGTATAGGTCACTTTTTTGTCTCGAGATTTTTAGGGAGACTGTGTGTAGGCGTGCTGCGGAGGGATAAGAAAGAAGACGATCGATCGGAGACCATTTAAAAAACGATGATACGAGTGTGCTTTATCAACCCCAAGGAGACGCAGAAACCGGCATATAGAGGGGTTACGTGTCGTCGTACGCGTGCCTCGACGAGGGTTTCCCAGATTTGCAACCCCCAAATCGCTCTACCCCTCCAAGCGTGCCTCTCTCTCGCTCTCTTTGCTGTATTTGCAACCAGGTCGCACGTACTCACACGTTGTTTCCTATATATATATATATATATATATATATATATATATATATATATATATATATATATATATATATATATATATATAAACCACCCCCTAAGAGTCCAGAAGCAAAAATAATAGACCAAGAGTGACGTTCGACCCTCGAACTTTCGCACGTCCCACGTTTTCGTGCTGCCCTGAACGAGATATTGAATAGTTTTATATTTCCATCGAGAAAAATAAACATGGAAAAAATAATGGAAATGGTAATAGAACAATTTAAAAAATTATCATGGAATAAGTCATGTGAATGATAATGAGAAAAATTTGGGAAACAATAATTGTAGTAAAAGTAGTGCAATAGTCGTCAACAACGTGGGGCAAAAGATAATGATAGAAAAAACTATGTAAATAGTAATAAAAACAATTATAGAAAAACAAGTGCACTGATCATAAAAAAATAGAATGAAAAAAAAGAAAAGCAATGAAAAAGAAATCATGCAAATAATAATGAGATAAAAGAAAAGTGGCGAAGAGGCTACAAGGGGGAGGCACTGAAATGAAAAGTTGATAAAGAAATGAAAGGGAAACCGATCAAAAAATTGTGCGAGTATGTGAGAGCCTCCGAATGCATGGTAAGGAAGGAAGCATTACTGAGAAAAAGGACGAAAGAAAGATTGTTAACAAAAAAGAAGGAAACTCATAAAAGGGTATCAATGTACAGAGCGGGGAACTGTGTAAAAACCCGCAAGAATATACTTGGAAATAAATAACTATTAATATTAGAAAAAAGATGTAAAAAATAATTATATAGAAAAAGTAGTTGATAATCATTTTGAAGAACATAGAAAAAACAAGCATAGTATCGCACTGTAATGATCTCGGAAAAAAATTATAATAAATAGTCATCATAAAAAACATACTGTAAATAATAATTTAAAAAATAATGGAGGAAGTAATGTGTATAAAATAACGTAGTAACCATGCAAAAAATAATGGAGCACATACTATGAATAATAAAGAGAAAAACTCTGCAAAAAAAGAATCATAGAAAAAGTAATATAAATACTATTTTGAGTATACTATTAAATTATACTTTTCAAACCAAGTATAATATTTAAGTTATGAAAAAAATCATGGCAAAACTAATGGAAATAACCAAACAAAAAATCACGTAAAAATAATCACTGCAAAGCTGATACAAGAATTTCTCAAAAAGTAACCATTAATCGATAGGGTAACAAATTCCTCGCCCATTTACCTCGGCACTTTGATCCCCGGAAATAAATTATACACAAATAATAAATGAAAAAGACGTAAAAAGAATCAAGAATTGTCAAAAAGACAAACGTGAGGCATTTCGAGTAGGAAAACGTTGCGAAAAACATGATGACGCGTGCGACGTTTGAATTGGAAAACAAGGCCGTAAAATCTGGACTATGAGTCACTTTGGGTTCGTACACGAGCCCGCAAAGGGTGCCAAGACCCGGGAAGAGACCTGCCAACTTTCGTGACGTTTTTCACTCAACGTCGAGTGCACGCACAATGAAGCGGTGACGATTTTACGACTATGTTTACCGGTTGCAAGTGTCGATGATGCGTCACTTTTGCCGCTCGTAATTGTTCGCGATCACCATGACGAAGTACGCAACCGTGACGAGCAACGCGATAACCGCAGAACGAAATGTGGTCGTAAATTATCCGAATCTATCGAATTTTCCGATAAGCTTGAAAAAAAAAAAGAAAAAAAGACACTTCAAATCATCTTTTGTTTGGACTCAAAGTTCATTCGAATTTCGAGTCACTGCTCGGGACGTTTTTCCTCGGTGAAAATGCTCTCGACCAATGATTCACTCTTGGCCCGAAGTGAGATGAACCGCCAAATCGAAGAAGGTTTATACATGAATTATATTTTAATCGCGTTGAATTATCGCATATCGACGATAATTTTGGAAAAATTCAGTCACAAGCAATAAAATAATATTTCATGGGAAATTAGTAACGTAACTTGTAAATTATCCTACAAATACATAAAACTATTAAAGGGTCTGCATAAGCTAGGGCCCGAAAAACAGGGCGATTTTTAATATTTTTTTCGGATGAGAGTATTGGCATAACGTGGTCGGGATTTTACAGACAATTGATACATAGTCTTGCCGTGTTCGAGCCTTTTTTGTGGAAAAATATTGATAAACAATGAAATTATTATTTAAAGAAAGTGTCGCCTGCACGGCCAATCTGTGTGCATTAGGGGGGAACCAATTTGAGCTCTGTTTTTTTCCTTTTTCTCACCATCCAATTATCTACTTTAAAGAGAAAAAAAAATTGTCGCGAAAGCTGCGAGATGTCAACAAATATTTAGAAGTCGCTCAAGCCCCCCAAAAATTCAAATTTTCATTTTGAAAATCGTTTTTTTTTTCGTTCACTTCTCACCCATGAGGTTCACGCTTTATAATTTTTAAATTAATCTCGCGAAAGCTCTTTAGTTTAGTGGTCGCTCAGGAACTTCGAAATTTCCAATTGTCACGATTTTTTTTTCTCTTCTCGCTCATAAATTCGATATTTTGTAAAATTTGCAAAACATTTAATCCTTTTTTTCTTTAGAAACGGATTTTTTAAATTCACCTCACACTTCTGACCCGATGAAACGGGGGAACTATAATTTGTATTACGCACAAGAGCTTCAAAGAATTATTTTATGAGAACGAAGATTATAATTCTTGGGTTAGTAGTGTAAGGTAAATTTGAAAAATCTGTTTCTAAAGAAAATCGATCAATCGTTTTCAAAATTTTACAAAGCGTCATTTTTATGAGTGAGAAGAGTAAAAAAATGCGAAAATTGGATATTTCAAAGCTCTTGAGCGACCACTAAATATTCATTGACTGGCTACAGCTTTCGCGAGGTTAATTCAAAAAGTGTAAAGCGTAAAGTTCATGGGTGAGAAGTGAAGGAAAAAAATCGATTTTTTAATAAAAATTTCAATTTTTGTGAGGCCACTTCTAAATATCTTTGGATCGCTCGTGACAATTTTTTTTTCTTTGAAGATAATTTGATGGTGAAAAAACGGAAAAAATAGAGCTCACATTTGTGCCACTCTAGTGTGCATGCCTCTGGCGACTAGGCTCATCTGAAGGAAAAAATTAAAAAATGTACTTTTGGCATGATAATAAAGCTATGGTATGACCAGATACTTTTTCAAATGTTGAAAATTACGAAAATGCCGAGCTGTAGAAAAGGAAACTTCAGTTTTCGACAAAAGAA
Source organism: Ophion ellenae (assembly GCA_963210295.1). Lineage (NCBI taxonomy): Eukaryota > Metazoa > Arthropoda > Insecta > Hymenoptera > Ichneumonidae > Ophion > Ophion ellenae. The sequence goes on along the minus strand of OY723385.1, from coordinate 12,753,238 downwards.
AATCGTTAAACCGATATTAATAATAATAATAAATATAATAACTTTTTATCAATAAATATATTATTTTTATTATTATGTTACAACAATATTTTTATTAATACTATTATTATTATATATCCATTATATAATAATTACCATTATAATATTATTATTTCATAATAATATATAATTATATATATTTTTTAATAATAATACCAACAGTGATTATCACACCATACAATTTCCCAAAATTGGTAATTGACGATCGGCACATTTTATTATCAATCGGAGATCTGAAATACCTGCATCATTTGAGCGACGGATGTTTCTTGCCGCAAAGCCGTAATGTCGAGAATCGATCGACGTGGAAAGGTGCGAGGAGCTCGCGCAGGTGGTGGATGAGTTCGCCGATCAAATGCCTCGAATTAGCAGCGATTTTCTCCGCGTTACCCTCCAATTGCTCCAACCCCTCTACCACCCCCGCACGTCACATATGCAATATCTATCCACCCCCGCCGACACGAGTCAATTTTAATAATTTCTACCCTCCTGTGGCTATGTTGAAGAGGCGACCGTGTGGCTCACACGATGACTCGTAGTTTTTATTCCTCACCAGCGAGGACGAGACCGCGACAGCTCGTTTCAATTATCCTGACGACCTGCTCCCACGGGCTACCAAACTTGTTCTACATTGAACCTTCTCTCTCTCTCTCTCTCTCTCTCTCTCTCTCTCTCTCTCTCTCTCACACACACACACACACACACACACACACACACACACCCTCTCCCGCTCTCGCGATATTGATCGAAATTCAGAAACCACGCTGAACGGTATTATATTGAATTACAGTTGAAAAAATGAAAAATATGAAATCCTACAACATATTAAAATTTATCGAGCCCGGAATAACAATAAAATGGATAATAAAAAAACGTGTTTTACAATATATACATGTATCCATATATACGTATGTATGTATGTAGATATCCATATATGTGTATGTGTATATGTGTATACAATTAACGACTAAAATAAATGACCGATAATACATTTTCCATTTACTATCGATTTTGTACGTTTTCATATTTATTCCATTTTATATTTTATATATCTTTTGATTTCTTATATCTATGGTACTATTTTTTTGTTCAAGATTTTATTGTCATTTTAGGACACTTTTTAATATTTGATCGAATTTGATTTTTGTTTTTAGCTGTAATTCGTTGTATTGCCGTTCATCGTGGTTTCTGGATTTCGACAAATATGGATAATAAAAATTACAATAAAATCGATCAAAATTTTTTTTAACATTTATTTTACTGTGTATATACTGTGAAATCATTGTTTTTTCTCGATTTTACTGTGATTCTCATATATATAAAAACCAAAACCCCCTTAAATTCATTTAAAACTTACTCGATCCCCTCCACGGGCGAAGTCGATAAAAACGACGTCCCTGCGATTCGATTTTGATAAAATACTACGACGGTTGACAAAATTGGTTGACAAAATCCGCTCAACTTTATAACCGTTAAATTACTCCCCATTCAGGATCAATTTAATATGCAAGTTCAAGGACTCGAATGACTAATTCACTGCGCTTGTATTTCTACTCGCGTCTCTCGCTTCGTCTCCCGTTCTCTTTCTCTCATTGTAATAGACGTCAGAGCTTAAACACAGGTGCTTTTTATTCGGCGACGGCCCAATTTCTCGAATCTGTCAAAACAAGCCACAAAATATAAAAATAGGACGAACAAATATGTTCAATGAGCTTGGCGCTTGAACGTTTTCATGTTCGTGTCATAACTCGAAAATAATAATTTTATAAATAATAATAATTGCGATAAAATAGATAAAAACAATAGTAATAAAATAGCAATAATAAAATAATAACAATGATAACAACCACAATAATAAAAATGAATTACCTTTCAGAGTTTAGAATAAAATGCACAATACTTAGTACGTTTCCAAGTTATGGATTGATTTTTATCGTTAATTCGACGTGAGTTTATCAAGTGATCAATAAAATCATCCTAATAAATGACTTTGTGCCGATTTTCGAGGCTCTCAAGTTCCGATATATTTCGCGAAATTGATAATATCGAATATTTTCAGCACAAATATTCATGCAACAAATTTTCGAAGGTGTAAACAAAATTGACAGTGCAACGGAAAATTAAATAACAACTTTCAAATTTGCTTCTATTTTTGAAAAATGTATTTATTTCGAAATATTTTTGTTTCACTCCGTCGTTGACACACGTGTACTTGGCCACGATTTCGACACTGGGTCAATTTAACCCGGATAGTACTTCCTCCACTTGCCACTGAAAACTCTCACGTAGGTTTTTATTGAAAAAAAATCAGGGATACTTTGAACATTTCTTAATATGTCTGCATAACAAAAATTCGGAAAGTATAAAATTCAATTGTTGTAAAAAATGATTTAAAACTTTCAATTTTGGGAAAGCGAGCATTTTATTTCACAGTGCGCCAAACGTAGGGTTAATCGAGGAATTACCATAAAAAACGAGAAGATAAGAGGCTTCGCGTATTTAACGATAAATCGAGAAAAGTGGTGAATTTGGATAAAACGCATTATTATTGCGAAGCTGGAACGTGTGTGGAGGAGACTCAGCTTTGGCGGCTTTGTTTACTTGGTGCTTGCGAAAACTGAAAAATTCGTGCGAGATGCCGGATCTTAAGGATCGTTTAATGGTTTTTCCCTACACCATTTTCGGATTATCTTTGCGTCCCGGTATTACGCGTTTTCTCGTCGCAGACGTTCGCTCGGGTTATCGGGGTGGCCGAGCGTCCTTTCCAGGCTTCCGGCTATGACGCCCACGTAGGAAACGTCTTCCGTCCTTTTTTCGGGCGACTACTCGGACCAGGAATTACCGCGG
>OY723385.1:12427852-12747852 GCA_963210295.1 Ophion ellenae | reverse complement strand
GGACAACGAAATTTTTAAACGAAAATATTGATTTTTTCCATTTGACAATTGCAACTGACTTCAGTTCTAATCGCTATTATATGCCGTAAAACGTTGGAACGTTTTACGGTACATGAAACATGTATTGAACATGAAACATTGAACGAAACATAATACATAGTTTGAACAGGTTTTGGAAGTTTTTTGTGGGTAACTTTTTATTAACATCCTAGATACCAACTTTTCTTGCTAAAAAAGAACAGTGTGTCTTTTGGCTATCAAATGTATAAGAAAGTCAAGCTCCGCCATCCCCTCACAATTTGGTGTATACATTTTTTAAAGTGTCAAAGTAGCCCCGGGTGTGGGGCTTCTTTGACAGGGCATTGAAATGCAACTTATGTCAAAGATTAAGGATTACTTTGGAATCATTTTGATTTAAAAAATGTAATATTTCATGCATTATACGTGAAATTAATGAAGAACAACGATTTCTTATAACGAAATTGTCATCGTTATTAAGGCGTTACCCCCACTTGTAGCGCAAAAAAGCCCTTTTTCATGAATTAAAAAAAAAAAACTACAAAACTTTTTCAATCGATCAATATACCATCTTAAAGAACACATCTTGAAGAACTTTCAGTAATTTTTTTATTGAAAAATATTACATTGTTTATTGGCAAATGGCCGTCAATGAAATATTGTTTTTATATACACGGTTTGCGGTGATCAACATTGCGGCGAAGTGGATTATCTGAAAAAAAAATGCGGATTGGATTTAGTCAAATATAAGTATAAACTAGTCTTTAATCGAAGGATTTTAAAAAATATTCATTTTTCAAAAAATGGCGGACAGTCAAAGTTAATGGTTCGATTTTAACGAAAAAAAAAACGGCCGTTTTTTGGCTATAAAACGGCCATTTTTTTCGAAAAAAAAATCGAACGATTAAAGACTACATTTTTATGTACTAAATAAGCCTGCAAAATTTCAAGAAGATCGATTCATTAGTGTTCGAGTAATCTTGGTCACCGACTTCAGAAATGCCATTTTGAGAAAAACGCGTTTAAAATTTCTCTTTCAACGCGGATTCTTCTCTTTCAACGCTCATATCTCAGTGAATTTTGTTCGGATCGACTTGAAATTTTCAGGACATATTCTCAGACACTTATACTTCAAAAAAATGCAATAAAAAAAATCGATTTTTTCAAAATCGCAAGTGGGGGTAACCCCTTAAGGCAGCAGAACTCGAATAATTTTCGTCCAATCGACTTGGAACTTTACCTGTAGCTTCGTAGATTGCTTTAACAATCAAGTACGAGCGCTATTTTCGATGAATGGACAATTGTAAAAAATATATCACCTTTGAGATGAAAATTATGGCCGAAAAAACGAGCTTTTTTCCAACTCGTCTCTAGTTTTCTTTTGATAATTTTTCTTTTGAACAACAAATTGTTGTTCAAGTTTATTCCCCGCACTCGCCGCCCGTCACAGAAGGCCCTCTGTCAAAGTAGCCACAAAAACTGTCAAAGTTACCCTGAATGTCAAAGGAGCCCCGTTTTACGCTACGGAGTAACTCCCCGTCCGGTTATTGGACGAATAAGCGTATGTTATTCGTCCGGATAGCGGCTCAGTTCACGCCGTATTTCCAGTAGGCGTACATATTATTGTGATTTGACTCAGCTAGTATCCGGACGAATAACATATATGTAATTGTCCAGACAGAATGTGTTAAATTGTTGAACAAACTATACGGACGAATAATTAACACGTATGCGTTCGAATAAAATCTTTAAAATTTGTTTGGGTTTGTTTGTTAGGGGCGTTGTACAGCGTGAACTGCGTGAACTGAGCCGCTATCCGGGCGAATAACATACGCTTATTCGTCCGATAACCGGACGGCTAGCCACAGCGTATCATATAACCCCCTATGGAACACACTGATTTTTCATTTTTGAGAAATTTATTCTAATCCAAAGAAATATAGGGTATTTCAAAATGACCTGACATTTTAATCGATTAATAAAACGTATTATTTATAAGAAAAGTACGAATATTTTGAGTTTAATATCAGGTACAAACATAGAGGTTATGTGTGGAACGAAATATCCAATAAATGGCCGCCTCGTCCCTGTTTGCAAATGTTCACTTTTTTGACTAAATTTTCAATAACATTTTGGCATAATTGCGGACACATTTCATTAATAGTGCGTCCAATTTCTTCCTTGAGCTCCGGAATGGTACGTGGATCATTGGCATACACTTTTCCTTTAAGAAAACTCCAAAGAAAGAAGTCCAATGGCGTCAAATCGCACGATCTTGGTGGCCAATTCACATCGCCGCGGCGCGAGATAACACGACCATGAAACTTCGTCTGCAATAACTATGCAGTAACAATGTAGCAAATAACAATTTCTATGCGTTGCCCGATCGTGTAATTCTCTATGACTAAACCTCAATACTTCCTGATGCCAGTTGTCAAAGATTAGTACTCTATTTTCGCCACGAAAAAAATTGCGCGCAATTCAAACTGTCAGGTAAGCCACCATTTAGTAATTCCAGAGGAATTATGCAAACGTCTTCAAGATTTTATTGGTTTATTAATATCTTCTTCTCCTTTTTCTTCAAATATTGATCTTGTCTTTTTGGTTTCAACTTCTCTCTCCCTGCAGGAACCTGTTGATACCTTTCGTATGTCCGTTGTTCAGCTTCTCTTTTGTCTACGGAGCCTTTCTTCTTTCCATAACGGCTTGGCAATAACCTAAGAGAATCGTTTTTATGTAACCTCATGCATCTGTGCGTGCCTAACCAAGATTGTTTCGTCCCTCTGGCGCATCCATCATTCCTCTGGATCCCCCATCAGGACAAACCCAGAGGAATGACGATTCAAACGGATTTCTATGCACAGTGCGGCATGCTACGTTTTTCTAACCTCAAAATCTGGCGGTGAGTAGGTGTGCAAAAGTTCCGCTTGAACAGATAAAGAGTGACTTATTTAAGGGGCTATACCAGCGTGAAACTTTAAAAAACAATCGATTTTCTTGCCTTTTTCGACAGTTTATACTTTCAAAAATATCATTATTATTTATATCATTTATATGAATATCATTTTATCTTGCAAAAATCGATAGTTAAATCTTTAAACGCGTTTTTCTCGATATGAGATTTTTCAAATTTGCTGACATTGTAACTCAAAGAGCAATTATCCGATTGACTTGAAATTTGAACTGAGTACTCTTGAATATATTTACTCTACAATGACGTAGGATATTTTTGATTGGATGAAAATTGACGATTTGACATTGAAAAAAACGACTATTTTATAGGCAAGAAAACAGACTTTTTTTTTCTTGACTACGCCATTTTGTTAGATTTTGATATTTTTCAAAAATGCTACGTCATTGTACAGGAAATACCGTCTAGTTTAACGATTTTTTTTCCTTTTTCGGTTTCAGCTACTCAATCGACCGGAATCATGTCAGCAGTGGAGGAACTTTTTTTTTGCGCCTCCGAAGGCAGCGCATACGTCGCTTGGATCTCAATATTTTGCTATGAAAAAATGATGTAATATAGGTCAAATATAGCCAATCTTAAAATTCCGACACATTCAATTGAGTACTTTTAATCCAAAAAATTCTCGAAAACCACCTAAGTTTTCAGCATTCACACTGGTATAGCCCCTTAATAAAAAAATGATACAGTTAAGAATTACCTGCGGAATGACTCCCTCGCCTGTGACACCACCTCATAACACACAAGGTCTGTAGAAAAATACAACACAATCAGTCTCTTCGGAAAGGCAGATCTAGTAGACACTGCTCTGGCAAGCATGATCAGCTAACACCACCCGCCACGACACCACAATATACCAACTGATTGACAGCTCTCCACAGGAAAGATTGAGAAAAACGGTCACAAAATTTCGTTATTTATTGCGAAATACCTGTGCTTATGTTTTTTCAGGCAGGAATAAAATAATGTTCAATGGTTCCCAAGGATGTTTTTTTTCTTATGTTTTTGAATTTTTAGTGCCTCCTCAGCTTGCTAGTGTATATGAAGTCTGGATAATTACACTCCAGAGGAAAGATTTTCGTCGTCAAAATACAGAAACAAAAGGAATGACGATTTTTGTGTCAGATCTGCTTTGCAGGAAGATTTCGAAATATTTCGAACTATTGTACTCCAAAAAACTTATAAAGTGATCGAATAGCATCTGTAAAAAAAGTCAGATTTCATGTAAAATGATCATTTGGGGGAATTACCCATTTCGCAATGAGACGAATGCAGGAGCATTTCAATTTAATTTCACGATTCGTCATGTTCATTACGAGAATAACGAGCGCAACGTGTTTCAACGGATTCCAAGGATTAAAATGGCATTGGAAACAGCGCTCGTGCTCACCGAACATGCCAATGAGAATTCTGTACTTAACGGGCACCGATTAGTCCGCGAATACAGGACTCGCTCCGAGCCAAGAAAACGACGCTACGAATTCGGGAAGAACTGACTTTATCAGCCGCGCTGACTCGTCGCATGAGGACGACAGCCCGTAAGACACCGTGAATATTCGTAAAATAGTAAATCATTCGAAAATTTACAGTCGTTCTTGAAGTAGCAACAAATTTCCTACGTCAAAATACATTTTACATGCTGTGTTCACGCGTCACATTCTCCCTGGCAATCAACGCGAGTCCAAATGCTTTCTCCCTCGATATTTTGCAGATTACGAACCAAAGAATCTTTATGCACGTGTGAAGATTGCGCTTTATACTATAACGATTGTTCCAACTAGCATTGTTTTTAAAAAAATGTTTTTTAAGGTTGTTGCTTTAGATGAAAAAAGGTTGTTTTTTCAAATAAAAATATTGTTTTTTTTTTCAATCGAATGAAGGTTGTTTTTTTTTTATTAAGAAAGGTGTTTTTGGTCACGAAAAACGGTTGTTTAAAAAAAATGTTTTTTTGTTAAATAGAATCTGTTTTTTTATTTTAAAAAGGTACTCTTTTTTTAATGAGAAAAATATGTTTTTAAAATAATAACAAGGTTTTTTTAAATGAATAAAAGGTTTTTCTTTAAAAAAAAAGCTTTATTATCTTAAAAAAGGTTCTTTTTTTTACAAACTGTTGTTGCGAGATCTGAAAAGGTCATTTTTAAATACAAAAAAGGTTTTTTATTCAAATAAAAAGATTGTTTTTTTTTCGAAATCGAATGAAGGTTGTTTTTTTATTAAAAAAGGTGTTTTGGTCACTAAAAACGGTTGTTTAAAAAAACCTTTTTTTGTTAAATAAAATCTATTTAAATAAAGCTTTATTATCTTGAAAAAGGTTCTTTCTTTTCACAAACTGTTATTTCGAGATCTTATCCGTATTTGAATAAATATAAAATGCTTAAATCGCACGGGTCGATAAAAACTGAACGAAAATAGTTTTCGTACGTATCGCCTTATCATTTCCCCATTATATAAAAAAATAAGAGAAAAACAATTTAATAGGTGCACATAAAATTATAATGTCTAACGAGTACACGATAAATCAACCTTCCCTCTGCGTGCTTTTCCCAAAAATTGAGGCAATTTCAATCAACCAACACATCCACAAAATATTTTTGCCTCACTCACGGTCGTCGAATTAGTATTCGAAATATGCTCGTCGCTGTTCGCCACGTCGCGCAGCAGATAGACGACGAAAATATTTGCTCGAAAATGTCGTGAATGTGGATTTACATCTTCGTTCGATTCATTGAAACGTCGAACTTGAAAAAATACACGATATTCTGTCTAAGAAAAGAATGATTTTTGTCTAAGTGTTCGAGAATTTCGAATCGATGATTAAATTTGATAAGGAAATGCGATTTTTTTCCCTCCATATGTGAATAAATTTATTAATATTAATATTTACATATATATTAATATATTATTGTATTAATGTTAATATTCATGTATATAAGAATATCAATATTAATATTAATATTTAAATATACCGGGTGTCCCATTTTAATATTACGATATTAAGCGTATTAATATTTTAAACTTACAATACGATCAAGTATTGAGTATAGTGAAACTTTGGGAGTTCAATGGGGGGACATTCAAAACAACAATTTTTTTTGTCCATTATTCAAAATAGCGACGTTGAGATGGCCGTCATGTTTAAAAAAAAATGGAAACATGACTTTTTTCACCAAAACATTTGTTAGGCCAAAACTATCAACTGTTTTAGCAATTTTTTAAATTAAATCTATAATGGTTAGGTTAAAACCCCACTTTTGACTATTTTAGCGCTCTCCAGGATGTACCGCGAGGAGGTAAAATTTTTAACATCCCAAGTGTGAGTGTGCGTGTGGGTTTGTTTGATAACCCAAACAAACTGAAATGTCGGAATTTTAAATTTTGGGCCGAATTTTTTTTTTAACTTCCTCGTTTGAACCTCAAAGGTCCACTACGATCAATACTTGATCGGAGCAGTAATTTTCGAGATAAATCAGGTGTAAGATTAAAATGGGACACCAGGTATAATTTTGCCTCTGTTTTTCGAAAGTAGGGTAAAAAAATTATGATATACCGGGTGTCCCGTTTTAATCTTACACCGGAATTCATTGAAAAATACTGCTCCGATCAAGTATTGAATATAGTGAAACTTTTAAGGTTCAAAGAGGGACGTTCAAAATAAACAAATTTCCAAGATTCAAAATGGCGCCACTACGATGGCCGACATGTTTTTTGAAATAGGATATAACGGAAGTAACGAGGCGCAAAGACATAATCCCTGTTTGGGTTTGTTTGGGTTATAAAACAAATAAAACAAACTCACCCCCACGCGCACACTTACACTTGGGATGTTAAAGATTTTACTTCCTCGTGGTACATCCTGGATAGCGCTAAAATAGTAAAAAATGGTGTTCTAACCTAAAAATTATAGATATTAGAAGAAAATCCTACAGAAGTTATTAGTTTCATGACCTGACAATTTTTTGGTGAAAAAAGGCTTGTTTCTATTTTTTAAATATATGACAGCCATCTTAACGTCACCATTTTGAATTTTGGACCAACATTTTTTATTAAGTCCCCCTTTGAACTCTAAAAAATTCACGATACTCAATACTTGATCGGAGCGGTATTTTTCGAGATCAATCAGGTGTACGATCAAAACGGTACACCCGGTATAAGCGAAGCATTTTTTCATTCTCACGCGACGGCAAAAAAATGAAACATTTTGGTACGAGATCCACAGCTCACTGGATTATTTTCAGCGGAAAGTTAATATCGTTAAGAATAAACTATAAATATCAGCGAATGTTTCGGAGAATTGTTTTTCCTCAATCGCGCCTGGCGCAACTGATAACGGACTTAAGGCCCGCGGTGAACATTTAACACGCGTGTAACCGCAAGTGTTTGATATAGTCTTCAATTGGAAACACCCGTTCCGATATGAAAACGAGGATCGTGGCAGTGTGTATTTTATGAACAACAAGTATATATTTATGGACAAATTTTTATTAACTCCTTAATGAATTTCGACGCGACTGAATGAAACCGATCATTTAAAATTGATGGAACAAAATTGTTTAAGGAGTTACCCCCACTTGCGATTTTGAAAAAATCGAAGTGTGGGCGAAAAAATTTTTATTGCATTTTTTTTAAGTATGAGTATCTGAGAATATGTCCTGGAAATTTCAAGTCGATCCGAATAAAATTGACAGATATGAGCGTTGAAAGAGAAGAATCCGCGTTGAAAGAGCGTTGAAAGAGAAACTTTAAACGTGTTTTTCTCAAAATGGCATTTCTGAAGTCGGTGACCAAGATTACTCGAACACTAATGAACCGATCTTCTTGAAATTTTGCAGGCTTATTTAATACATAAAAATGTAGTCTTTAATCGTTCGACTTTTTTTTCGAAAAAAAAATGGCCGTTTTATAGCCAAAAAACGGCCGTTTTTTTTCGTCAAAATCGAACCATTAACTTTGACTGTCCGCCATTGTGTGAAAAATGAATATTTTTTTTAATCCTTCCATTAAAGACTAGTTTATACTTATATTTGACTAAATCCATCCGCATTTTTTTTTCAGATGATCCACTTCGCCGCAATGTTGGTCACCGCAAACCGTGTATATAAAAACATTATTTCATTGACGGCCATTTGTCACTAAACAATGTAATATTTTTCAATAAAAAAATGACTGAATGTTCTTCAAGATGTGTTCTTTAAGATGGTATATTGATCGATTAAAAAAGTTTTGTAGTTTTCTTTTAAAAAATTCATGAAAAAGGCTTTTTTCTTGCGCTACAAGTGGTGGTAACGCCTTAACTAAAATTGATTAAATTATATCGACAGAATAAAATCAATGAAATGAAATCGTCCAAATAAAATCGACTGATTAAGGGGTTACCCCCACGTGCGATTTTGAAAAAATCGATTTTTTTATTGCATTTTTTTGAAGTATGAGTATCTGAGAATATGTCCTGAAAATTTCAAGTCGATCCGAACAAAATTGACTGAGATATGAGCGTTGAAAGAGAAGAATCCGCGTTGGAAGAGCGTTGAAAGAGAAACTTTAAACGTGTTTTTCTCAAAATGGCATTTCTGAAGTCGGTGACCAAGATTACTCGAACACTAATGAAATGATCTTCTTGAAATTTTGCAGGCTTATTTAATACATAAAAATGTAGTCTCAAATCGTTCGATTTTTTTTCGAAAAAAATGGCCGTTTTATAGCCAAAAAACGGCCGATTTTTTTCGTTAAAATCGAACCATTAACTTTGACTGTCCGCCATTTTGTGAAAAATGAATATTTTTTAAAATCCTACAAGTGGGGGTAACGCCTTAAGCAGTCTTCTCACTTTAGACGCTAAAAGACGTTGTTTTCATGATTTTTTAAAAATAGGTTTATATTATAAATATTGCTATAAAAGTTGTTACACTTGATACACTTTCGAGATACCTTTAAAGAAAAAATAATTTATTTAAGTCACTATTTATAGACGAAAATGGTAGTTAAAAAAATGTCCTAAAAAATGGTAGTTTTGCGCTGTTGATGAAATCTCGGAGATTGACAATCCGAAACAAAAAAATCAAACGGTTTTAGAATTCAGTGTGTTAATGGCTATAGCGCATGTCATACGATTTTTGATGTATGCAAAAACAACAAAATGGCGGACATTTTTCGAAAAAATCGTGTGTTTTTGCACCGTTATTGGCAAAAAAAATAGTAAAAATCCACATTTAAAAAAATCCTCGATTTGCGCTATAGCTATAGTTGTAAAGAATATGTGGTTAAAATTTCATAGGGATCGGTTCAATAGTTTCGACGATTTTATCGACAAGCCGATTTTCGAAGGTACTTTTCTAGACGCGGTTAAAAAAAATGACGCATATATTGAAATTTTTTTTACAGATCATTTATGCGCATGGTTAAGTATATGTAAAAAAAATCAGAAATATCAACAAATGACGGAGATATAACATAATAAAGCAATGTATTTTTTTTTGCGCGCGCGTTGACGGTGAAAGTTCTCGGCATCGATGTGGTTGTCTGAAAAAAAAGAACATATTTATAATTGCATAATGAATGTATCTTCAGTGTGAAACAACATTATTTTTTTTAAATTATTATAATAAAAATTCGAAACTTAACATTTTTTACTTAATTTTCTGTCGGTATTTAATTTTTTATATTTTTTTGTATCGTTGAAATTTTTGTTTCTGTGCTTCACACGATAGGTGATGATACTAAGAATTTGTTGTAAAAATTTCAAAGCGGTCTGAACCTTCGTTCAAGAGTTAGAACTTCCACAAGGTTAAAAAAAGTGAATTGTGGAAAAACGGCTTTGAAGTTGGCGGTCGGGCGTGCCGCGCGGTATCTATTATAAATGCAATCTTACCTTATTTTTGAAATTTTTGAAATTTTTCGAGTCTAAAGCTTAAAATATTCCCAACTGTTCAGGCTAATGGAATCAAAAATAAATGAAAAATGATAAATTTCGAAATTTTTCGCGTATATAAGGCCTTAAAGTTTGTCTGGGTTACATAAATACACAAACAAAATTGTTTTAATGTATTTCGAAAGTGTATTAATTAAGTGTCACAACTTTTATATCCATATCTATAATATAAACGTATCAAAAAAATTCACGAAAATAGCCTTTTTTGGCGTCTAAAGTGAGAAGACCCCTTAATATCGTCCAAATCGATCGAATAGAATCTTCTGAATGAAACCGATCGAATCGAATCGACTGAATAAAATTGATAAAGTGATATACATCGAATAAAATTGTCCAAATAAGATCGCCTCGATAAAAACAACCGAATAAAGTCCTCCAAATAAAATCGACCAAATAAAAATAATTCGTTCGACCAAAAACCGGTCAAATAAAATCAATCGAATAAAATCAATGGAATACAATCGACCGAATAAAATCCATATAATAAAATCATCCGAACAAAATCAATCGAATAATATCGATTCATATTATTCAATTTATTTGGCATATGGAATTAAATCGAGACCCCCTGTATACGTCCCATTATGGCATTATCGATGTCATCGTGCACACTCCCTCGGAAGATCCTCGTGGGAGGCTGAACACCTCGAAAAAACAGAGATCCATACGCAAGAATAACAGAGCGTCAATACTCTCCCTCTGTTAGGCCTCTCTGTCGACTTGATGAAAGAAGAAAAAAAAAAATCCGTCGACAGGAGCTCGGGCTGTAACGAATAAGAAAAGTCACAATTTTGCGATTGGAAAAAACTGTCATGTATAGTATATTTATATTAAATTCGTCTCCGAAAAAGTACGTCTACAAAAAGTCTATTTACAATGATAAATAGGCTCGGGTGTACTCAAGTAGCCTTGCATGATTTTTCTTGTCGTGTACTGAGCTTACAAACGATTGGGTATTCGAAAAATATCGATAAAGTATCTATTCTTATATATAAATGTATACAGGGTGATTCGCAATGAGGGTTCGCTTGGTGAGCATACAGGGTGTCTCATCGTGAGCAAAGCGCTTTTTTAAACGTCCTGGGGCAAAAATTGGCCGAATCATTCGCGTTCAAAATCCAATGCTGACCAATGGCATCGTAGTAGCTCTCGCGCGATTTTTTCGTCCCTCAAGTATCAAATAATAAACGAAAAATATTGAACCGTATTATGGATTTGCAAAGCGAGTATTCGAGTTAATTATTTTTTTAGTGAACATTTATTGCTTTTTTCCAAAAAATAAAATTCAGTTTGTCGCACATTTTTGAAAAAAAAAGTGTTTTACTCACAATAACACGGCTGTGTGCTCCCAAAGGGAACCCTCATAATTGTCAATCACCCTGTGTGTATATATATGGGATATTCCACCCCATTTTAGCTAGCCCGTGACCCCAACCATTTTCTGGTTTTCCTGATTTTTCTGTAAGATTGTACCCCATCAAAGGAATATCCACACCAATTTTTAGATTTTTATCTCTTCTCTTTTAGGAATTATAATTTTCCAAACAATGTCGATATCAAAAGTTTTGGAAACGTTTAAACGCTGACAACTCCTGAAGTAATTGAAATATCGACGAATGGCGCTATATTTTTTTTTTTCGTTTTGAAGCATACTTTTGTTAAAAAATAGGAAAAAAATTATCAATTATCAATGACGTTTTTTTTGCTTCTAAAATGAAAACTATTTTTTTAAAAGATGAGTGCCTTTCTTATTTCCTCAAAAAATTGTCTAAAATAGAGTAACTCATTCTATGATTTTTAAGACTAGACTCATCGTGGGCCCATTTTTCGTTCTATTTTTTTCGCATTAATAATATTTTTTTAAATGATTTATTATCATTTTAATGTCCAATAATGCTATTAATGATTTAGTGATTTCCAATTCGGCTCCGACAGGCCAGAAACGGTTGATTTTTCATTTGAACTGAATTCAATAAAAAAGTGACTGAATAAAAAAAAATCGTTAAATTCCGCGCAAATAAAAAAAACCGTTTCAAGCCTGTCGAAGGCGAATTGGAAATAAAAAAATCATTACTAGCATTATTGGACATTAAAATGATAAAGATCGTCCAAAAAAATATGATCGATTAAAAAAAAAATAGAAGGAAAAATGTGCCCACGATGAGACTAGTCTTAAAAATCATAGAATGGGTCGCTCTACATTAGACAATTTTTCGAAAAAACAAAAAATAGGCTATCATCTTTGAAAAAATGATTTTCACTTTAGAAGGAAAAAAAAACCTTAACATTGATAATTGATCATTTTTTTCATATTTTTTAACGAAAGTATGCTTCAAAATGGAAAAAATTATATAGTGCCATTGATCGATATCTCAATTAGTTTAGGGGTTATCAGCGTTTAAACGTTTCCACAACTTCTGAAATCGTTTTGGAAAACCAAATTGGAAATTACAAAATCATCGTTGCATTTTTGGACATTAAAATGATAAAAAATCATTCAAAAAAAATATGATTCGTTCGAAAAAAAATTGAAGGAAAAATGGGCCTACGATGAGACTAGTCTTCAAAATCATAGAATGGGTTACTCTATTTTAAAGAATTTTTTGAGAAAAAAGGCAATCATCTTTTTACAAAATATTTTCTACTTCTGAACCATAAAAAACGTTGACATTGATAATTGATCATTTTTTTCATATTTTTAAACGAAAGTATGCTTCAAAACGAAAAAAAATTATATAGTGCCATTGGTCGATATCTAAAGTAGTTCAGGAGTTATCAGCGTTTAAGGGTTTCGAAAACTTCTGAAATCAACATTTTTGGCAAATTATAAGTCTTAAAGAGAAGAGATAAAAATCTAAAAATTGGTCTGGATATTCTTTCATGGGGTACAATTTGGCAAAAAAGATCGGGGAAATAAAAAATAGTCGGGCTCACGGGCTAGCTAAAGTGGCGTGGAATATCCCATATATATATATACATGCGCGCGCGCACGCCCACGCACACACACGCGTGTGTGTGGTTGTTGTTCATACGTGAGTTGGTGTGTACTTATAAGCTAAAGATAACGTGATAAAATACATATTCATAAATATATGCGCGCGACTTCTCACAATCCTCACACAATTCCCCTTTCTCAGACTTCGATTATTCGTTTGTGCACTGCAAAAAAAAAATTGTGTTCGTGCTCTTTGTTCTTCAATTTTATACGTAGAAAAAAAAACCAAACAATGTCCACTGCTGTATCGTCTTTCTCCAATGGCACTTTGAGATTCTACGTGAAAAAAAGGGAAAAAACGAAGAAGAAAAAACGATCAGCTTGACCCGATTATTTATCGACGGATAAATGAAAGCTAATTATCTTTTTTTTTCCGCTTCATTAATTTGCACGTTTCTGCAGCGCATGAAAGAAAAGTCGATTTGAACAGGTGGCACGAATCGATAGTTGAAGAAGTTACACGTGTAACATGCTCCAGCAGCCGTTTGTTCCTCGCGGGAGTTTTCAGAAATTCGACAGATCGATCGTGTATCGGCGAATTTCGGAAATTCCATTCGATTTATTGCTCGTTAATTGAGTTTCTTCGGTTCGTTATAAAAATTAAGCTCACGCAATTATTTACATTTGCCTCGTGCGATCGATTTCGTAATGATTTATCGGATCGTTCGTGCGGATGAGATTCTCGATGCATCCTCGCTAAAGGATTTCTTTCCCCTCCGTATCCTCTCTATTCGTGTATGGGTATGCGTATATCGTACGCGTTTAATTAAGGCGAAAAATGGGTCACGCGCGATAACGCGTTGCGACGAATTAACGCGGAATAAATTAAGGAAAGGCTTCGCAATGTTGCTCTCGTATGGAGGCCAAACTCGTTATTTGGTTCTAGAGTATTATTTCTTCGTTAATATTCGATCGTATACTTCTCATATATTCGTTATATGTCGCGTCAAATTATGCGTATGTACAATTTACACCGGACGACTTCCGGTGCAAGAAAAATTTCATATTCCTAGAAAATCGTTAACGATGCCTCGTTTTTCTTTCTTATGCTACGTTTTTTTTTTGCCCCGTGAATCGGGCAGTGGGTGCGTAAAAATATTTGATCGGTATTGAAATTTGATCGGTATGAAAATCGGTAACGAAATCGGTATCAATATTTGATCAGTATCGAAATCGGTATCAATATTTGATCGGTATGGAAATCGGTAACGAAATCGGTATCAATATTTGATCAGTATCGAAATCGGTATCAATATTCGATCGGTATCGGTATTCGATCGGTATCGGTACGTGATCGGTATCGATATATGATCGGTATCGAATTACGGAATCGGGGGCTCCGTTTCGCGTATTTGCGCGTTCAATCGTACGCGATTGGCGAAGATGAGGGCACTGTCTTTGTTTTTGCGCACTCGAGTGCAGGTTCTCGGGAGCGTTTCACAGATCGGTAACGGGTCCGATGAGGCTGTTGCTGCTGCAGACCGATTCGTTGGCGACGTTTCTAGGCGGGGAAGAAGTCGCAGTTGCCGGATCGCAGGACGAGAGAGCATCGTCCTCCTCCTCGTCCGTCTCGGCGCTTTTTTCGCTTCCCTCGATGTCCTCGAGATCGTCCCTCGCCGATCCCGGAAAATCGTCGATCTTGTCGGCACCGGCGACTCGAGCGGTGCCGGAAGCAACGAGCTCCCTTATGTGAGCCACGGTCTCCTCGCTGCTAGCGCCGTTCATCTTTCTACGGAGTATGCCGACCAGCTTCTCCAGTCTGACAAATCACGGGGTTTCCGGTTACGCTCACTTTCGCCCACACTCGACATCCGATCGACGTCTAATAATCGGTCGAAAGAAACTTTTGTAAGACACTCTTTAGAAGCGGGCAAAGCGACAGTTTCAGAGCAAAGCCATGCTGCCAACTAGAAACAAACAATTTGGGTGTTCCCCCAGGTTTTTTTTCTCTCTTCGTTTCCGGTTCGGGCGCTGCGCGAACTCTCGGGCCACCGCGCGATCAATGAATTTTTTTTTTTTCATGCTTCCTACGCTAATTGACCGGCATTTTACCCCGGGCACGGTTGCCGATCGTGAGATCGAAAAATGGTACCTCGATTACGCGCGTAAAAAACTCAATTAGTTTGTCCGCCGTAGCTTCGTAAATATTGATTTTGGAGAAAAATGGTCGAAACGAAAAATGACGTTCTCGTCAAGCCCCACAAAAACAGTCATGTATTTAATTAACGTAGATGCCATACTTTGGCAACTATCGGTGCATAACTATATTTTTGGCACTTTTGAGAGATTGTATATTTTATTCTTGGAAACTTCGAAGTTGAAGATTTATTGGTAGCCACGTAAGGGCGTCTGCATAAGCTTGAGATTTCGACAGCACGATTTTAATAGTTTTGTAGCCTGGAGTCTTAACTTTAAGGGGTCTTCTCACTTCAGACGCTAAAAAATGGCTATTTTCATTAATTTTTTTGACAGGTTTGCATAATATTGATATAAAAGTTGTGACACTTAATAAATACACTTTCGAAATACATTTCAAAAAATTGCAAGTATTTATGTAACCCAAACAAACTTAAAACGCGTTTTTCTCGGAACAACGTTTTTCGACCGCTTGTTGATCAAATCTTCTAAACTACTGAACTGATCCTTATAACATTTTAACCACATATTCTTTACAACTATAGCTATAGCGCATATCAAGGATTTTTTAAATTTTGATATTTACTTTTTTTTGCCAAAAACGGCGAAATGAAACGTTTTTTTTTGTTTATGTCAAAAAATGCCCGCCATTTTGTTATTTTTGCATATATAAAAAATCGTATGATATGCGCTATAGCCATTAACATACTGAATCTAAAACCCTTTGATGTTTTGTTTCGGATGATCCATCTCCGAGGTTTCATCAACAGCGCAGACCTACATTTTTTATGACATTTTTTTCAATATGATTTTCGTCAATAAATAGTGAGTTCAATAAATTAATAATTAAAAAAAAAGTATTTATAAAGTGTAACAACTTTTTTATCAATATATATAATATAAACCTATCAAAAAAATGTATGAAAATAGCCTTTTTTAGCGGCTAAAGTGAGAAGACCCCTTAATTTGCGAAGACTGTGTAAAAATTCCAAAAATTCACGGAGATATGACGACTTTTGTGAAAAGGCCCACTGCGCGAACCGCCACTCTGCTATTTGGCCGCTTTTGCGTTTTTTCTCGAAACTATTTTTCTCGAAATAGTATAAGTTCTATCTTGAAATATACTTGCCCGATTCACTTCAAATTCGGACAGAGCATAGTTCATGACTTTTCTTATCGTATGATTGGACGACTTTTTCATATGTTTATCCATTTGTTAATAAAAGATTATTAACGTTGTTTTGTTGCTCGAGAATCGAACTTTGCCTACAACTTGACATTTTCGTAATGTTCAATATTTTTAAAAAGTATCCGGCCACTCTAAAGTTTAGTTATTACACCAAAAGTATATTTAATCATTTCAGCTGAGCCTAGTTGCCAGAAGCGCCTACTTCAATTGGTCATCCAGCAACGGTGGCCCTTCCTTTAAACAATAATAACTTGATTGTTTATCAATACTTTTCGATAAGAAAAAAAACTCAAGCCTGGCAAGACTATGTATCAATTGTGTGTAAAATCCCGATCCCGTCGTCCCAATACACGTACAGGAAAAAAAAACTTGCAAAACGACCTGTTTTTTGGGCCCAAGCTTATGCAGACCCGTAAAATTCGTCACGTTACGTGCAGTACGTGTCAAAGGTTTATCACAAAAAAGGATCACGTTTTTCCCTTTATAATTGTAGTACGAGTGAAATGAAACCCCGATACATTTGGACACATTTATGTGCATTATCCTTTCGGCCCAGTGTACCAATTTCTCTCCGCTGAGTATACCATCCTTCCTACTCTCTTTGTTGCGTATATTCCTTGCTTACATAAAATTCCAAATCGATAGATACTCATTGATGCGACGGTTCACCCGGCCAACTTTTCTCTCCTGTTCTTCAGTGCTTCCGGAAATATTTATATTTCCTTCCAACCGCGACGATGTCGCAACATTCATTGAATATTATTACCCCGTAAGGGGACGCTCGTGAGTCATCATCAAAAACATGCTCAATAAACAAAAACGCAGAGTCGGATTTGCATGAAGAAGAGAAGAAAAAAAAACGTAAAAAATCACTGAATTCACGATGTTGAATACGGGTCTGGTAGCGGCGAATTTCGGTGCTGGCAAGACTCTGAGATCACTTGCCAGCGGATAAATACCCACTCAATCTATGAGGACGTTAAATAAGTTCTCGCTGTTTTTCAACAGATGGCGTTGCCGGAACTACGTACGTTTAGTTCAAGATGGTAACGCATCTACAAAGAAGTTCTATACGCAGGCTTGAAATTCAGTGTATGTCATTTCGCCGAAGGGTAAACAACTTTTTTTGAAGTGTTAAACATGTCAAATTTCGTGCCAAAAAAAAGTATTGTCGGGAAATTTTACTGCACTCCTTTATTAAAAAAACGAAACTGCAGATGAAGCACACACAATTCTTGTTGAGACTTATGGCGACCATGCCCTGCCGGAAACAACATGCAGAGGTTGGTTCAGACGCTTCAAAAATAATGATTTTGACGCGTCGAATTGGAGGCATTACTTCACGAAGACTCATGTCAGACGCCAGCTGAACTTACAGAATCATTAGGAGTTGATCCCGCAACAGTTTCGAAACGTTTGAAAGCATTAGGAATGATTTTTCAAAAGAAACAGCGAGAACTTATTCAACATCCCAATACCTTACACGACAATCGCGGACCTTCCAGATCCGTATCCAACCATCGAAGCACACGAAACTCGGGCAAAAAAACAAACGTGAGGGGCCAATACTTGGCCGCAGGATTCTCGGGGAAGTGCGGAAGCTGTACAAGCGTGAGATAATTAGCGTTACGAGATAACGAGAGGCATGCGGTGACGAGTGAATGATAGACCTACGTGACATTCGACAAGTACAGAAGTAGCCTCTAAGTAAGCCCGTGAAGCCCCCGCGGTTTTTTTGCTCGATGGTGACGGTGATGCTTGCAAAAGAACACACACACACACATATATGCATATCGGTTCGTTTGCTCAGGCCCCGTGACCTAGATGTAGGCGGTGGTGTATGTGGCGCGTGTGAGGACTCTGGAGGTCAGGATTCTCGTCGAGCACAGATCTTTGGGTACGACGGGTTTGCCGGCTACGACAATGACATCGGGAACTTCGGTGATGGCGCGTTTCCGGCACTTTTTACCGGCCTCAAGGTTCACCGTTGGCTTATTCGCTTGGTCCTTCCTGTCGTCAACGACATCCGGTGTCTCGTTCCGGCCATTCGCTCCTACGTTAACGAATCCTCCACTTCCAGCGATCCTACTTCCGGTCCCGTGGATTTTCCCCTCGTTCGTCGAGTGTACCGGCAAAATGTTTCGGCGATTGGTCGGGATGACGATCAGTCGTTCGTTGGCCTCGAGCGCCGAGCCACAGTCCTCCTCCAGTCCTCCGTGCTCGCCCAGGAGAACCGCGCTCTCCCTCGACGTTCGCCAGCGCCATTCCTCGTCGATCTCTGCTCGATCGTCGCACCTCGACGAGCTGGACGGGGACGAGGGTGTCGAGGATGAGGTTGAGGACGATGACAAGCGATAATAATTCACTTCCGGCTTCGAGGGACTGGCCGAGCCGCCTCGACGCGAGAACGACTCGTCGCACGACTCCGGGCTCGCAACGAGCCTCGTTCTCCTCGGCGGCGGCGGCGTCGTCGTCCTCGTCGTCGTCTTCGTCGTCACCACCTTCGCTCCCGTTAAATCATTCACCGAGCCGCCGCCACCACGAGACGGGGGGGGACAACCATAGGAATTGCGGATTTCGGTACGCACGGGGGTGCTCGTTATACAGGGTGGATCGAAAGTTACAGGCGTGATTGGTCTGGACAAGCCGCTGCTTACGCACTTTGCCACGTGATTCTCCGCCATGTTCCTCGATGCTCGGGCCTCCTGCAGCTCACGACGCAGCACCAGATTCTCCTCCTCGAACGCCGCGATCTCTCGGCCTTCGTTGCTAACACGGAAACGTTTTGCTTTTCTTTCTGTGCAATTGTTAGGTTTATTTTTGTCGAACTGCGACAACTACTCCACGAGTGATTTGGAGAGAGAGGGGGGGGAGAGAGGGGAGAGAGAGAGAGAGAGAGAGAGAGAGAGAGAGAGAGAGAGAGAGAGACGGATCGCATTTTTCGGTAGGGAAATGTGAGATCGCGGGTGCAATATGCCAAAGCTCTGGTGGGCAATAAGCTCAGGTCAAAGAGTCCCAATGTTACGGCTGCTTCGCTTTGCCTACAACGGCTTGATTTTGAATGTTTATTATTTTATTCCCTTCTCGTAGCCTGGGGTCTTAACGTTAACTTGCAACAAAGATGTAAAAAGAATCGATCGCGGTGTCACTTTTTGTGAAGGGACAATTGTAATGTAATGCTTTTAGACAGTAATTTGCATTCAGATGCAAATAATTGTGTGAAAATTAAGGAAAAAAGTGGAGCTTTTGAGGGGTTACCCCCACTTGCGATTTTGAAAAAATCGATTTTTTTTTATTGCATTTTTTTGAAGTATAAGTATCTGAGAATATGTCCTGAAAATTTCAAGTCGATCCGAACAAAATTCACTGAGATATGAGCGTTGAAAGAGAAGAATCCGCGTTGAAAGAGCGTCGAAAGAGAAAGTTTAAACGCGTTTTTTTTCAAAATGGCATTTCTGAAGTCGGTGACCAAGATTACTCGAACACTAATGAACCGATCTTCTTGAAATTTTGCAGGCTTATTTAATACATAAAAATGTAGTCTTTAATCGTTCGATTTTCCTTTTCGAAAAAATGTTTGGCTATAAAACGGCCGTTTTTTTTTCGTTAAAATCGAACCATTAACTTTGACTGTCCGCCATTTTGTGAAAAGTGAATATTTTTTAAAATCCTTCGATTAAAGACTAGTTTATACTTATATTTGACTAAATCCATCCGCATTTTTTTTTCACATGATCCACTTCGCCGCAATGTTGGTCACCGCAAACCGTGTATATAAAAACATTATTTCATTGACGGCCATTTGCCACTAAACAATGTAATATTTTTCAATAAAAAAATTACTGAAAGTTCTTCAAGATGTGTTCTTTAAGATGGTATATTGATCGATTAAAAAAGTTTTGTAGTTTGCTTTAAAAAAATTCATGAAAAAGGCCTTTTTTGCGCTACAAGTGGGGGTAACGCCTTAAAGGGTCTGCATAAGCTCAAAATATCTAAAATACGATTTTTCTGTGGACTTTTGTAGACTGGGATATTAACTTCAATTTGCAACAAAGATTTTGTGAACATTTGAAAAACTAACCGTGTTATGACCATCACCACTACTGCGATCCTTCTGCCTTTTGCGCTTTTCTCGAACACTATGCTTTACGAAACGGTGTAAGTCGTGCCTCAAAATTCTATTCTTCCGATTAACTTCAAATTCGGACGAAACATGGTTTATAACATCTTCTATCGTATGACCAGATGATTTTTCCAAATGTTTATCCATTTGTTAACAACGAATGATTGAAGTTGTTTTTGTGCTCGAAGATCAAACTTTTGCTACAATTTGACATTATCGTAATTTCGAAAATGTCAAATAAAAAATACGGTCATACGGAAGTGTTTATTATTATACTAGAAGTTGTTTCTTTTTTTTTCGTTTCAGATGAGCGTAGTTGCCAGAAGCATCTACGTCGATTGGCCATGCGGGCACCACTTTCTTTAAATAACAACTTCATTGTTTATTAATATTTTTCAATAAAGGAAAACTGAAACTTGGCAAGATTATGTATCAATAGTGTTTAAAATCTCGACCTCGTCATCCCGATATTCTCGTCAGAAAAAAGTCTTGAAAATCAACCTGTTTTTTGGGCCACAAGCTCATGCAGACCCGTTAAGGGATAACACCACTCTAGGATTTTGGAAGAATCGTTTTTTTTGCTTAAAAAAAACGTTGGGTGCATAAAAACAAAATGCAATTGGTGCTGTAGCGTTTTTTTTTTTCAAGTTCACTTATCGATTTTGCCGCAGCACCTGGGACTTTTTTCAGGCGCCTCGTACAAGTTTGAAGGCGTTTATCTCGAAACCACTTTTGTCAAACTGGGAGGACGGATTACTCGAACACCTTTGCATGGATCTATTTCACATGTTGAAAGTAGCTTCACAATTACATTCTCTATGGGAGTACGTAGCCGTTTTTTGATTAAATATAAACTTTTTTTATAAACAATTTACTGCTTATTTTTTGGGCAAAAAATCGATTTATTTATTTCAGTGCACAGTTTTTTCAAAATTCGATAAAAATAATCCCTGCGTAGTCCCATAGTTAATAATATATAGATTAGATTTTCTTTTGGTTTTTGTTCCAGGTCTTATACTTTACGAGAAAATCGTCCTCCCGTGAAGGTATTTGTAAAAAACACGTTTTTCAAGATGGGCTCTATCGCCGCCATTTTGTATGAAAATTATAATGAACATTTTTTAAAAATACTTTAATATGTGGAAGGGGTGAGATGCAGTCAGAATTTTCGTAAAATTGATTTTTTAATAATTTTCTTGAAGTAGGATGTTTCGAAAAAATTACCTGAAAATTTCAAGTCAATCCGATGAATAGTTTCCGGGATATCCCACAATTAGTGAAGGAGTATAGACGTGGCAAACGTATAGACGTGACTGACAAACGCGCAAACGATAATACCCGGGAGGGCAGAATGCTTCGAAGACAACAATAAATTGATTTTTTGGAAGCTTC
The DNA here is from genome assembly GCA_963210295.1 of Ophion ellenae. Classification (NCBI taxonomy): domain Eukaryota; kingdom Metazoa; phylum Arthropoda; class Insecta; order Hymenoptera; family Ichneumonidae; genus Ophion; species Ophion ellenae. The sequence goes on along the minus strand of OY723385.1, from coordinate 12,726,106 downwards.
CACATCGGCAGAAGCCCTATTATATGGGCCAGGAATTGATGATTCGATGTAAGTCATTTTTTAATTAGTGTTTCTATACATAAATCAAGTGTAAAATTCGAAAACTCTTTCAGAGATTTTCAAAAACTTATTACTCAAAAACTATGAACTTTAGAAAAATTTTATAAGAAATACTTTCGTTTTAAAATTGCCCAAAATATATTTTTTTTTAATAATTCACCCCGAAAAACTTTAATTTTTTGACAAAATTTTAACAATTGGCTATGAACAATTGAATGCTCGACTTTTCGGCAAAAATTATGATATTCGGATTCAGCGAATCAAAATACATAAAAAAAAGTTTAGCTTCATCCATCAAGCTCAAAATTTTACGAACATATAATACCGTATCCACATCGAAAAACTTTAAACGCGTTTTTCTCGAAACTATGTTTTTCAAGTCGGTGACCACTATAGTTCAAAAACCACTCAATGGATTTTGATGAAATTTGGTGTGCTTATTGATAGCATTAAAAACTAGTCCTTAATCGAAGGATTTTCATTTTTGTTGAAAATTTCAATTTTTTAAACAATAAACGAGCGATTTTTTTTGTCGAAAATCGAAAGTAATCTGTCGGAAGCCGCCATTTCGTTAATTTTTGGAAAAAAAGCTTCGATTAAGGACTAGATTGATAATTAAACTAATGATTTTTTTTGGTTATTCGATTTCCGATGATCCAGTAAAATTTTATGGTCACCGCAAAGCACTACATGCCGAAGGGGGTCCACAAAGATGGCGATATTTTTATAAATAATCAATATTTTTCTTTGAAAATTTGTACAAGTCAAGTTGAAATATAACATAAAAAGTCTGTGTAAACACCTTGGTAAAACAAACTTAATTACTATAAAAAAAAAAGTTATTGAAAATTCTCGTTTTTTCACACCTCTGACTGCATCTCACCCCTTAAATAAACCCTCTCAAAAGAAATCCTATTCCTTTTTTATACTCCCAAAATAAATTGTCAAAGTTAGGCCTTATTTTCTGCCGCTAGAGTTGTGTTATCCCTTAAGGAAATTAGGTATGTCTGTGAAAGGTTATTCTTTTTTAAGAATTTCTGGAAATTATTAAGAGTACGGAATGCGGCGAAAAATTGCGCGGAGATTTGTCGAACGGCTTCTTATGTTCCGTGAAAATGCAAAACGAAAAATTATGACGGGGACATGTTTTTTTTTTTTTCGAGAAGTTTGAAAGAGTTGGTTTGGGTAGGAACATGTAAAGCGGGAAATAAAAAAAATCGCGTGGAAACTCAGAGTTGTTATATGAGTCGTCGAAAAGTTGCTGAAATGCGTGAAAAAAAATTTGCATCGGGCAACATTTTTCAGTTGGATGAAAAATGTCGTCGTCCAAATGCCTATAAGTTTCAATGTACAGGGGAATTCTTTTTAACGACTTTCAACTTATTTCGAAATTCATCCCAAACGAGCCAAGCGATAAAGTCTCGCCTGCCACTCTCGCCCTTACTTACTTCGCGGTCAATTTCAGCGCGGTCACCGCCTCCTCGAGTTCGGCGATCCGTTGGTGATCCTCGTCCTTCTCCTCGCTTATTTTGGCAAGTTGATCCTGCAGCGAAAAAAACACGCGCCATCCGTTAATTCGGGATTCCAAATTCCAATGAGCCAATCGGAGCTCCGAAATATCAAAACTCTAAACGGAACCACAAGTCGCATAATTGCAACAGGAAAATTAATTTCTTTCGTACAATAAAAGTTCTTCGCCGATCTAGGCGATTATCACGTATCCTCGTTAAAGATTTACGATCTCAATTCGAAAAAAAAAACTTGTCGTCTAGTACGAACAGTGAACAAAAAATTAATAGAAATCGTTGCATTCCAAGGATGAAAATTGTAGTCATCAAATGGATAAACCTACTCATAGTTTGCAGTCTCGCAACTTATTTGACAACATTGCGAATCGGAGCCTTTAATTCTGGCCTTGCTTGTAAAACTCGTGCGTTTTGTTCTCAATTATTAAATTACGTATCTCCGAAGGGCTCGGAAGAGTTGCAACTCGAAAATTATTCATTTTCGTACAATCAAATTTCTTCAGCGACTTAGACAATAAAAATCATGTTTTCACGTATCCTCGTTAGTAGAGTTGCGATGACAATTTAAAAAACTCTTCGGCTCCTAGGAAAAGTGAAGAAAATTAAAAACGTTGCATTCCAAAGATGAAAATTGTAAAGTCATCAAATGGATGAACTTGCTCACAATTTGCAATCTCGCAACTTATTTGAGAAAATTGTGAGTTCAAGCCTTAAAATGCCGAAATTTTCTACTTTGGTTGTGAATCTCGCGCGTTTTCGTCCCAATTACTAAATTACGTGTCTCGGAAGAACTCGAAAGAGTTGCAACACGAAAACTGATTATTTTCATACAATAAACTGCCTTGACCGATTTAGACGATAAAAATCACGTTTTTACGTATCCTCGTCAGAGTTACGATTTCGACAAAAACAAAAAATGTAGCTCCTGGGAAAAGTGAAAAAAATTAATAAAAATCGTTGCATTCCAAAGATGGAAATTGCAACGTCATCAAATGGATGAACTTGCTCACAATTTGCAACCTCGCAACTTATTTGAGAAAATTATGAGTTCAAGCTTAAAATGCCGAAATTTTCTACTTTGGTTGTGAAACTCGCGCATTTTCTTCTCAATTCCTAAATTACGTATCTCGGAAGAACTCGGAAGAGTTGCAACGCGAAAACTGATTATTTTCATACAATAAACTGCCTTGACCGATTTAGACGATAAAAATCACGTTTTTGCGTATCCTCGTTAGAGATTTACGACCTCAATTTTAAAAAACTTTTTGGCTCCTAGGAAAGCTGAACAAAATTAATAAAAATCGTTGCATTAAAAATATGGAAATTGCAACGTCATCAAATGGATCAACTCACTCTCAAGTTGCGATTTCACAACGTATTTGTCAAAATTGCGAGTTGGAGCCTTAAATTCCATAAATTTCCGGCCTTGGTTGTGAAACTCGCGCGTTTTCCTTCTCAATTACTAAATTACGTATCTCGGATGAGCGATGGCGTTGCACGGTCGACGGCCATTGCCGCATGTGCTCTTGATGAAGCTAATGGACGTTTGTAACCCGAGAAGCCGCGGGGCATCGCGCGTGTGTGAGTGGAAAAGAGAGAAGGAGAAAGAATAATAGGGAGAGCGAGAGAGAGAGAGAGAGAGAGAGAGCCGAAAGAGGCCTTTTGACAGCCGCTAAGTGCCTCAAACCCGGTTCGTTGCCGTCACGACTCTCCGCGATCGACTCTTTCGCAGACTCGGCCCCCTCGTTCCTCAAACTTTGTTCCCACCCCTGCCCTCCCCCTCCTAGTGTAACCTAATCACTTTTACTCGGCAACAAGGATATTTCGTATCGCTTCTTTTCTCCGGCTCCGGGATATTTTGCCTCTATCCGATGGGAGCGTGTCTGTATGTGGGTGGGAATCATCAGCCCCGGGAACGCCCTCTCGGGTCCCCCTTGACTCCCGAGACCGATCGTATCGGATCGCACCTACGGGGCTTCCTAATCGCGATTCCACGCGAGACATACTGCCATCGAACACTCGATCCCCCTTAATGCCTTGATAAATACGACACTCGTCTCCGGTTCAGGGTCAGGCTTCTCGGCGTTTTTCAAAATTGATCATGAAAATGTAACAGGATTGGCAGGCCGTGGAAATTTAGGAATATATTGCCGTCTTAATTTGGGTAAGTTTTATCCGCGAAAATAGGCAATAACGAGAATGTTGCAGCGGACGCGATTGAAAACAAAAGAGTCTGAATAAGCTTGAAATTTCAAGAGCACGATTTGTCGTCGCTTCGTTTTAGAACCCAGGGCCTTAACTTCAATTTGCAAGATTTTGCAGCAGCTTTAGAAAATTATAGAGTTCGATCGATTTTTGAGAAGGGCCCACTGCGCTACGGCGAAGCTAATATTATTATTTAAAATAATAATAATAATTAATAATAACACAAGACAATAATAAAATAGTGTTTGAATGTGTCATTAGTAGAATATAATTGCTATATTGTAATAATATTCATTATTTTTATACAATTATCTGACGATTTTTAGGCAAATTTTTCACTTTCCAAAAATTTGCCTGACAAATCGACAGATAATTGTTAATAACAAATGAACTATGCAATATAAAAAAAATCCTACGTACTTCCATAGACAATGTATTTTTCAAGATATATTCAACATTTCAAGTGAATCGGCTGAAAATTGTCGGAGTTATGTTTCCGGCCTACTTAAAAAATGCAGTTTTGAGATAAACGCTGCACGGCCGCCATTTTGAAATTAATCGCTTCGAAAAAATTATTGTATACACTCACTGATATGTATGATAAACACCCTTTTTTGTAATCTCCATTTATTTTGTAGTTTTTCTGAAAAAAAAAATCCCCAAAAAGCCTATTTTTTCGGCCTCTAGAGTGGCCTAAGGCCTTAAGGGGTCTTCTCACTTTAGACGCTAAAAAAGGCTATTTTCATTAATTTTGTCGATAGGTTTATATTATAGATATCGATATAACATTATAGATATTGATAATGTTATCACACTTAATAACATTTTTATGTATTTATGTAACCCAAACAAACTTTAAACGCGTTTTTCTCGAAACAACGTTTTTTGACGGCTTGTTGATAAAATCTTCGAAACTACAGAACCGATCCTTATGAAATTTTAAACACATATTCTTTACAACTATAGCTATGGCGCTTATCAAGGATTAATTATGTTTTTTTATATTTACTAATTTCTTTTGCCAAAGCCGGTGAAAAAAAACACGTTTATTTTTGTTTTTTCGAAAATTGTCCGCCATTTTGACATCAAAATTCGTACCATATGCGCTATAGCCATTAACATACCGAATCTAAAACCGTTTGATTTTTTGTTTCGGATGATCCATCTCCGACATTTCATCAACAGCGCAGACCTACAATTTTTTAGGACATTATTTTAACTACCAATTTCGTCGATAAATAGTGACTTAAAAAAAATCTTCAAATGTATTTCGAAAATGCATTTATTAAGTGTAACAACTTTTATATCAATATCTATAATATAAACCGATAATACAAAAACATGAAAATAGCCTTTTTTAGCGTTTAAAGTGAGAAGACCCCTTAACGTACTTCGAGAAATAAGGTGTCAGTCGATGCGTCTTCACTCCGTGTCATCTATTTATCTGTATCTATAAAAGGACATGTCCTGACTGACTGACAGATCAACGCACAGCCCAGCCCACTGAAGATAGAGACGTAAATATTTGACAGTAGTTTCCTTTTATGATGTAAACACCCACTAAGAAAGGAATCTCTGATATTCAACCCTAGAAGGGTAAAAGGGGTTGTTACTTTTACTACCCTTTTAGGGTAGTAAAATACTACCAAAAAAGGAGGAAGGATGTATACGTATTTTACGTACGTTCATGTGTTTCACTCATATCTCATAAACTACGGATGTTTTTATTGTGTATTATTATGTATTATTAAATCTATTATATTCATTATATAAAACTACTGTTTTCATTATTTTTTAGTTCGTTTTTCAATTATTTTTTGTTTTTTTTTCTCACTATTACACTTGCAGGATGGGCCAATCTCCTCTCTTCATCGATTCTTGACTGCAAGGCTTTTATTTTTGACCACATTTGAACATTATCGTATGAATCCCTTGACCGATTAGGCTCATTATCCAAACTTAACAATTGCAGTTGCATGAATTACTTGCCTACAAATTTATACATATTATAAAACTACACTATAATGCACTACTATTATATTGAGTTATAATAGTTTTATACTAGTTTTATAATAGATCGTTGAGGATTCGGCTTCGGTCCGGCCAATGAAGGTTTTCCAAGGTTATCGATGGAAATAAGAAGATGTTTTTCTAACGTTTCGGCCCTCTGGTTCGGGTCCTCTTCAGGATATATATTTTTTCTCGAAGTTGTGGTATTTCAGGTTTTTTACACATATTTGGAAAGATGTTACGACCAATTTTATAATTTTATAATAGTAGTTATAGTATAACTACTATTATAAAAGCGAAAGTGACTGTATCTTTCTGTCTGTCTGTCTCTTACATTTTTAGTTCGCGAAAACCTCCCTTCGCTTGGTCTCAATTCCCCGAACCTTGCAACCCTTATATTTTTACAGCCCCTTGACCGATTTTGCTCATATTCGAAGTAAAAAGTTGTATCAGCATGAACTACTTGCTTACAAAATTTCATGAAGATCGGATCAACGGCACGCAAGTTATCGTCGAACAAACATGCAAACATACGAACGCCAATTTCTTCCAATAGAATTTCAGACCTCGCTTTGCCCGGTCAAAAAATATATAAAAATAATAATAATAATGTTAATGAAAAATATTATCAATCGTTATTATTATTATTATTATTTATTTGATGATTTTTACGTTGTGGTATTCATTTCTATTGGTGAATATGGTATTCACTGTTTCATGTTATGATTCGTTGCACGATTTTTTTATATGCTCATCCATTTGTTGATAACAAATTATTAAGATTGTGTTCTTTGCTCCAAAATCGAACTTTTTTGCTGCACCTTCGCATTGGCGTAATTTTCAAAATTTCAAAAATGCATCCGGTCATACGGAAGTTTTTACTATTATACTTGAATTACATTTATTATCTTTCATTTCAGATTAGCCCAGTTGCCACAATCGTCCGCACCGATTGGCCATGCAGCAACGGCGGAACTTTCTTATAACAATAATAACTTCGTTGTTTATCAATATTTTTCCACAAAATAAAAACTCAAACCCAGCAAGACTATGTATATTTGTGTGTAAAATCCCGACCTCAAAAAATAATGGAAATTCAACCGTTTTTTTTGTCACCCTGAAAGGTTTTTTTTTTTCGAAAAACAAAATAAAATTCTACACGTTGACCATCATCGTTCTTGGTCAGCCTCGAACTTTCGAGGCACAATAATAATGATGATCCTGACGATAATACCAAGTGCAATTAATCCCCGCTTCGCAATTGCTCGAGAATATAATGGATATTTGCCCAAGCTCGAATTACAAATATTGCACGCGGGCTCCGTGACTCGCACGGCCTTCGACGTTACTCTGTTATTCGAAGCTCGTACCCAATGTCACATATTTATTACCGAAGGTTTTGCTATTGAGAAATTCATCAATCATGCAAAGCACACGCGTCACTCGCCGCGAAATGAGCCAACTAATTTCTATGCAAACCCGTGTAAGCCTGTGTGTGTGCCTTTCGTATGCGTGCAATAAGAATATTGCACGCAAGAGAATTGTCGTTGCTTCTCACAGGAAACCCAAGATGCTATCGTTTTTTTTCTGTCGCTTGGAAAAATCGACCGTGTGTGATCTTAGAATGGCTGCGACGAGTTGCGGGGTGTTCGCGATAATAAAACGGGGATTAAGGGGTTGCATGCGTCCAGCATTTAATAAAATCGGTATTTTCAATTGCTCGTTATTATTCTCGATACTTTCACACGTATTTTGAAGGAAAAAACGAGTAGAAATTAAGTCTGTTTTACGTCTGTAATTAAGGGTCTGTATGAGCCTTAAAATATCGAAAATAGGATTTTTTCTTGGCAGTTTTAATTCGCATTAAGATTTTGTACAAATACCAAAAATTTACCGACTTTAAAGAGTCTGCATAAGCTTAAAATATTTAAAAAATACGACTTTTTGTGTAGTTGCGTAGCCTGGGGTCTACACTTCAATTTGCAACAAAGACTTTATGAAAATTCCAAAAACTGACCAAGTTATGACGACTTTTGCGAAGGTTCAGCCCACTGCGCGAACCGCACCGCTGCCATCCTTCTTTCTTTTGCGTTTTTTTCAAACACTATGCTTTACTAAACAGTGTATGTCGTGTCTCAAAATCTATTTGTCCGATTCACTTCAAATTCGAACGGAGCATAGTTTATAACATTTTCTATCGTATGCCCGAATGATTTTTCCATACGTTTATCCATTTGTTAATAACGAATGATTGAAGTTGTTTTTGTGCTCGAAAATCAAACTTTTGCTACAGCTCGATATTTTCGTAATTTTTAATATTGAAAAAAAGATACAGTCATACGGAAGTATTTATTATTACACTGAAAGTAAATTTTTTTTATTTTTCATTCCAGATGAGCCTCGTTGCCAGAAGCACCTACGTCGATTGGCCATGCGGGCGCCACTTTGTTGAAGGGGTTACGTGGGTTCGAAAATTTCAAAAAATCCATTTAACTTTTTTTTATTATCTAATAGTACAATATATCTAGAATATTCTCCCAACGTTAAAGGGGCTATACCAGCGTGACACTTTCAAAAAGTCGATTTTTTTCTTGCTTTTTTCGACAGTTTATACTTTCAAGAATATCATAATCATTTAAAGAATTTATATCAATATCATTTTATCTTGTAAAAATCGATAGTTAAATCTTTGAACGCGTTTTTCTCGGAATGAGATTTTTCAAATTTGCTGAAATTTGAACTGAGTCCTCTTGGATATATTTTCTCTATAATGAAGGATATTTTTGATTGGATGAAAATTGAAGATTTGGCGTTGAAAAAAACGACCATTTTATAGGCAAGAAAACAGACGTTTTTTTTCACAACTACGCTATTTTGTTAGGTTTTGATATTTTTCGAGAATCTTACGTCATTGCATAGGAAATACCTCCCAGTTTAACGACATTTTTTCCTTTTTCGGTTTCAGCTACTCAATCGGCCGAAATCATGTCAGGAGTGGAGGAACTTTTCTTTTGGCGCCTCCGAAGGCAGCGCATAAGTCGCTTGAATCTCAATATTTTCTATGAAAAAATTATGTAATATAGGTCAAATATAGCCAAATATATTCTTAATTTACCGAAACATTTAATTGAGTACTTTTCTTCCAAAAAATTTCCGAAAATCACCCAAATTTTCAGCGTTCACACTGGCATAGCCCCTTAAAGTCAATCGGAGGAAAAGTCTGGGAGACTTTGGGAATTCCCCGTTGAGAACGACCGGCCGGGAGCGACGCAGGTAAACGCATTTTTCTCAAAACACTTTTTTTGAACTCAGTGGACGGGATTTCTCAAAAACGAATGCACCAATCTTATTGAAATTTTGCACACTTCTTCAAAATATTGACTAGTGTTTGACCGAAGGTTTTTTTATATTACAACTAATTTTACAAGGCTATACGTAGTGTAAATTGTACCAAAAATTGAACTATTTTGCATACAACTCTTCCAAAAATACAATTTCAATTTTTTTTTTAATTCTTCGTTCAACCACGAGCTATAGTTATCTTCTAACAGGAATAAAATTGTTTTTTTTTTTAAATTTCAGATAAAGCTATCGTGAGTTATCCTGACCACGAGGTTACTTTTTTTACGGGTCTCCGAAAACTACGTCCCACCCGCTGCATTTCCCAAATTTTGGATGCATTTTTTTTATTGTTGAAATGTTACCTTTTTTGTGCCACATTTGAATAAAATAATGTATGTATTATATATTTTTTATTATATATTATATATATTTATATATTATATATATATTTTTTAATACAGAAAATATGATTTTTTGGCTTTGAAACCCACGTACCCCTTAATGAATGAAGATTTTGTAAGAATTCCAAAAATGTACCGAGTTATGGCGTTTTTTGTAAACAGTCAGTCCACTGCGCGAGGCCTCTTTTTCTTTGCGTTTTTCTCGGAACTATGTTTTACGAAACGGTCCAACAGGGAACATCACTTAAGTGTCCGCCTTTGATTTTGTTGAAACTCATATATGTGATGGAGCACTGAGAACTATCAGACACGTATTTTTCTTATCGACGGAAAAATAGTCTTAAGGGAGGTAACCACCCCTGAAATAAAGGCGTGTCATCCCTTATTGTAGTTTTTTTTTTCAATACTTTTATAGTGAATTTTTCATCGCCTCACATCAGAAGAATTTTGCTTTGTGTTTTATTCAGATCGGTGGACTGCTTGTGGGAGAAATTGCAAAATCACCGCTCCCGGCACCTTTCTTGGAAAGGTGGTTTCCCCCCTTAATACCGTTTTTCCGCCGATAAAAAAATACGTATCTAATAGTTTTTAATGCGTCATCACAGTACGAGTTTCCACAAAATCGAAGGCGGACCCTTAACCCTTCGAAGCATACATTTTTCTTCACGTGCACGTTTTTTTGCACTATCGTTATTGATGACACCCGCTACGTGAAAAATAAAAACTTAAGGGGGGATTGTCTTTTTTTTTGCAAAATTTACCGCTTTTTGGGAATTTTTTTGTGAAGAAAGTATACAACGGAAAACTTGTGAAACTTGGCATATAGTTTTATTGATCTGTTTACTACATACAAAAAAAATTTTAAACAATTTCATCAAAAAATCCGCCTCTCACCCCCCTCGACGCGCGATGGTCCTTTTTTGATGGTGTGCACGATTTCTAAAAAACTATTCAACCGATTGCCTTCAAATTTGGACAGAATGCTCAGCTGACATCCTTTTATCGTTTGATGAAGCAAAAAAGCAATACGTTTAATAGTTTTTTTTTTTATAACAAAAAATCGATCAATTTTTTTCGAAAAATCGATACTTCAAGTTCAAAACGTCACCAAATCGTCCATTTTTTTCCCCTTCATCGAACGATAGCTGTATGTGTCTAAAGTAAAATGCTTTTTGGGTTTTTGTTGCAGGATGAACGTGAAGGCTGTAATCGTGCACACCATCAAAAAAGGACCATCCCGCGTCGAGGGGGGTGGGAGGCGGATTTTTTTATGAAATTGTTTAAAAAATTTTTTATATGTAGTAAACAGATCAATAAAACTATATGCCAAGTTTCACAAGTTTTCCGTTGTATACTTTCTTCACAAAAAAATTCCCAAAAAGCGGTAAATTTTGCGAAAAAAAAGACAATCCCCCCTTAATAGGTATGTTTTAGTAGTTATTAAAGTCCTAGGAACCTTGAAACGCATTTAGAACCGCAATATTTAATTAAAAAACACTTTCGAATCGTCAATATCTGAATTGAATTAGGTGTAACACCAGTGTTACACTATGCCACAGAGGATTAAGGGGCCAGTCCACTTTGAAAATTTCAAAAAATCGAAAGCAAGCAAGACTTGAAGAAATCGACGATGACGAGCAATCAGAATGGATTTTGTACGATGCAGGAATTGCCGATTGAGTTTAGGTAAGAGTTTTCCATAGTATAAACTTCAAACGCGTTTTTCTCGAAACAACGTTTTCAAAATCTAGCTCCATCGGAACTTTTTAAACTAATTAACCGATTCTCTTGAAATTTGAACCACATATTGTAAACATGATTAGCAACAAGATGACCCTCGATGTTTAAAATTTTTTTATTTTTACTCTTTTTTTTGTTGTTGCGAAAGACTGCGAAAAAACGCGTTTTTTAAATACTCTTTTCGTTTTTCATCTGCCATTTTTGTATTTTTTGATAAAACTTTATATCCGAGGGTCATTTTGTAGCTAGAGTCATACTGAATCTAATGGACTTTGATTTTTTTGTTTCAGACAAGCCGTTGCCGAGTTGTGATGGAGCTACCTAGCCCACCTATTTTTTAGGCGTTACGTTAAACTATAGTTTTTGTACTTAAAAATGAATGAAAATGAATTAAATTTTTTTTTAAATGTATTTCAAGACTTCATTTATCAAGCCCAACAACTTTTATATTCGTATCTTTTAGAAAATCCTCGAAAAACATTGCGAAAATAGCCTTTTTTTCGTGGCTCCAAAGTGGACTGGCCCCTTAAGTGATGTTCCTTGTAAGTCGTATCTCAAAATCTATTCTGGATGATTTTTTCACATGTGTATCCATTTGTTAATAGCAAATGATTGGATGGTAACCATACAGGTAGTAGGCCTCACCTTCGATGACCTTGACCCTGTAGTATGTTGTTCTTTAGATGATCCCTAATAACTTTGCTCCTATATACTGAAGGGCGGAAACGACTCCTTCATTGGGTTTGGGTTTGTTTCGGTTTGGGTGTTATTTGGGGTTCGGTTCCTATGTGTTTATTTCTGTATGTTTTGGTTTAGGTTTCTTTACGATTGTTTACGTTTGTTTCAATTTGAGTGAGGAGTGTGTGTGTGTGTGTGTGTGTAGTAGTAGTAGCAGTAGTGTTTATTCTGCTCAACACACACAATGACGTTTATTCATTCATTCGACCTTGCAAGGGTCGGAAACATCGTGAAGGACTCGTTTCCAAACCTTATCCATACATAAACTTGTTCGGTATGACCTTCTCTACAACATACTTCAAGGTCAAGGTCATCCGAGGTGAGGCCTACTTTCTGTATAATTACCGAAAGTGTTTATGATTATACTCAAAGTACATTTTTTTCATTTCAGATGAGCCTAGTTGCCAGAAGCACCTACACCGATTGGCCATCAAGCCCCGGCGGCACATTGTTCAAATAATAATAGCTTAATTGTTTATCGATATTTTTCATCAACAAAAAAAACAAACCCGGCAAGACTATGTCACTATTGTGTGTAAATCCCAACCTCGGCATCACGATACTGTCACCAGTCACCAATGTCGACACCCAGCTGTTTTTTAGCCCCCAAGCGTCCGCAGACTCGTTGAATTGAAAATCCACGCAGGCAAATTAAGACAACAACACAGTGGAATTTTTCGAAAAATCGATTTTTTTGTGTTATCCGATAGTATAGACAGTTTTAACCATGATTTTCATATACTTACATAAACGTAAGTAGACAATTTATATGAAAATTTCGCACTCGAAACTTTAAACTCGTTTATGTCGAAATGTCGTTTTTCAAAACGGTGGATACTCTCAAAGGTAAAGTTTTCAAGCTATCCGTCTTAAATTTTGACACAATATTCTTCACACCAGTCTTTATCTTGCTATGAAAGATTTTTTTTATCTACATACTTTTTCAATGCAAAAGTCGAAAAAATAGGCCAAATTCGAGACTTTTTTTCTCAAAACGCCGCCATTTTGTCAGGTTTTATTTTTTAAGAACTTCCATAGCAAAATAGCGGCTTTCATACCGATTAATAATCTTTTTACAAATTTTGTTTTATATAATATTTACGACCACAACTGTGTACACCGTGAGGGCTCCTTTTTTCCGACATTTTCAAGCCCAAAAAAAAAGTAGAAAAAATACAAATAAACGTTTACAAATGCATTTTCTGTTCTTCGTTAGTACTTTGATTTGTCGTAAGAAAATGAGACTGATTAGCGTGTTTTAACCACCGAAAAAAAAATCGCGATAATCAACTATTTTTCGACTCGTTACACTGTGATGATCCCTTAACAATGAGTAATCAATGACGTCCATTTCCTCTATTTTTTACAATTCAGGGGCTATACCAGTGTGAGTCTTTAAAAAAATCGATGTTTTTTTGCCTTTTTCGACAGTTTGTACTTTCAAGAATATCCTGTACAAATTTCAAGGCCGTATCTCTAATCATTTTATCTTGCAAAAATCGATAGTTACATCTTTAAACGCGTTTTTCTCGAAATGAGATTTTTCAAATTTGCTGACATTGTAACTCAAAGAGAAATTATCCGATTGACTTGAAATTTGTAATGAATACTCTTGAAAATAATTACTCTACAATGAGGTAGGATATTTTTGATTGGATGAAAATAGACGATTTGGCATTGGAAAAAAACGACCATTTTATAGGCAAGAAAACAGACTTTTTTCATAACTACGCCATTTTGTTAGATTTTGATATTTTTCGAAAATCTTACGTTATTGTACAGGAAATATCTTCCAGTTTAACGACTTTTTTTCCTTTTCCGGTTTGAGTTACTCAATCGGCCGAAATCATGTCAGCAGTGGAGGAACTTTTTTTTGGCGCCTCCGAACGCAGCGCATAAGTCGCTTGGATCTCAATATTTTTCTATGAAAAAATTATGTAATATAGGTCAAATATAGCCAAATATATTCTTAATTTTCCGAAACATTTAATTGAATACTTTTCTTTCAAAAAATTCTCGAAAATCACCCAAACTTTCAGCGTTCACACTGGTTCACTCTTAACCCTGAAAGATTTCGAACAGCGAATTTCCCCGTTAAAATATTCCCCAACGTTGCAACGAAGCCCTTAAAAAAACATGCAACTTTCTCCGATTTCTCACATCCAAATCTCGCCGCTCCCTTCAAGATCCCATTCCTCATAGGTATATTCCAAAGGATGCTTCACAAAGAAGTTTGGCCAACGATAACGTCATCAGGAACGTTTCTACGGCGAAAGAAGGAATCAGAAGAAGATAGAGACAGCGTTCGCCAGAGCGGTGTCCGTTTTCAGTGAGCAGATAACGAGGGAGAGTTTCGTTCGTAAAGGGCTCGAAGGGCACGTTGCACAGAAACCGGAGTTCCCCACGAGGGTGCGGTCATCGAAGAGCGTGCGGAGAAAAATCGTGAGGCGAGGTAGCCTCGTATCACCTGGTCGTCCTGATCAAACAGAGAGAGGCACGGAAAAACGCCGAGCAAACAAAATAATGTTCCACCGGTCATAAGGGATGTACCGAGGACGCGCCCTCTCCTCCTCCCGCTCTCATAGAGTTCCCGGGCGTCCACGATGCAGCTTTTTCGCGCGCTGCCGTTTTACTTGAAACAACTGAGCGCACATCCGACGTTCCCTCGTCGGGAGGACCAACCGCGATCGTCAAGTTCTGACGTGAGAACGAACGAGTTTTCTTTCTGTCTCCCAACCGCTTCTCCTCAAATTTCCTTGTAGCTCTCTTGTTCTTTGTTCTCAGCCATCTTATGCAACAACTTCGAATGCACCACGTGAGATTTCTCCCCCCCCCCCCCCGCCCTCACTGAGTCTCATGAACGATCCACTAGTGCCATGATTTTTCTCGTTGTCCATTCTTGAACGCACTTGCACGGTGTAATTCATTCGGAGCACAATGTTGGCGTCGGCTGTGAAAAGTCGGTATCCGAAAATATTGATGATGTTGAAGTTTGCATCGTTGGAATGCAACAAAAGTTCATTTTTCTTCGACTGTTTACATTTTTTCGCTCACTAAAATCACTAAAATCATTTTTTAGCTCTCCAAAATCACTTAAGGGGCCCGTCCACTTTGAAAATGTCAAAAAGACGAAACTAGCAAGACTTGAAGAAATCGACGATGATGAGCAATCAGAAGGGATTTTGTACGGTGCAGGAATTGCCGATTGAGTTTAGGTAAGAGTTTTTCATAGTGTAAACCTCAAACGCGTTTTTCTCGAAACAACGTTTTCAAAATCTAGCTCCATCGTATCTCTAAAACTAATAAACCGATTCTCTTGAAATTTGAACCACATATTGTAAACATGATTCGCAACAAGATGACCCTCGATGGTTTTAAAATTTTGTTTTTTACTCTTTTTTGCGGAAAAAGGGGTTTTTTTTTTGCTTTTTTTCGTTTTTCATCTGCCATTTTTTTTATTTTTTGATAAAACTTCATATCCGAGGGTCATTTTGTAGCGGGTGTCATACTGAGTCTAATGGACTTTGATTTTTTGTTCCAGACAAGCTGTTGCCGAGTTGTGATAGAGCTACCTAGCCCACCTATTTTAGAGGCGTTACGTTAAATTACTTTTAATACTTTTTTTTATATTTTTTAACGTTTTTATACTTAAAATTAAATAAAAATAAATTAAATTTTTTTAAAATGTATTTCAAGATCTTTTTTATCGAGCCCAACAACTTTTATATTCATATCTTTTATAAAATCCTCAAAAAAAATCGCGAAAAGAGCCTTTTTTGTGGCTCCAAAGTGGACTGGCCCCTTAAAGGGTTTTTCTTATTCCCATTAGAGATCCACGAGCTTAAGGGGTAACACCACTGTAGAATTTTCAAAAAATTGATTTTTTATTTTGTTTTAAGGGATTGGGCTACAGTAACGGGTATAAAATCATGCGCGAATTGAACCATTCATTTCGTATGAAAAAGTGATTCACTCATAAAATTAGATACATATCTATTTAGAATAAATATCAAGGTGTTAGAAACAGCTTTTCTCCAATTGGCGTGACAAATAACTTCAACAATTTCCACTCGATTTACTTCGAATTTAAAAGTTATGTTCCTAATTGCATTTTGCAGAGAAGTACGTACGGAATTCCCGATTTATCGAAAACTTTTCATTCTATGATCAGTTTATAAGCAGCAATAACAACATTTTTCACTGAAATTTCATTTCTTAAGTCCAAATACCTACAACTTTTGAATAAAACAATATTTTTTAAATTCCGTACGTACTGCTCTAGGTATTCCAATGTAGATTGACGAGAATTTTTGTTTTTTGTTCTAGGTAAAAAATTGTGGATGCTAAATATCACGTCGCGAAGGGCCTAAAAAAAGATAACGAAAGAAAATGTTAGTAGTCGGCCATTTTGTACATCGAAAAAAAATATATATATTTTCTAACAGCTTGATATTCATACTAAATAGATGTGTAATTAATTTAATGAGTGAATCACTTTATCATACGAAAAAAAATGTTACATTCGCACATGATTTTACACCCGTTACTGTGGCCTAACGCCTTAAGAGATGCTTTAAACCATTTAGAATAAGGGGTAAATGTTTGGTACCTGTGTGGGTCTACGGTGGCAGTGGCTCGCCCGTGTGCGAGACGTCGACCGTTTTTCTCGAAACACAATTTTTCAAAACGGCACGCAGCATAACCCCGACAATTATCATTATTTCACTCCAAATTTTGAGCACATCTTCGAAATAACATTCCGAAGAGAAATACGTACGGAATTTTCCATGAGTTAATTATAACATTAGTTATTAACAAATGATTGTCCTTTTTTTCTGTCGACAATTGAGTTTTTACTCTAAATGCTTGCCAATTACATAAAAATTCATATTTTAAAAATCCCCTATGTATTTCTCTAACTTTACTCATGTAAATTAATAGATTTTTAGATATTTTTTTCCAAATGCAAATTTGCGTCAGTTATACAGCGTGCCGCAGAGGAGCGTCTCAAATTCAATATGCCTCGCGAGAATGGCTCCAGCGTCACCATTTTGTATAATTTTTTTTAAACACTTTTTTTGTTCACTTGAAGATATGACAAATAACATCCTTGAATATCATTATCCTCTTACTTGTCATTTCACCAAAAAAAATCGCGAAAAATCACTTCATTTTAGACGTTTCCAGTGGTCTTAATGCATGAAAAAATGCAAAAAAATGCCCTTAATGCATGAAAAAATGATTTATTATAATAAAGATGAAGAAATGAAAAAAAAAATAAGAAGTTTCACTGCATTCTAACGTTGCAAACCTCAACGCCATAAATATTGCCGGTTTTGTGAATTATGCTCTCTCTCTCTCTCTCTCGCTCTCTCTCTCTCTCCCTCTCCCTCTCTCTCTCTCTCTCTCTCTCTCTCTCTCTCTCTCTCTCTCTCTCTCTCTCTCTCTCGTATTTTTTTTTATGTTGATGCTTTATGCTTATTTCTTTACTATTATTTTTATTTGAATATTTTATATTTTGCGTTTGGCTTTAAGTTTGTTTTGCGTGTTGGCCTTGCATCAAATTACCTGCGTTTTTCGGTTGAAAATTGTGCTCGACATTTGGCGTTTGATCTGTGCTTGCGTACCTGTGCTTGTGTTTTTTTTCGGTTGAAAATTGCACTCGATATTTTTGCGTTTGATCTGTGCTTACGTGTAAATAGAGAACCTAACAAACAGCTGTTTACTCCAATTTTAATCTAATTTAATTTTCAATCTTAATCTTAAGTATTATTTTATTGTATAAATATAAGGCGTTATCGCATTTAACAAATGTTAGTTAACATGCATGTAATTGTAATTATCATTTTTTGTGCATTTCAATATTATTTCATATTAAGCATGAAATAAATCATCAATCAATCAATCTCTCTCTCTCTCTCTTCTTCCATATTACGCACAGCCTACGAAGTCCTCCGCTCGGGAAGGCCGGCGAATTTAAGGTCGCTGCTTGCAATGAATGATCATAGCAAGAGCATGTCTCTTCGAAAGACACCCGAATTTCTTGCCATTCCCATTCGCGCACGGAATACCAAAGGCATGCCCTTGGCATTTCCGCTGCATACCTATGGAGTTCGTTGCCATTTGGCAGCATTGATCTACGTGGAGGGGCTTTCTCTGACCTTATACATGATCTGCTCATTACGGGTGTTATTCAAGTGCGGACGATCGTAGGTGCGATCGTAAGAGTGAACGGGTGATTGCTTCACTGTAGTGTCGTGTTGCTGACATGTGCTTGTGTGTTACCCATAATATTGTATATAATCGTCATACATACGTTATGGTTCTACGCTGTACACATACTCATACAAATATTAGTATTTTATGATCAGCGTTCTTTGTTCTGTATCGAGTTTTCTTTGATCGCGAAGAAATTGTCATACTTCGTGCGGATTGTGTACCAGAGGATTTTTCTATCCTATTCTACTAATAAACCACCTATCTATCGGTCTATCTCACCTATCTTGAGCTCTTATTAGCATAGTCCCTCCTGGCGAATGACAGCATTAAATTAGGTCTTTTTCTACTAGCGATGGTTCTATTTACAACGAAACGACTCATTTTTGTTATCTTTTGACAGCCTTGACTCCGTAATTTTTAACTCTTTATCTTTGTATATTGCAATGCATTGCGGCGTGCTAGTGGACCGAGTATTTAGCCTCTGTATACCGTACACAGTCGGGCTTGAATAGATCTGCGACTTTCATTATTCATTGTTGTATTAATTAATCTAATTTCGTATTATTTTATTCATATTGTATGGTTGCAATGGTTGTAATTATGTTGTAGTTTATTTATTTTGTATTCAGCATTGTTTAAAAAAATAATTTTGAAGTTATTGTTATAAACCATTATTGTTGTTATTTTAATAATAATTAATATCATTATTAAGAATTGTCGCTTTTATTGCGATTATTTATTTTGGGAAATCTTTAGTTAAGGGGCTATACCAAGGTGACACTTTTAAAAAATGGATTTTTTTTGTTGCCTTTTTTGACAGTATATACGTTCAAGAATATCATTATCATTTATATAATCTTATCTTGCAAAAAATCGATAGTTAATTCTTTGAACACGTTTTTTTCGAAATGCGATTTTTCAAATTTGCTGACATTGTAACTCAAAGAGCAATTATCCGATAGACTTGAAATTTGAACTGAGTACTCTTGAATATATTTACTCTACAATGACGTAGGATATTTTTGATTGGATGAGAAATTGACGATTTGGCATTGAAAAAAACGACCATTTTGGAGGCAAGAAAAGACTTTTTTCATAACTACGCCATTTTGTTAGTTTTTGACATTTTTAGAAAATCCTACGTCACTGTACAGGAAATACCTTCCAGTTTAACGAGATTTTTTCCTTTTTCGGTTTTAGCTACTCAAACGGCCGGAATCATGTCAGCAGTGGAGGAATTTTTTTTTGGCGCCTCCGATGGCAGCGCATTTGTCGCGTGGATCTCAATATTTTTTCGATGAAAAAATTATGTACTATAGCTCAAATATAGCCAAATATATTCTTAATTTTCCGAAACATTTAATTGAGTACTTTTCTTCCGAAAAATTCCCGAAAATCGACCAAATTTTCTGCGTTCACACTGGTATAGCCCCTTAAGTGACTTTTCCGAAAAGTGAGCCTAAAATTTGTTGTGCTATTTTCTTATTTTTCACCCAAACAAACCCAAACAAACTCCTGTATAAAAACCCTCACGCCAAAGGGGCTGGATTTGTTTGGGTTTGTTTGTATTCAGGAAGGCTTCTTCTATAAATACCCTCACCCTCCACCCCCAATATAGGCGTCAAAATGTTCAAAAATGTCCTATTTTATAACGTGTTTCCGCGAACTTCAAAACCCCATAACTTTTTATGGGCGGGGGGGGGGGGGGGGGGGGTGAAAGGGGGAGGCTGAATTTTAGCCTCCCCCGACTGAATATCATAATTTACAACCCAATAAGTGAGGAAATAACAAACGAAAATGTTAGGCTCATTTTTCGGATAAGTCACTTATCTAAAGAATTAGCTTTATTTTTCAAACTTATTATTATTTATTTTATCAACTTTAATCATGAGAATGATTGGTTTCATTATAATTACTTTATTTCCTGAGTTCCAACATATGTCCTTGCAGGTTTTTACGTATTGCCCTTCCTAATTGAACCCTTTCCAATCACTCCCTACCCGCGATTCGCTAATCTAACCTAACTTCCGTTGCGTCCACGGCTGTCTTAAGCTACACTATACCGCATTGGCCGAAACTGTGACAAACCCGTCGGGATAGACGGCCCCATATTGTTCTGATTCTCTGGTGCACAAACTTTTACTCAAGTATCTACACCCAAGGTCTCAGAAGTATTGACCTTCCGCTCACTGGTTGATGCGTCAGCCGGTGCACGGCCAAGCGGTCACGGGGCCGGGTTGAAATTCCGAACTTTGAATGATCAGAACGCTCAAAACTCTGAAAGAATACTACCCCGAAAGATCAAAACTCCGAAAGAATACTACCCCGAAAGACCAAAACTCCGAAGATCTAAACACCGTCAAAATGATTCGGCTATGGAAGTTTTAATAGTTTCAAAATTTTCAATAAAGCGACGAATTATTTCAAGATTTTTTTTTAATTAAGAAATGATTTTACGTCAATTTTGAAATTTGTCTAGACAATGTTACACGTTCTACATCATTTACAGCCAACTGTGTAGACGTTCGCTGGCATAATCTCGACGAACCTTGTAATTACGGAACATTGAAATTAGGAATTTTAAACCGTCGGCGCATTCAAAATACGGAATTTCAAGTATTTTCCGTATTTTGTAAGGGCCGGGTTGAAATCCGGCCCTTATGTCAAGATCATGCCAGCGAAAGTCTTGCACTATTCAACGCGACGGATTGCCGGAGCTGAACCCCGATCGCCCATCCACCTGTGTCGATCTCTTTCATTATTATTATTATAATTTAAAAAAAACATGATCGCCGCAAATCGTAAAAAATGTTAAACCTCAAAGAATAATAGATAATGAAGCCAGCAAATATCGAATAATAGTAATAATTTATATTATTATTGTTGTTAGTATTATTACTCCAAATTATTATTCTCTACAGAATATTCTCTATAGAATAATAATAATCATTGTTATTATTATTATCATTGAATAATATTATTACGTAGTATAATAATAATAATAAATATAAATATTACTTGTACCATCAATAATTATAAGATGAATATAATAATAAGTAATTAATAATAATAATAATAATAATAAGAGTAACTAATAAGAATAATAATCATTATTATTGTTTTACGCCTGGTGGCTTGATAACGTATTACTTTTGAGTCATTAAAAAATTCGTATGATTTGTCGTTTTACATATTTTAATTTTATGTACGTGATCCTATGTGTACGACGTGCGGCAATTTTTCGTATTCTTTGATGTTTATATATTTTGTTTTTGTTATTTTATTTCGCCCGTTTTGTTAATTGTTATCAATTAGTTTTGATTCCATATTAATCGATCAATTTTATAACAATTCGTCTTAATCTTAATCAATTTGTATTCATTTATGAATTGTATATTAATAAATTAATATTACAGTAATTAATTGATTTGATATTGAATAATATTAATTTCGTATTAAATCATATTAATTTTATACCGACGAATTTTTCTCTGGCACAAAGTTACGTAACTGGGGCATAAACAATAAGCAATCAATCAATCAATCAATCAATCTCTCTCTCTCTCTCTCTCTCTCTCTCTCTCTCTCTCTCTCTCTCTCTCTCTCTCTCTCTCTCTCTCTCTTTCTCTCCTGCGAGCGACCGATTTTCACAGTTGTACAGCACGATCGGTGTCAGTGTCATCGTGAATTACGTCCGTTTTCCAAGGCTCCGCGAGCGCTTCCTCATCCAAGGGTTCAACAACTCGATTGCGCAATTTTCGAGCATCGCGCGCGGCTCCCGTCAAGCTTTTTGAACGCCTGTCGGCTGACGACGTCTAATCCTCGAGACATGAAATTAAGGTCGACCGGTGATGAGTCGTCGTCACGTTGGGCGACGTAGACTGCAAAACGCACCAACGCGCACCTACGAGACACACGTGGTATACGTGCCAGCTGAAGACGCGACGGACCTCGAACGAGTGTTGGCCCCGGATTAACGACTCTGATTCGTCATTGAACTACTCGGGGCGGTAAGAAATGGGCACGTATTACGTGACACGTTGACTACGAAAAGTACTACCTTATGCGCCGAGAAACGCGCCAGTGGTATTGTTTTTTTCCCGAGTCATCGCTGCAACGACGGACGAGTCGACTTAAACTCAAACCCATAAAACTTGAACGAACCCATACCTAAACCCAAACAAACCGAAGTAACGCGGTTGACAGCCATCGCTGAGACATGCGATCGACCCAAATCCAAACAAACCAAATTAACTTTAGCGCGAAATAAAGGTTCATTCCTTAGATTAGAACCTTTCCAAAAATCATTTTTTTTTGTTCATCGAAACTTATTTCATCGACAGGAACAACTTTTCTCGAATAACGAGCAAAGTCTTCGAGTTTCTTCGGGGCGCTCGATATTCCATAAATTTCGAACGTGCACTCACCCGTAATTTTTCAAACTCCATGGTTCGCTGCCTGTTCTGCTCGTCCACCATCGCGTTCACTTTCGTGATCATCGCCTCGTCGAGGGCTTTGTTGGCTTCTCTCATGTCCCGTACGATATCTGTTAGCGTGAGCATAAAATGTACGCTTGATTTTTTTTATTCCTCTCGTGTGACGTTTATCCTGCTGCAGAAGCGAAATTGAAACCATGTGTGCCTCTACCTGATAACATTCCGGGCTGATAGTCCGAGGCGCCACCGCGTTTCAGTCTCGCCAATTCGCCCTTCACGCACTCCAGATCCGTTCTCGTCTCGTGCAGCTCTTTGAACATTCGGCTGTTGGTCTCTCTTAGCGCGGTCATCTGGACGAATGAATCATCGAACAAACGAATAAAGTATCGGCGCACGTGTACCCGGAGATAAGCTCGAAAATATACCCAAACAAATAAATCGTCGAACAGGCAAATGATGAATGCGTTTCTATTCTACTCAGAACTACATTTTTGGAAACACACGATAACTTGAAGCATTTATAACATTTTTCAAGGCAGTTTTTTTTAATCTGTGAGCCTCTTTCGAGTTCCTCACAGACGCACAGTTTCTACACTTTTCAACCTATATGTATGAAATGTTGCAGGTAATTGAAGCAACTTTTTGAAGGCTTTTTTTCTACTTTTAAAAGCGGCCCGAAATTTTGGTTTTTTTTGCGCACTCCGTCACGTGGAGTCCTCGGACATGTCTTTCAAAATAAAATGGCGGTGCCATTTACCATTTTTAAGCGCCATCTGCGAAATATCAAACTTTAAATTGACGTTCAATGTGTGCCCCGCAAATTTTCCGTTACCTTGGAAAGAAAAAACAATCTGGGTACTCATATTATTTGTTATTATTATATTTGATTATTATCATATTTACTTATTACTATATTGCATGATTCTTATATATTATTTACTATTCATATTTTGTATTATTTATATTTTTCATCATGAGTTATTTTTTATTTTTCTAATCACAGATTCCATTGTTTTTCTCCTTTATTACGCGCCCACCAAATTCAACTTTTCATCACCACCTTGCGGCCACAGCCAGTTTCGCCCTCTGTATCATATTCACCATGGCATTTCTGCCATGCTTTCCCTATACCCATGGGTATTGGGGAACTGTGGGAAACCTATACCGATACAGCCGGTCCCAGGTTCGCATCCCAGTTTGGGTGCTTGTTGCGTTTCGTTGAGAAATAAATCACAGGCTACAGGCAAACACACACAACACACACACACGTACTCATCTGCGTATTTATTTTTCTCCGAGACTACGAGACTGGATTTCGAACCCATGACCTTCCAATATTCTGGTTTAGTGGCAAGCACGCTAACCCCTAGACCAGCAAGGTGGTTTTTATATTGGTTTAATTATTAGTAAATATACATTTATGATTTACATTTGTAATTATTAGTATATATGTTTATTATCAATTATTCATATTTCTGATGAGTATATTTATTATTTATATTTTTCATTACTAGTATATTTGGGTATTATTTACTATACAAGTTTTTCATTATCAGTATATTTGTTTTCATTCATTATTCATATTTTTTATTCATTGTGTATTTATTTATTATTTGTTATTGATATTATTCATTATCAGAAGTTTTGTTGATTATTTATGATTCAGATTTTTTCATATTAGTAAATTTGTTTATAATTACTCATTCATATCGTTTATAATTTTTATTTTTAATATTTATGGATCGTACCAACGTTTGCAAAAACAGTACCTGTTCGACGAGCGAGAGGACCAACTTGTTTTTTCCCACAGTGGTCAAAGAGCTGCCGCTGTCGCTGCTGTCGGACTCCTCACTATTGGTCGGTCTAGCGAGGTCGGCCAAGCCCGGATCCGAGTACCTCCGCTGCTCTGTGTTAAGCTCCTCGCCGGCGCTGGAACGGTCGACGTTGGCATTGGGCGGAAGCGACGCGTAATCACCGTTCTGATGGGCCGGCGGATTTGAATAATTGGATCTGCTCTCCTGCAGACTGGAGTAGCCGTTGGTGAGAGTATGGTGAGGCGGCGACGGGCCGTTCTGGCCGGTACTTCGCCTCGGACGACCCCTGAAAGTTCTGTAATTTGGACGCGACAACGGCTGATACAACGGATAGACCGGAGGCACAGAGATGGGCTCCATGGTGTACGCCATGGGGACTGTCGAGTATCCGCAGACGCTCGGGTCAGAGACGGCGGCGAAGAGTCGCTGGCCATTGTGAGGCTGGACGTGCGGCGGCGGCACGCCGGACTGCCAAAACATTTGACGGTAGTCGAGCGTCGGGCCGCCGTTCTCGATCAGCTGCGGCTCTTCGCACCAGGCGGGAGCGGCGCTCCTTCGCCCAGCCCGCTTTTTGCCGCTCTTGCGCGAATGACTCGGGGAACTCTTGTTGCCTCTTGACGCAGACTTCAACTCCGATCTGGGGATCAACGGTCTTGGTGTTAGTTTCCTTCTTTTCAACGCGGACCGGAAGTTCCGGAGTCCGTTGTTTTCTTTCGATCTCGATCTATTACCGGTACTTACCGGTCTTCCATCGTCGATCGAGAGCGAGCGCTTTTTACAGTCGTCAGCCGCTGCGAACACCGAGAAACGTCGAAAGCCGATGACTATTGGAACGCGGCTGAATGTACGCTGGGAACGAACACTGGGGAGGGAATACTAGAGATAGTGGGACACACATGGTTTTATCGGCTGAGCCAGGGAGGCTAGAGTGGGAGGAGTCCGATCTCTTATGGAGAACTTGAAAAAAGTGGCTATAAAAATGTGGTCAATCAGGGATGGCGCCACTATTGCTAAGACCTCGAGAAGTGAACTGCGTGTGACAGAGACGGAACAAGTAAATAATGAGAAGTGAGCTGTGCATAAGGCAGCATGAACTTGAGAAGTAGGCTGTATACGAATATAAATATATTTCCGCTTACTTTTATTAATTATCATTTATTTGGCATAAGGACGGGTGTGAGTAAAGGGTAAACAATTTTCTAAAAGATCAATAAGTTGTAATTTGGATTAATAATTATATTTAAATTAACGTATAAACTAAAAAAATAAGCAATCAGGGTGCGCGATACATTATTTGTATACATTGATAACGCAGAGAATCAAGAGCTAAATAATCTAAAAGCCTCGAGCGTTCCGTCGGGTGACGTCACGCGCGAGTCGTGCTCAGATTGCTTTTTCCCTCGAAGCCTTCGTTTCGGCTTGGTCGCACATGAACGTGCTCAGCATCCATGTATTGGTCACGGTCTTACATACAGGCTTGAAACTCTGGTGGTGGGGGTATGTCCTCGGATTCAAGCACCGGCCGTTTCGCCTAGTGACCACGAGTGTCGCTGCGATAGAGTGATGCAGGCTGTGCGAGAGAGATGGAAATAGCTCCATAAACTTAGCCGCCGACTATGGGAATATCGAATTTTTTTCGACGCCAATCGATTGTTAGTCGTTTGTTAGTGTTTGTTAGACAAAACCCAGCGTTTGTTAGACTTTATTTATTGAATAAAACGAAAAAAAAAATTTATGCCAAAGTTAGCCCCAGAAAATAGTTTTCTGGTGAATTCGAACTTTTCTTCGTAACCAATCGATTGTTAGTCGTTTGTTAGTGATTGTTAGTAACTTTATATCGTTTGATAGAGCTCAATTATTAGTAAAATTAATGAAAAACTTTTCGGCCCTAGAGCGCGCTGCAAGCCAAGTGAAGATGGCGGCATCGTCGCGACAGCTGCTTCCGGCTTTCCACATGTGACTCGTCAATTTCAGCAAAACGATGATTCTTGTCATTCTATTAGATTGTTAGACGATCGCTAGTGATTGTTAGTTAACTTTCATCGTTTGTTAGAGCTCCATTTATATTTAATCGCTGAAAAACTTTTCGGCGCTAGAGCGCGCTGCTTGTCGCGAAGGTTGGCGGCATCGTCGGGACAGCTGCTTCCGGCTTTCCACATGTGACTCGTAAATTTCAGCAAAACGTTGATTCTTGTCATTCTATTAGATTGTTAGACGATCGCTAGTGATTGTAAGTCAATTTTCATCGTTTGTTAGATCTCCATTTTTATTTAATCGCCGAAAAACTTTTCGGCGCTAGAGCGCGCTGCTTGTCGCGAAGGTTGGCGGCATCGTCGCGACAGCTGCTTCCGGCTTTCCACATGTGACTCGTCAATTTCAGCAAAACGTTGATTCTTGTCATTCTATTAGATTGTTAGACGATCGCTAGTGATTGTTAGTCAATTTTCATCGTTTGTTAGATCTCCATTTTTATTTAATCGCCGAAAAACTTTTCGGCGCGAGAGCGCGCTGCATGTCGCGAAGGTTGGCAGCATCGCTGCGGCAGCTGTTACGACTTTGCACATGCATCTCGTCAATTTCAGCAAAACGTTGATTCTTATCATTCTATTAGATTGTTAGACGATCGCTAGTGATTGTTAGTTAACTTTCATCGTTTGTTAGAGCTCCATTTATATTTAATCGCTGAAAAACTTTTCGGCGCTAGAGCGCGCTGCTTGTCGCGAAGGTTGGCAGCATCGTCGCGACAGCTGCTTCCGGCTATCCACATGTGACTCGTCAATTTCAGCAAAACGATGATTCTTGTCATTCTAATAGATTGTTAGACGATCGCTAGTGATTGTTAGTTAACTTTCATCGTTTGTTAGAGCTCCATTTATATTTAATCGCTGAAAAACTTTTCGGCGCTAGAGCGCGCTGCTTGTCGCGAAGGTTGGCAGCATCGTCGCGACAGCTGCTTCCGGCTTTTCACATGTGACTCGTAAATTTCAGCAAAACGTTGATTCTTGTCATTCTATTAGATGGTTAGACGATCGCTAATGATTGTTAGTTAACTTTCATCGTTTGTTAGAGCTCCATTTATATTTAATCGCTGAAAAACTTTTCGGCGCTAGAGCGCGCTGCTTGTCGCGTAGGTTGGCGGCATCGTCGGGACAGCTGCTTCCGGCTTTCCACATGTGACTCGTCAATTTCAGCAAAACGTTGATTCTTGTCATTCTATTAGATTGTTAGACGATCGCTAGTGATTGTTAGTTAACTTTCATCGTTTGTTAGAGCTCCATTTATATTTAATCGCTGAAAAACTTTTCGGCGCTAGAGCGCGCTGCTTGTCGCGAAGGTTGGCAGCATCGTCGCGACAGCTGCTTCCGGCTATCCACATGTGACTCGTCAATTTCAGCAAAACGATGATTCTTGTCATTCTAATAGATTGTTAGGCGATCGCTAGTGATTGTTAGTTAACTTTCATCGTTTGTTAGAGCTCCATTTATATTTAATCGCTGAAAAACTTTTCGGCGCTAGAGCGCGCTGCTTGTCGCGAAGGTTGGCAGCATCGTCGCGACAGCTGCTTCCGGCTTTTCACATGTGACTCGTAAATTTCAGCAAAACGTTGATTCTTGTCATTCTATTAGATGGTTAGACGATCGCTAATGATTGTTAGTTAACTTTCATCGTTTGTTAGAGCTCCATTTATATTTAATCGCTGAAAAACTTTTCGGCGCTAGAGCGCGCTGCTTGTCGCGTAGGTTGGCGGCATCGTCGGGACAGCTGCTTCCAGCTTTCCACATGTGACTCGTAAATTTCAGCAAAACGTTGATTCTTGTCATTCTATTAGATTGTTAGACGATCGCTAGTGATGGTTAGTTAACTTTCATCGTTTGTTAGATCTCCATTTGTATTTAATCGCCGAAAAACTTTTCGGCGCTAGAGCGCGCTGCTTGTCGCGAAGGTTGGCGGCATCGTCGCGACAGCTGCTTCCGGCTTTCCACATGTGACTCGTCAATTTCAGCAAAACGTTGATTCTTGTCATTCTATTAGATTGTTAGACGATCGCTAGTGATTGTAAGTCAATTTTCATCGTTTGTTAGATCTCCATTTTTATTTAATCGCCGAAAAACTTTTCGGCGCTAGAGCGCGCTGCTTGTCGCGAAGGTTGGCAGCATCGTCGCGACAGCTGCTTCCGGCTATCCACATGTGACTCGTCAATTTCAGCAAAACGATGATTCTTGTCATTCTAATAGATTGTTAGACGATCGCTAGTGATTGTTAGTTAACTTTCATCGTTTGTTAGAGCTCCATTTATATTTAATCGCTGAAAAACTTTTCGGCGCTAGAGCGCGCTGCTTGTCGCGAAGGTTGGCAGCATCGTCGCGACAGCTGCTTCCGGCTTTTCACATGTGACTCGTAAATTTCAGCAAAACGTTGATTCTTGTCATTCTATTAGATGGTTAGACGATCGCTAGTGATTGTTAGTTAACTTTCATCGTTTGTTAGAGCTCCATTTATATTTAATCGCTGAAAAACTTTTCGGCGCTAGAGCGCGCTGCTTGTCGCGAAGGTTGGCGGCATCGTCGGGACAGCTGCTTCCGGCTTTCCACATGTGACTCATAAATTTCAGCAAAACGTTGATTCTTGTCATTCTATTAGATTGTTAGACGATCGCTAGTGATTGTAAGTCAATTTTCATCGTTTGTTAGATCTCCATTTTTATTTAATCGCCGAAAAACTTTTCGGCGCTAGAGCGCGCTGCTTGTCGCGAAGGTTGGCGGCATCGTCGGGACAGCTGCTTCCGGCTTTCCACATGTGACTCGTAAATTTCAGCAAAACGTTGATTCTTGTCATTCTATTAGATTGTTAGACGATCGCTAGTGATTGTAAGTCAATTTTCATCGTTTGTTAGATCTCCATTTTTATTTAATCGCCGAAAAACTTTTCGGCGCTAGAGCGCGCTGCTTGTCGCGAAGGTTGGCGGCATCGTCGCGACAGCTGCTTCCGGCTTTCCAGATGTGACTCGTTAATTTCAGCAAAACGTTGATTCTTGTCATTCTATTAGATTGTTAGACGATCGCTAGTGATTGTTAGTCAATTTTCATCGTTTGTTAGATCTCCATTTTTATTTAATCGCCGAAAAACTTTTCGGCGCGAGAGCGCGCTGCATGTCGCGAAGGTTGGCAGCATCGCTGCGGCAGCTGTTACGACTTTGCACATGCATCTCGTCAATTTCAGCAAAACGTTGATTCTTATCATTCTATTAGATTGTTAGACGATCGCTAGTGATTGTTAGTTAACTTTCATCGTTTGTTAGAGCTCCATTTATATTTAATCGCTGAAAAACTTTTCGGCGCTAGAGCGCGCTGCTTGTCGCGTAGGTTGGCGGCATCGTCGGGACAGCTGCTTCCGGCTTTCCACATGTGACTCGTCAATTTCAGCAAAACGTTGATTCTTGTCATTCTATTAGATTGTTAGACGATCGCTAGTGATTGTTAGTTAACTTTCATCGTTTGTTAGAGCTCCATTTATATTTAATCGCTGAAAAACTTTTCGGCGCTAGAGCGCGCTGCTTGTCGCGAAGGTTGGCAGCATCGTCGCGACAGCTGCTTCCGGCTATCCACATGTGACTCGTCAATTTCAGCAAAACGATGATTCTTGTCATTCTAATAGATTGTTAGGCGATCGCTAGTGATTGTTAGTTAACTTTCATCGTTTGTTAGAGCTCCATTTATATTTAATCGCTGAAAAACTTTTCGGCGCTAGAGCGCGCTGCTTGTCGCGAAGGTTGGCAGCATCGTCGCGACAGCTGCTTCCGGCTTTTCACATGTGACTCGTAAATTTCAGCAAAACGTTGATTCTTGTCATTCTATTAGATGGTTAGACGATCGCTAATGATTGTTAGTTAACTTTCATCGTTTGTTAGAGCTCCATTTATATTTAATCGCTGAAAAACTTTTCGGCGCTAGAGCGCGCTGCTTGTCGCGTAGGTTGGCGGCATCGTCGGGACAGCTGCTTCCGGCTTTCCACATGTGACTCGTAAATTTCAGCAAAACGTTGATTCTTGTCATTCTATTAGATTGTTAGACGATCGCTAGTGATGGTTAGTTAACTTTCATCGTTTGTTAGATCTCCATTTTTATTTAATCGCCGAAAAACTTTTCGGCGCTAGAGCGCGCTGCTTGTCGCGAAGGTTGGCGGCATCGTCGCGACAGCTGCTTCCGGCTTTCCACATGTGACTCGTCAATTTCAGCAAAACGTTGATTCTTGTCATTCTATTAGATTGTTAGACGATCGCTAGTGATTGTAAGTCAATTTTCATCGTTTGTTAGATCTCCATTTTTATTTAATCGCCGAAAAACTTTTCGGCGCTAGAGCGCGCTGCTTGTCGCGAAGGTTGGCAGCATCGTCGCGACAGCTGCTTCCGGCTATCCACATGTGACTCGTCAATTTCAGCAAAACGATGATTCTTGTCATTCTAATAGATTGTTAGGCGATCGCTAGTGATTGTTAGTTAACTTTCATCGTTTGTTAGAACTCCATTTATATTTAATCGCTGAAAAACTTTTCGGCGCTAGAGCGCGCTGCTTGTCGCGAAGGTTGGCAGCATCGTCGCGACAGCTGCTTCCGGCTTTTCACATGTGACTCGTAAATTTCAGCAAAACGTTGATTCTTGTCATTCTATTAGATGGTTAGACGATCGCTAATGATTGTTAGTTAACTTTCATCGTTTGTTAGAGCTCCATTTATATTTAATCGCTGAAAAACTTTTCGGCGCTAGAGCGCGCTGCTTGTCGCGTAGGTTGGCGGCATCGTCGGGACAGCTGCTTCCAGCTTTCCACATGTGACTCGTAAATTTCAGCAAAACGTTGATTCTTGTCATTCTATTAGATTGTTAGACGATCGCTAGTGATGGTTAGTTAACTTTCATCGTTTGTTAGATCTCCATTTTTATTTAATCGCCGAAAAACTTTTCGGCGCTAGAGCGCGCTGCTTGTCGCGAAGGTTGGCGGCATCGTCGCGACAGCTGCTTCCGGCTTTCCACATGTGACTCGTCAATTTCAGCAAAACGTTGATTCTTGTCATTCTATTAGATTGTTAGACGATCGCTATTGATTGTAAGTCAATTTTCATCGTTTGTTAGATCTCCATTTTTATTTAATCGCCGAAAAACTTTTCGGCGCTAGAGCGCGCTGCTTGTCGCGAAGGTTGGCAGCATCGTCGCGACAGCTGCTTCCGGCTATCCACATGTGACTCGTCAATTTCAGCAAAACGATGATTCTTGTCATTCTAATAGATTGTTAGACGATCGCTAGTGATTGTTAGTTAACTTTCATCGTTTGTTAGAGCTCCATTTATATTTAATCGCTGAAAAACTTTTCGGCGCTAGAGCGCGCTGCTTGTCGCGAAGGTTGGCAGCATCGTCGCGACAGCTGCTTCCGGCTTTTCACATGTGACTCGTAAATTTCAGCAAAACGTTGATTCTTGTCATTCTATTAGATGGTTAGACGATCGCTAATGATTGTTAGTTAACTTTCATCGTTTGTTAGAGCTCCATTTATATTTAATCGCTGAAAAACTTTTCGGCGCTAGAGCGCGCTGCTTGTCGCGTAGGTTGGCGGCATCGTCGGGACAGCTGCTTCCGGCTTTCCACATGTGACTCATAAATTTCAGCAAAACGTTGATTCTTGTCATTCTATTAGATGGTTAGACGATCGCTAGTGATTGTAAGTCAATTTTCATCGTTTGTTAGATCTCCATTTTTATTTAATCGCCGAAAAACTTTTCGGCGCTAGAGCGCGCTGCTTGTCGCGAAGGTTGGCGGCATCGTCGCGACAGCTGCTTCCGGCTTTCCACATGTGACTCGTCAATTTCAGCAAAACGTTGATTCTTGTCATTCTATTAGATTGTTAGACGATCGCTAGTGATTGTAAGTCAATTTTCATCGTTTGTTAGATCTCCATTTTTATTTAATCGCCGAAAAACTTTTCGGCGCTAGAGCGCGCTGCTTGTCGCGAAGGTTGGCAGCATCGTCGCGACAGCTGCTTCCGGCTATCCACATGTGACTCGTCAATTTCAGCAAAACGATGATTCTTGTCATTCTAATAGAATGTTAGACGATCGCTAGTGATTGTTAGTTAACTTTCATCGTTTGTTAGAGCTCCATTTATATTTAATCGCTGAACAACTTTTCGGCGCGAGAGCGCGCTGCTTGTCGGGAAGGTTGGCAGCATCGTCGCGACAGCTGCTTCCGGCTATCCACATGTGACTCGTCAATTTCAGCAGAACGATGATTCTTGTCATTCTAATAGATTGTTAGACGATCGCTAGTGATTGTTAGTTAACTTTCATCGTTTGTTAGAGCTCCATTTATATTTAATCGCTGAAAAACTTTTCGGCGCTAGAGCGCGCTGCTTGTCGCGAAGGTTGGCAGCATCGTCGCGACAGCTGCTTCCGGCTTTCCACATGTGACTCGTAAATTTCAGCAAAACGTTGATTCTTCTCATTCTATTAGATGGTTAGACGATCGCTAGTGATTGTTAGTTAACTTTCCTCGTTTGTTAGAGCTCCATTTATATTAAATCGCTGAAAAACTTTTCGGCGCTAGAGCGCGCTGCATGTCGCGAAGGTTGGCAGCATCGCCGCGACAGCTGCTTCCGGCTTTGCACATGTAACTCGTCAATTTCAGCAAAACGTTGATTCTTGTCATTCTATTCGATTGTTAGACGATTGCTAGTGATTGTTAGTTAGTTTTCATCGTTTGTTAGAGCTCCATTTTTATTTAATCGCTGAAAAACTTTTCGGCGCGAGAGCGCGCTGCATGTCGCGAAGCGTTGGCAGCATCGCTGCGACAGCTGCTTCCGGCTTTGCACATGTAACTCGTCAATTTCAGCAAAACGTTGATTCTTGTCATTCTATTCGATTGTTAGACGAATCCTAGTGTTTGTTAGTTAACTTTCATCGTTTGTTAGATCTCCATTTTTATATAATTGCCGAAAAACCTTTCGGCGCGAGAGCGCGCTGCTTGTCGCGAAGGTTGGCAGCATCGTCGCGACAGCTGCTTCCAGCTTTGCACATGTAACTCGTCAATTTCAGCAAAACGTTGATTCTTGTCATTCTATTAGATTGTTAGACGATCGCTAGTGATTATTAGTCAATTTTCATCGTTTGTTAGATGTCCATTTTTACTTAATCGCCAAAAACTTTTCGGCGCGAGAGCGCGCTGCATGTCACGAAGGTTGGCAGCATCGCCGCGACATCTACTTCCGGCTTTGCACATGTAACTCGCCCATTTCAGCAAAACGTTGATTCTTGACATTCTATTAGACAATCACTAGCGATCGTCTAACAATCGAATAGAATGACAAGAATCAACGTTTTGCTGAAATTGACGAGATACATGTGCAAAGCCGGAAGCAGCTGTCGCGACGATACTGCCAACCTTCGCGACAAGCAGCGAGCTCTAGCGCCGAAAAGTTTTTCAGCGATTAAATATAAATGGAGCTCTAACAAACGATGAAAGTTAACTAACAATCACTAGCGATCGTCTAACAATCTAATAGAATGACAAGAATCAACGTTTTGCTGAAATTTACGAGTCACATGTGGAAAGCCGGAAGCAGCTGTCCCGACGATGCCGCCAACCTTCGCGACAAGCAGCGCGCTCTAGCGCCGAAAAGTTTTTCAGCGATTAAATATAAATGGAGCTCTAACAAACGATGAAAGTTAACTAACAATCACTAGCGATCGTCTAACCATCTAATAGAATGACAAGAATCAACGTTTTGCTGAAATTTACGAGTCACATGTGAAAAGCCGGAAGCAGCTGTCGCGACGATGCTGCCAACCTTCGCGACAAGCAGCGCGCTCTAGCGCCGAAAAGTTTTTCAGCGATTAAATATAAATGGAGCTCTAACAAACGATGAAAGTTAACTAACAATCACTAGCGATCGTCTAACAATCTAATAGAATGACAAGAATCAACGTTTTGCTGAAATTGACGAGTTACATGTGCAAAGTCGTAACAGCTGCCGCAGCGATGCTGCCAACCTTCGCGACATGCAGCGCGCTCTCGCGCCGAAATGTTTTTCGGCGATTAAATAAAAATGGAGCTCTAACAAACGATGAAAATGAACTAACAATCACTAGCAATCGTCTAACAATCGAATAGAATGACAAGAATCAACGTTTTGCTGAAATTGACGAGTTACATGTGCAAAGCCGGAAGCAGCTGTCGCGGCGATGCTGCCAACCTTCGCGACATGCAGCGCGCTCTCGCGCCGAAAAGTTTTTCGGCGATTAAATAAAAATGGAGCTCTAACAAACGATGAAAACGAACTAACAATCACTAGCAATCGTCTAACAATCGAATAGAATGACAAGAATGAACGTTTTGCTGAAATTGACGAGTTACATGTGCAAAGCCGGAAGCGGCTGTCGCGGCGATGCTGCCAACCTTCGCGACATGCAGCGCGCTCTCGCGCCGAAAAGTTTTTCGGCGATTAAATAACAATGGAGCTCTAACAAACGATGAAAATGAACTAACAACCCCTAGTTATCGTCTAACAATCTAATAGAATGACAAGAATCAATGTTTTGCTGAAATTGACGAGTCACATGTGGAAAGCCGGAAGCAGCTGTCGCGACGACGCTGCCAACCTTCGCGACAAGCAGCGCGCTCTAGCGCCGAAAAGTTTTTCAGCGATTAAATATAAATGGAGCTCTAACAAACGATGAAAGTTAACTAACAATCACTAGCGATCGTCTAACAATCTAATAGAATGACAAGAATCCACGTTTTGCTGAAATTGACGAGTTACATGTGCAAAGCCGGAAGCAGCTGTCGCGGCGATGCTGCCATCCTACGCGACATGCAGCGCGCTCTCGCGCCGAAAAGTTTTTCAGCGATTAAATAAAAATGGACCTCTAACAAACGATGAAAACGAACTAACAATCACTAGCAATCGTCTAACAATCGAATAGAATGACAAGAATCAACGGTTTGCTGAAATTGACGAGTTACATGTGCAAAGTCGGAAGCAGCTGTCGCGGCGATGCTGCCAACCTTCGCGACATGCAGCGCGCTCTGGCGCCCAAAAGTTTTTCAGCGATTAAATATAAATGGAGCTCTAACAAACGATGAAAGTTAACTAACAATCACTAGCGATCGTCTAACAATCTAATAGAATGACAAGAATCATCGTTTTGCTGAAATTGACGAGTCACATGTGGAAAGCCGGAAGCAGCTGTCGCGACGATGCTGCCAACCTTCGCGACAAGCAGCGCGCTCTAGCGCCGAAAAGTTTTTCAGAGATTAAATATAAATGGAGCTCTAACAAACGATGAAAGTTAACTAACCATCACTAGCGATCGTTTAACAATCTAATAGAATGACAAGAATCAACGTTTTGCTGAAATTGACGAGTCACATGTGGAAAGCCGGAAGCAGCTGTCGCGACGATGCTGCCAACCTTCGCGACAAGCAGCGCGCTCTCGCGCCGAAAAGTTTTTCAGCGATTAAATATAAATGGAGCTCTAACAAACGATGAAAGTTAACTAACAATCACTAGCGATCGTCTAACAATCTAATAGAATGACAAGAATCAACGTTTTGCTGAAAATGACGAGATACATGTGCAAAGTCGTACCAGCTGCCGCAGCGATGCTGCCAACCTTCGCGACATGCAGCGCGCTCTCGCGCCGAAAAGTTTTTCGGCGATTAAATAAAAATGGAGATCTAACAAACGATGAAAATTGACTAACAATCACTAGCGATCGTCTAACAATCTAATAGAATGACAAGAATCAACGTCTTGCTGGAATTGACGAGTCACCTGTGGAAAGCCGGAAGCAGCTGTCGCGAGGATGCCGCCAACCTTCGCGACAAGCAGCGCGCTCTAGCGCCGAAAAGTTTTTCAGCGATTAAATATAAATGGAGCTCTAACAAACGATGAAAGTTAACTAACAATCACTAGCGATCGTCTAACAATCTAATAGAATGACAAGAATCAACGTTTTGCTGAAATTGACGAGTCACATGTGGAAAGCCGGAAGCAGCTGTCGCGACGATGCTGCCAACCTTCGCGACAAGCAGCGCGCTCTAGCGCCGAATAGTTTTTCAGCGATTAAATATAAATGGAGCTCTAACAAACGATGAAAGTTAACTAACAATCACTAGCGATCGTCTAACAATCTAATAGAATGACAAGAATCCACGTTTTGCTGAAATTGACGAGATACATGTGCAAAGTCGTAACAGCTGCCGCAGCGATGCTGCCAACCTTCGCGACATGCAGCGCGCTCTCGCGCCGAAAAGTTTTTCGGCGATTAAATAAAAATGGAGCTATAACAAACGATGAAAATGAACTAACAATCCCTAGTGATCGTCTAACAATCTAATAGAATGACAAGAATCAACGTTTTGCTGAAATTGACGAGTTACATGTGCAAAGCCGGAAGCAGCTGTCGCGACGATGCTGCGAACCTTCGCGACAAGCAGCGCGCTCTAGCGCCGAAAAGTTTTTCAGCGATTCAATATAAATGGAGCTCTAACAAACGATGAAAGTTACCTAACAATCACTAGCGATCGTCTAACAATCTAATAGAATGACAAGAATCAACGTTTTGCTGAAATTGACGAGTCACATGTGGAAAGCCGGAAGCAGCTGTTGCGACGATGCTGCCAACCTTCGCGACAAGCAGCGCGCTCTAGTGCCGAAAAGTTTTTCAGCGATTAAATATAAATGGAGCTCTAACAAACGATGAAAGTTAACTAACAATCACTAGCGATCGTTTAACAATCTAATAGAATGACAAGAATCCACGTTTTGCTGAAATTGACGAGTCACATGTGGAAAGCCGGAAGCGGCTGTCGCGACGATGCTGCCAACCTTCGCGACAAGCAGCGCGCTCTAGCGCCGAAAAGTTTTTCAGCGATTAAATATAAATGGAGCTCCAACAAACGATGAAAGTTAACTAACAATCACTAGCGATCGTCTAACAATCTAATAGAATGACAAGAATCATCGTTTTGCTGAAATTGACGAGTCACATGTGGAAAGCCGGAAGCAGCTGTCGCGACGATGCTGCCAACCTTCGCGACAAGCAGCGCGCTCTAGCGCCGAAAAGTTTTTCAGCGATTAAATATAAATGGAGCTCTAACAAACGATGAAAATGAACTAAAAATCCCTAGTGAACGTCTAACATTCTAATAGAATGACAAGAATCAACGTTTTGCTGAAATTGACGAGTCACATGTGGAAAGCCGGAAGCAGCTGTCGCGACGATGCTGCCAACCTTCGCGACAAGCAGCGCGCTCTAGCGCCGAAAAGTTTTTCAGCGATTAAATATAAATGGAGCTCTAACAAACGTTGAAAATGAACTAACAATCCCTAGTGAACGTCTAACATTCTAATAGAATGACAAGTATCAACGTTTTGCTGAAATTGACGAGTCACATGTGGAAAGCCGGAAGCAGCTGTCGCGACGATGCCGCCATCTTCACTTGGCTTGCAGCGCGCTCTAGGGCCGAAAAGTTTTTCATTAATTTTAATAATAATTGAGCTCTAACAAACGATATAAAGTTACTAACAATCACTAACAAACGACTAACAATCGATTGGTTACGAAGAAAAGTTCGAATTCACCAGAAAACTATTTTCTGGGGCTAACTTTGGCATACATTTTTTTTTTCGTTTTATTCAATAAATAAAGTCTAACAAACGCTGGATTTTGTCTAACAAACACTAACAAACGACTAACAATCGATTGGCGTCGAAAAAAAATCGATATTTCCATAGTCGGCGGCTAAGTTTATGGAGCTGATGGAAATCGATTGTTGACTCATAGGAATCTAACCTAGCTGTACAATTGGCTGGTGTAGGCAAATTATGATATTCAATGTCAAAAATGCATGATTTTGCGATTAAATGTAACTTTATGTGCGATTAAAGTAACTTTATCGTAAACCTGAAAAAAACCAAAAAATATAGTTATCCCAGTGGGTACAATGAATATGAATGTTTTTTATATAGGTATTAATGTGAGCTCGTGTTGGTCGAGGGGTTCGGTGCAAGCATTGTAATGCTACTTTTAGGGGTTCGATCTCTGTGCGCTCGGGTTTTTAAAAACATGTTTTAGCTTTAAAAAAAATAGGCTTTACGCGTTCTTTTAATTGACCGGAAAATAGGTGGGAACTATTCCAGACCGAAGTGGAATCCAGACCGACACACTTGCAGGATGTATTTCTTGAAAATGAAACAAATACTTAAGAAACAGTGCTTCTTTTGCAATTCTTTATTTCCTCTTCGAAAAATTTTAATGCATGTCCCAAGAAACATTTTCAATAATCTCTACTTTGCAGTTTCCGAATCGGTTTGCGTTGGTAAATTTAAAAAAACACCTCTTTCCGACCTTTAAGCGAAGGACTCTCGAGTAGGATAAATGAAAATAATTCACTAACTTTGTTTTATGTTTTCCAGCCTGGAAAGTATTTATTGTACTGATCCCAATAATTTTTCATTTTTTTTGAGGTTCCCGACTCCAACGCCTTTTTCGCCCATTCTCGACGAATATATATTGCAATTCGAAATGATTTTCGCACACAACGTGTCTCGGCTCTAATTTCCCAACTCCCGGTATTGCGGCCTCCCATTTTTTAATTGCGCCAAGTCTCTCGGCACCCGAAACACTGAGCGTTTCGATTTTTCACTCCGAGAGCCTGTTTTACACGTTGGCACAATATACCACTTAGTCGTTTTTCAATATCACCATTTTTACAAGTTTACAAGTAGAGCAAGTGTGGTCGCGTGAATCAGCGGTTATGTTTGGGTTTTTTTTACTTTTGAAATTTATTTCCGTCTCTCACAGCCTGCATCACTCTATAGCAGCGATCTTCGTGGTCACGAGTTGAAACAGTCGGTGCTTCAATAAGAGGCCATCCCCCACCACAGAAATTTTGAGCGAGTTTCAAGACCTGTATGTAAGACCGTGGTTGCAAGACCTGTGTGTGAGACCGCGAGACAGACACAGCACTAGTCGTCCATGCTATCCCTCCCCTGATAGACAGACCTCATCAAAGTTAGCCCCCCACCACCCCACTTTGACTAATCGAACTTTTTTTTTACGAATCGTTTGGTGGACGTTTGGTAGCGTTCGGTGGTCGTTTGGTAGCGTTTGGTAAACCATTGAAATCGTTTGGTAGTTCTCCGTATTTCGAAAAATCGATAATAAAAAATTGGGCAGTAAGTTGGCCCGCTTTGACTATTCGAACTTTTTTTTACGATTCGTTTGGTAGTGTTTGGTAACCCTAGCAGATTGGGTGCCTATGAATTTACTATAAGAATGCCCAAGGCACTTTGGTAGGCATATTAGTTCAAAAAGTGCCGGTAAATGCCGATGAATGACGAACGTTAAATTTTATGAGCGCACAGAGAATGCCTTTCGAATGCCTGTTGAAATGTCTATGGAAATACTGATGCGAATGCCGGTCAGAATGTCTATGAAAATACTGGTGCGAGTGGCTGTTGAGTCTCGGCGAGAATGTTTTGCACTTACATTCCTAACCAAAATACATTTCGGTAAGATTTTCAAGTGCTTCGTGTGGAGAAACAAGTTTGGAAAAAACCAATCATATTCAAGATTATCATGATATCAATTTGTTTGATTTTTTTCAAACAATTTTATGTCGTGACGAATGCCTTACGTTGTACCTGGAACTCAATTTTGGTTGGGATGGAATGAGCATACATCTTGGATACTACAACCAGTATATTACCATATGAAGTGCTCCTTCTCAGTTGGCTGGTTATTTATTCGTACTTTCGGCTTTGGGTATACTGGAGCTGTCAGAAGAAATTGTAATGCCGGTGAATATCGAAAAATGCCGGTGAATGCCTAAAAAATGTAATGCCAGTGAGTGCCTAACAAAGCCGGTGAATGACCAAAAAAATGCCGGTATTTCGGATACAAAATTTTGGTTTGGTCACTCTTCAGCACTTACCGTCACTATTTGAACTAGAATGCCTGCCAAAGTAACTATAAATGCCTATAATAGGCACGGCATTCAGCCAGTCACTTCAATAGGTATATCAAACGACTTTCATTGGCATTTATCAAGGCACCCAATCTGCTAGGGAAACCATTCAAATCGTTTGGTAGTTTCCCATTCTTCCGGAAAATTAAAAAGAAAATTCCGATCTATGAGATGTGATGATGGGCAGCGGAAAAAGACTGTGGCGGTATCGTCACACGCAACGAAGCCACGAGGTAACCGACGGAGGAAGTTGTCCAGAGAGGGGCGAGGCAGCGCCAGCGGAAACAACGGTTGGAACCACGTCGTTGGGTTTGTGACGCGTGGTTTCAAGTCTAGTCCCTACATAGCTAGGAAGAAAGGTAACTTCCGGAAGATCTCTAGCAAGCTCTCTTGCGAGCGGAAACAAAAACGTGATTACAAAGACTGACATAGTAATATAAGTGTATAGCCAATAAAATATTACACTAATTGTTTTCCCTACTGTAACTATATTTATTTGGAAGTGATAGAACCCCAAAAGACTCGATAACCAACTCCATCTGTCGCAAAAACGTTGTATATTATCAAGACCAATCGCAGCTCTCTATTCCTGTTACGCATGTATTTTGTGTTATCGTATTTGAAT
This sequence comes from Ophion ellenae, assembly GCA_963210295.1. Taxonomy (NCBI): domain Eukaryota; kingdom Metazoa; phylum Arthropoda; class Insecta; order Hymenoptera; family Ichneumonidae; genus Ophion; species Ophion ellenae. The sequence continues at coordinate 12,684,975 of OY723385.1, read as the reverse complement.
GATCGAATACCAAACGACTCGAATAGAATACCAAACGCTACCGGACGTTTTTCCATCGATCGCGGCCCATTAGAACGTAATCGGACAAAAAATAACGAGTGAATCTACGCTAATAAATAATTCTGTCAGTACGGCTTCTGGCGACCAATCCCAGCACTCCATTTCCGATTCGCTGTATCTTGCGTTATCGTTATTGATTGATTGACTACCAAACGACCTGAATGGAATACCAAACGCTATGATTTCTTTTTATATCGATTAAGTCTCATCACAATGAATGAGCAACAAAATAATGAATGAATTTTTGTGAGAAATTCCATTTTCCGCCGCGGCTTCTAACGACCAATCGGCTCACCATGATCAACTGAACGGTGAGCTGTGATCGGTCGCCACAAGTCGCGGCGGACAAAGAACATATGTACGCACGACTACTAAACGATTTGTGGATAAAAGCTTGATTAGTCAAAGAGAGGGGGGAGGGTGCTACATTGTGGACCTATTTTTAAATCTCGAAAAATAACAGGTCAATTTGCGTTAACCAGCCGTTCTAGGACTACGGCTTTTGGCAACCAATCAGAACCGTCCACTGAGGATTCACATGTATTTTGCGTTTTCATAATTTAGTGATCGACTACCAAACATCCTGAATAGAATATAAAACGCTATCAGATGTTTTTCTATCGATTAGGTCTTTGCACAATGAAATTAGGCACAAAATAATGGGTCAATTTTGTTAGATATTCCTTTTTCCGCTGCGGCTTCTGGCGACCAATCACAGCTCGCCGTTCACGATACACACGTATTTCCGGTTGGCGCAATCTAGTGATCGACTACCAGTCGTTCTAAATTGAATACCAAACGCTTCCGGGAGTTTTTCTATAAATCAAGACTCATTGAAGGAAATCAGACAAGCGATAGCGAGTGCATCAGTGTTTTACAATTTTGCTCTGTGGTTGGACCTTCAGTGACCAATCGCAGTCCTGTAATCAAGACGCCGGATATCCGTTTTTGGTTTGGCTATGACTTTGGATCCCGATTTGTCATAGCCGAGGCGTAACATTTTTTTCATTCGTGACCTCATTTGGAAATAATTATTTAATTGAAGTGTGCGCAAACGTATTGCTAATAAAGAATCAAATCAAAGGAACTCAACAGGAAGTCAGAGAAGAGAGATGACCCAACGTTGGGCCGCCTGGATGGAAGAGCGCACAAGACATGGAAGGCTTCGATAGCGTAATGCCTCAGAGAGGTTCATCGATGCAAAGGCTTTGACAATCTTTGGGTTTGGTAATGAGTTTTTTTAAACTAGATTCGAGTTCAGTGCTTTAAATGCGTATAAATGTTTCCTCTTTGCCGGCCAAGGGCCTGCAAAGAGGGCCGAACCGTCTGTGTCAAAACTGTATGGACAATGGGATGTCCCAAGCGAAACTGAACGAATATTTCGGCGCAGATAGGGTAGAAGAAAGGACCGAACACTTTCGTTGCTTAGATTGGAAATTTTTATTCAGATTTTTTTATGACGTGTTTTAAACAGAATTAAACACGTGATATATACGATGCTCGTCGTAGAGCCAATATTGATAATTCTAGGGAGTGAAAATAATATACCAATTAAAGCTGCTCGAGCATGCGTTTGTTTTTCTCTCCTCTGTACACAGGCAATCCGATAGTTAGTTCGGAAATGCGATTTAACACGCGTTGCCACGTATGTTAGCGTTCTCACTACCTCTCGGTTAGATTCACGCAAGATCTGAGCGTAGGTCACTTCTATGATGCAGCCGTACTAACGTAATCTTAAAATAGTTCATCTTAAAACTTAATCTTCAAACTTAATCTTAAAATCGTTATTCTTAAAACATTACGAAGGTATTGAACGAAAAAACGAAAAACAAAAAATGATCAACGTGTGGCTCGGTAATTCGCGTTTGCTCGTCAACGATTTGGTCACACTTTGCTTTTGCGGTATCTTCTAGAGGCTTCTTTTTCGTTTGTTGTTGTTTTTTTTTCAACCATAGCTACTTAATAGATTAGGTGTGTTGTAATTGAGTGGTCGTCCCGGTGCTTATCGCGTTGGACGAGAGAAACGTCTTCTTGCCTGCAAGAAAAAGCGACAAAGAAAGCGAGTCAATAACGCGAGTTGTGTCAGCAGTGCCGGATTAGCCGTACAGGAAGCGTAACAAGGGTAACAAATGCCCCGCGAGGGACAATTTGTATCAAAGGCTGAAATACGTAATTCATAGCCAATGGGGTGAGTAGAAACTTCAATGGGTTTGACTTTTAAAAAGAACTCAACTCCCAACGAACATTGCACTCCCAATTTTAGCCCCGTGAGGGTTGATTTTCCGGAAACACTGAAATACGTTATTCTTAATTCATTAACCAAAAGTCTAAATACGAATTTCCATGGATATCACTTGAAAATTACCGAATTGTCATAAAAACCTACATCATCTATTGTACCCCCTTAAATGAATTTAGATAATCCCTTTTCAAATGGTGCCTGCATAATAAAATCAACATGACTTCCAAATTTCACGTTTATACCATTAGTGGTTTAGGAAAGTTCACGAGAGTAATGGTTTGTGTTGTCCGTTATCTCTGAATTCATCTGAAATCAAAAAAAGTTTGCAGAAATCGTGTTTTATATCCTGAATCGAAGGGTCTCGTGATAGGATTTGCCATTGGCTGACTCAATCCGTCACTGCCCTTGAGTGGCGAATCTGAACTACCCGGTCCACAAGGCATCCGTCCGCTGGTGATTCTTCCAATGCTTTTCCGCGATGTCATCCCGTTAAACTTGCTCGCGTCCTTGAAAACCTTGCTGCTGTCCTTCAGCACGTATTTTCGAAAATTCAAATATTACTTTTTCGTTTCTTCTTGTTGTGTCTTTAGATACACTTGGGTCACTTACTTGATACTGTCGATGGTTTGAGCTAGCTCGTTGGGAATTAGGTTCTTCTTGGCGACTAGTGGACTGTTGCTACTATGGGATAAGCCTTTGCTGCTCCATGAAACGTCTAGACCTTCCAGAGCCTTATTTGTACTGACAGTGCTAACAGGGGCTGTACTGGTTGCTGGCTTTGCACCGAACAGACCACCTGTTCTCGTACCGAGCTGGAAAAATGGAAATGGTAAAAATGGTTAGAATGGCAAACGTAAAAATGGTTAAAAATGCAAATATAAAAGTGGTGAGAATTGATATTGTAAAAACGGTAAAAATATAAAGAAAGACAATTCCGTCCAGCGTTTAAAAATTTCTCTAAGGTAAGCTTACGAGGAGACTTCGTCGGTACACCGAAACTGAAGACTCCTGTAGCAGGAGTGCCCGTTGTTACCTCGAATTGCTACTGTAAGTAGGCGGCGTCTTGGAAGTGAGGCCAGTGGTGCGTGCGACAGACGACGCTGCCGGAGTTTCAAAGCAGGAGAACACAGCGGCCGCTGGAACAATATCCGTGCTCCCTTTGCAGGTTGCAATCGAGGTTTTTGAATTATCTCTGTCCTCCCAATGACCGAAATCCCAATGACCCAATGACCAACGAGTCTAAAAAAATTAATTCCATTATACCACTCACCATCGAACAACCATCAAACGATAAAGAAAGATCATTAAATAGTTTATGTTTGCCGGCTTATTAATTATATAAGTATAATATTACGGCCAATGTAATATTATGGTCTTCGTACTCGGCGCGCAATTTGCAGCGAGCGATGAATGTTATCCAATATATCAAATGTTATCCAATATTATAAAACAATAGTATAAGAATAAGGAACCACATATGCACCATGTGATGTTAAATAGGCATAGATTCCATGCAGGGATTTAGAAAGAGCATGTATCAAAGTTATAATAAGGTAGTCCTATCGCCAGTCATCACTCCACAGGATTTTCATAATTTTGTTTTGAGCTTCACTTTTTTTTGAGCTTCATAATTGTCTCTGTAAAATTTCAGGGTCGTTTATCGACCTACCTACAGAGAAAATAAATATAAAATTTGCGTATTTTTGTGAAGGAATTCCGAGACGTTATGCAAAAACCCAATTCCCGGTCGCTCAAAAGTGTATATAATAGTGGGAAACCGTCGGATTCTTAAAAATAATCAGATTTGCATACTTAACATTTATAGTAATCCAGTGCTATCAGAAAAAAATATGCTTATTGATTTAATTTTTATGTAATATCAAGTTTAATTTGAACTTTCGGTATTGGATTTATCACCACTTGCTACGATAAAGAGACGTGGCAGCAAGGCAACAGCTGACTGTAGTCCTAACCTCATCTCACTCATTCGGATTTCCACACATATTCCGGGAAAAAAAGTTCATGTCTGAGTGGATATGTTCATATATGTTTCAGATATTGTCATATATGTATCAGATATATTTATACCTGACATTTTACAGTATCATATATGATTAGGTCTGATCATAGTCCACATCACATATGCATATAGAAGATCATATCTGATCAAATACAGTATCTGGCCTAACCATATATGAACTCATATCCGTTTATATCTGGCTAAGTACCAAGGCCAGCTGGTACCGTAAATTCGTATCTGAACATACATGATGTGACATGTGAACGTACCTGTTCGTATAAGATCATATCCGATCAAATACGGTACCAGACTCCGCTATATAGATCTCATATATAGCTTTATCTGGTCAGGTACCAAGGCGAGTTGGCAGCGTGGAACCATATCTAAACATATATGATGTGATATATGAGCAGGCACGTTCATATAAAATTTTATCCCATCAGATACGATATCTTATACACTCATACCTTATCGTATATGCATTTCAGTTGTTCACACATGAAAACATCTGAATATATGAAACGATATATGAGGATATGAGATGATATCCGATCAGATATGGCACCTCACCTGACTGTATTATATGTGATCATGTGAGTTACTATAATATTATTAATTATTAACACGTCAAGTGATAACGTGTTAATAACCCCGCTCTATATATGTAAACATTTTAATATCTTCATGATGCACTAGAAAGATTTGATCTGTCTCAACAGGGTAAGATTTGATCTGATATGGTCGGAGTCATTCTACCTGACATGATCAGATCTGGCCCAATAAAATCAGATCTGTTCCAACAAGATCAGATCTTGCCTGGGGATTGGATCTGGTCAGACCTGCTGCGATATGGACGGGTCTGCTCTCAAAATTATCAAAATGGCTCCGATATGATCATACATGCTCAGATATAAGCATACATGATCCGTCATGACACTACATGAACAGATATGGCCCTTTTTCTTGTCTGATCATATCTGATTCTACAGATATATTCAGATATGAACTTTTTTCCCGGGTTTTCATTTTTAACCGACATATTTCAGCGGCACAAATTTTCCACGCTTTTTACCAGTCGTGACCCGAATACGATGCTTTATATTTCTCGCAATTGACATTGTTTTGACAGATCGACATTAAAAAGCATGGAGGTTAAACTCGCCTAGTTGTGTGAAAAGAGACGGAGATAGAACCAATATTGCCAAATATCAAACCTAGAAATACTGCACGAACCGTTTGAAAAACTATGTTGTCATTTTTCTAACTAAATGTGAACATTAATTAAACAATTTACACATGGAAAATTTAGTTATTACAATTTGTTTTTTTCCATATGTTAAAAATATAAACGTTAAGTCTAAAGTATGAACAGTGGTATGACTAGTGTAAAGCGATAGGACTACCTTAAGAGTATATAATTTTATTGTACAATAAATAATTCCAATAATACTAAACAAACAAGTTTTTGTTTATTGTCATTAGTTTTTGTTTACTTTCGTTGTAAAATAAATAGTTCTAATAATCATAATAATAATTGAATAAATATAATAAACAAAATACTGTTCATGTTGCTCACTTTTCCACTTTTTTATTTCGTATTATCCTTTTATTTACAATATACCACAATATACCATCGTGTATATTGCGGCTGCAGGAACAATGTGAACGCTCCCTTCGCAGGTTTTAACCGAGGTTTTCAAATCATCCCATTCCTCCCAATGACCGTCGGTTCTTTTGCAATAGGCAGTGTAGTGGTTCAATTCGAAGTGCACTACACCAACGAGTCTGAACAAATCAATTCCATCGTTAAACGTGGTGATACAATGATAATAACAATAATCATAATAATAATAATAATAATAATAATAATAAGGCGTGGGGAAGCTGGCGTGCCCATCGCCCGGGGGAGCACAACTCCCCCGCAATAGCCACCGACGTGCCAGGCCAACCATCTGGCACGCCGAAAACTAGGTTCGAACGCCGCCTAGTCAAGCCCCCCACAACCGGTCCCTCTCGGATGGGGACCAAGGATCAGTTGGGAGGGGCACCCGGATAGGATCCACGGCAACGACCACGGCTCGAAATCGGCGCCTCGAGTGGACGGAGGAACTCAAGGAGGACCTCATCCGCTGCTGGAGGGATAGCGTGCCGTCGCGGCGGGGCTACATGGCGAGGTTGCAGGCCCTGTGGAGCCAAGTGCACCCAGAGCTTGCACACCTCTCGCAACAACATCTGCGAGACCAAGCTGCCCGCTTGCGACGGCAAGGCTACGATCTCTTGTTATTACCACCAGAGCTGTCCGGCAGGCCCTCTTCCGCGCGTTCCGTGCAGAGCTCTACCGGACGGCCTCAAGATCGAACCCCCCGGCAGTTGGAACCCCCCCGTTGGCGCGTCGATTTGACAGAGGACTGGGGAACAAGGAGGGAGAGAATCACTGGGAAATTTTCTCTTCAGCCTGGTTGCCTAGAAGCGGCAAATGAGTCCCTCGCGGCAGCAATCCCTGAGACCGCTGATCTCCTCAGCTTGAACTGGGCTGTGTATCACGCGGCTGTTGAGTCGAAACCTCAGACATGCAATGATAAGGCGGCGTTCGTGGCTAAGGCTCGGCGGCGCGTTGCACAGCTCCAGAATAAGATCAATGAAGCTCGGAGGCAGGCATCCCGTGTTCAGTGTGTGTTAGACTTCATTACGGCGGGGAGGGCGTTTACCCCTAAAATCCGAAAAATCAGCTCGGAACTGAAATGCCGTCACCACACATTGAACAAAGCTATCCTTCTTATTGTGAAGGAACGCTACGTGGAGAAGGTGCGGAACCTGGGGGTTGCGAAGCAATCCCTAGAGAGGCGGCTGGGTCGGGCGTTAGACAACGCCCTCTTCCGTTCTGACCTAGGCCGCTGGTTCCAACCACCTACGCCTGCCCCCGACACAGCGCCAACAGCTGTTCAGGTGGAGCGGTTTTGGGGAAAGCTGTATAGCGAGGCGGGTCATTTTGATGAAGGCACTCCAGCTCTGGGACGGTTCGACACGTTTTGTCGGCAACGGCCGAGTCAGCGTGGCGACTGTTTTCCAGTCACGCGGGGTGAGGTGGAGAAGGCGGTGAGTAGCATGAGGAACCACGCCGCTCCCGGACCGGATGGGATTAACATCTTCTGGTGGAAGAAATTCAAGTGCACCCATACCCATCTGGCCCGCATCTTCTCGTCGTTTATCGATGGGACGGTGCCCATCCCTGCGTGGCTGACAGAGGGAAGGACGGTGCTACGCTCCAAAAAAGGGGATTTGTCTCGTCCGGAGAACTACCGCCCGATAACGTGTCTGAATGCGCTCTGTAAGATCTTCACAAAGATTCTTTATGAGCGTGTTTCGCGCGAGATCGAGCCTGCATGGCAGGAGATACACGAACAAAGGGGATCCAAGAGGGGACTGGGAGGTTGTAAGGAGAACCTGCTGGTGAACCGCTGCATCACGCAGGACGCGGTCCAACACAAGCGTAACCTCTCAGTCGCTTGGATAGACTACCGTAAGGCGTTCGACACTGTCAGTCACAAACTGATTATACACCTACTCGAACGCCTTTCGGTGAGTCCTTACATAGTGAGATGCATTAGGCAGCTCATGCCGCTCTGGAAGACACGCTTCACAGTTAAGACTAGTGAAGGCAACGTGTCGACCGGAGTGGTGGGGTATAGGAGGGGGATTATCCAGGGAGATTCTCTTAGCCCCCTCCTGTTTTGCATCTCACTATTACCCTTATCAAACGCCTTGCGGGCTGCACGCGGTTACGAAGCGGGGGCCCCCGGGGAGCGTGGGCGAGGGATCACCCATTTATTTTATATGGATGACCTCAAGCTATACGCTCCCGGGGAGGGGGGGGGGGGGCTTAAGCTCCTCTTGAACATCGTAGCGACGTACACGCGGGCGGCGGGAATGGAATTCGGATTGGACAAGTGCGCTGTTCTTCATCTCAGGAGAGGGAGAGCAGAGGGTGTCGCGGCTGATGTTCGGCTGGTGGACGGGAGCGTCTTCAAACACCTGGACGCCGGAGGGTCTTATCGGTACCTTGGCATCGATCAGCGCTCTGTACAGGACGCTGAGGGTGTCAAGGAGGCCCTCCGCAACGAGTATAGGCGGCGTCTCAGCCGGATCTGGAAATCAGATCTGTCTGGAAAAACAAGATCACTGCCACCAATATGCTCGCTGTCCCGGTCCTGCTCTACTCCTTTGGCGTCGTCAAATGGCGTAGAGACGAGCTTAAACAGCTGGACATCGGCACACGCAAGATAATGAACATCCAGCGGAGTCTGCACCCTAGATCTTCCACCCCGCGCCTTTATATGCTGCGTCAGAGCGGCGGGCGCGGGCTCTCGGGATTGGAGTGTCTTCATGACCGCATAGTCCTCGGAATAGCAAGCGATGTAATAACGAGCTCGGACCCGCTCCTGGAGATTGTGCCCAGCATGAGCTTCATGGGGCGGGTGCTTTTCTCTATAAGGCGGCAGTAGATGTACTAGGGCGGTTCTAACTCAAGGGGAGGTGGTGTGTCAAAAGTGGTGAAGCCAAGGTGGCGCCACCGTCGTGGGGAGGTCGCCGGGCGCGTGTGACGTCACAGAGGGGCCTCTGCGGCGGGGGGGGGGGGGGGATGTGGTCCGCGAAGCGCCTGGCGGGGGGGGGGGGGCGCTACGGTCGTGGGGAGGTCGGCGTGCGTGTGTGCGTGTAGGAAAGCCAAGGTGGCGCTGCGGTCGTGGGGAGGTCGGCGTGTGTGCGTGCTTGCGTGTAGGAAAGCCAAGGTGGCGCTACGGTCGTGGGGAGGTCGGCGTGTGTGCGTGCGTGCGTGTAGGAAAGCCAAGGTGGCGCTGCGGTCGTGGGGAGGTAGGCGCGTGTGTGTGTGTGTGTGTGTGTGTGTGTGTGTGTGTGTGTGTGTGTGTGTGCGCGCGCGCGTGCGTGCGTGTGTGCGTGCGTGCGTGTGTGTGTGCGTGCGTGCGTGCGTGCGTGTGTGTGTGTGTGTGTGTGTGTGTGTGTGTGTGTGTGTATGTGTGTGTGTGTGTGTGTGAAGAGCAGCCTTTCAAAGCCCATTATTTATGACATGCAGCTGTTTCAGTTCCGAAAGATAATATCAAGATGTCTGCATCCACCCCATCTCAAAGCTCGCCGACACTCGAGACAGGTTCTGACAGGTTTCTTGGAAAAATCTTTAGGGATCAAAGGGACCGCAGATGGGTCACTTGAGCACAGCTGCACTCTTGCGCTCTCCATGGTTCTTCGAACGTGTTCAAACCTGTTTTCCACGATTCGGGGGGGGGGGGGGTCGAAAATTTGAGTGGGAGGCTTACGAGGGAGCTTATAATTTCGTGGGCCAAGCTCAGACTGTACTACTCCACTGCACCATCAACATCTAAAAAGAACTTTGAAAGTGCGGGGAAAATGGATCTCTCGAGTATCAACAAAGTCGGCCGGATGGCGGAATTCCTCCCAACGAAGAAGCTGTCGGAACTCCCCGTTAAGTCGGAACGACTAATCTCCGACATGAGGACCATACAAACCAAACTTGGGAAACGCTACATCGTGGACATCGCGGATGAGTTCTCTGTCTTCTTACCGGCGCGACTTGTGAAGGCCTTCGATCAGGATCCGGAAATGTTCGAGAGTATGCTGCAAGTGATACGCGATGGTCAACTCTGCATGCAGTATATTGGTGGAAAATACAACAGTGTCGAGTTCCGTCGTCTCTGAACATGGTGGACGGGGAAAAAAAAATTCGTTGGAAACCATCGTCGAACGGCTGTCGGCATCATCGAGAGTATGCTGCAACTGGTCAACTCAGTGATGGGAACTACAACTGCGTCGAGCTGCATCGTCCCCAAGCGTGGAGACAAAAATTGAGCACCATCGTTGAGCGGCTGTTTGATGTTTTTTTTTTTCATAGTGCTGACTATGTAAAAATGCATATGTTTGGTCGAATTGTAAATGATGGGTATTTTCGCCGTAGAATAAAGAATACAAATGACATATATTTTCATCAAAATGTTTTTTATTCATTTAAAAAAAATCCCTCGCTCACACAACGCTTCGTACACAGAGAGCCAGCTTTTCAACGACTTTACATTCGCTTTGGCGCAATTGTATTTTGTATTGAAGGAATGATGGGGACATTTAACGTTTGCGATTTTCGGCAACTTCTGCAGCGATGGACAGTCCAGAGTCTCCAGATCGATGACGTTTGTTGCTGAATCCGCGAATCTCGATAGCCATGAGCACTTCTCGAATCCCTTGGCATATATCGTAGGAGCTCCTTCCAAGATTCCTCGAATTGTCGTTCTAGCTGCCTCGTATGGTATGCCACTGTGTTCCCATCGTATTCCATGATAATTGCGTTCCAGCCACTTGTTTGTCATTTTGTATTTGGCCGGTAAAGCGTCCCAGGCAAATGGTGCATCGAAGAAGAATGTCAGCGGTTCAGCGTTCTTCTCATGGAGTTTGACGATGGACATCTCCTTCAGGACAAATTCGTTGACGGGTCTCTTGAACCCTTGCACGTCGACGATAAGCTCCATGATGACTGAAGTGGGCGCGGATCATCGGCATGATTTTATACCAATTTTTTAACCCCACCACTGATTGGATTGTACTCGACAATACGATCATGGAGGATCATACAGTACGCTGAAGTTTGTGGCGGAATATTGTTTTTCAATTCAAACTCAAGGCGCACATCAACAGGACCGGACTTGAGCGAATCGTTTTGTTTTGAGCAGTCAATGACAACGAGGGGGGCTTTTTCTAAAAATTCCATCCTACTCAGCCATGGTTCAGCCTCTTTGTTGTAATAGGTCGGTTGAAAATTCGCATACATCTCGTAGAGAAGAGCATATTGATTTTGATCAATGTTCAAATTCAAATTTCCATACGGATAACATTGCGAGTTGAGGTATAGTTTGACGTCGCTCAGGTTACAATGATCAAAGTGGCTCGCATTGTGTTGTTTCTTATTTTTCCGTTCCGTCTGCAACGCGAGTATGACATATCGTGGCTTCTCTAGCTGATTCGAAGTTTTCACAGACCACACGTGCTTGGAGGTGGCAGGCAGCAATGGATATTCATACAGTTCCCATGTTCGGAAACTCATGGAGATTGGTGCGTCTTTGGCGAGAAACTTTAACAGTTGAATTTTTCGCTGATCCGAGACTGTTACATACGGCACGAGCCATTCTATTTTATGCAATACGAGTTTGTAGTCTTCGGGCGCTGTTTGTACAATGGCATTGTCGTCGGTCTTTGATCTCGTGAGAATCAACTCGTGCTTGGCATTTACGACAATTTTCCGATAATCTTCGGCAAATCCGAGGAGCATGCTGAGCGGAATGCACACATCAAAGTTTCCCGATACATCTACAATCTGCTTGGTCTCTTCGACATCGAGCCATCCAGTGTTCTCGAGCATAGAACTCTTGGCCGGTGAGAGAGATGAATATCCCTTGATTACACTCGTAATACCGACATTCTTATTACGATCGATTTCTATGGCATTCAACTCATATCGCACTTCCTCAAACAAATGACAAATGGCATTGTTGACGAGACTTGTAGCAGTGGTTGGCGCCCCATCACGCTTTGATAATTTTCCACATATGTGTAGCGAACTCTTGCTTGGCAGGATGGAGAGGTCTTGATGTTGGATGGCAATACGGACTTCATCGCTGTTATTGAAGGTTGAAGATGCATATGGTTGATGAGCGTGAATCTCACAATGGACGATGGATTCATCAAAGACCACGGGCGCCTGAATGTTTACAATTTCTTCTTCCATTTCACACAACAGATGCACAGAGCACAGACTAAATAATTTTTTACACGCTTTCGCCACGCACTTTGAGGCCCAAACTCTTTAAGAGTAGCACGTTTTGAGGTGTTAGCGCTTTGGGCGCTGGTCGACGACTGATTGCTTTTATCCATGGCCGTTTATTGTTATTGGAAGATCTGTTGAAAACAATGCCCATCACGACTTTATATGCAGGCGTATGGTGATTACTTCACCGCGGAAATTTACCAAATCACCGTCTTGATCCACTATGCGAAGCTGTATCGTGTCAATCGTTCGGCTCGTGATTGGCAGATAAATTACGTGGGAGGGAACTTCAATGATCTTATAGCCCGGTGGCACAGATGGAAAAAATTCATGAATTGTGTGTACTTTTTGTCCGTTAATATAGGCACCAGCGGTAATGTTGCACTCAACGCGTAGGGCGTTCACTTTGAGAATGGCTACTGGACGATCGGATTCGTGTCTTTTATTGGCTTCCAATTTGCGTGCGGTGAAGCCTAGTAGATGACCAATAGAATCTTTTGGCTCAAAATTGACATCACGATCACACTCGATCTCACTGCGTAGCGTGTTATTGTTGGGTTTAATGCTGATGCTGATGTTTTTACGCGAGAGCTCTGCTTGTACAAACGCCTCAATATCCTCTATTTCATAACTGCCCGTAGGTATCGTCAACACCTCATCTCCCACGTAAAGTTTATCGTGGTCAACGTCGATATTGGGAATAGAGTTGAAGGTTAACAATTCCACGAGGCCGAGAGTATAATTTTTGTGTGGCGAGAGTTCGATGGGGGGAAAGTATTGCGCCTCAAGTATGGACGATGAGCCAGATATGGTCAATGTTAAACTATCATCCATGATGCTGGTAAATTGACAACTGAATTCCCTCCGTCATTTCCCCCCTATATATAGTGTATATTTGTCTTTGTGCTGCAGCTGCCGACAAAGAAACTTGAGACACAAATGTCCACATTCAATCGTATCATATTCCTGATACCTAGTATAATTATAATGAACGCTACCGACACGGAAATATCTCATGAGCTCGGATGGTGGTGGTAGATTGCCGAAACTATCAAAGTACATGACTTTCGATCCGGTCTTTTTGTAAGCGACCCAGTGTGTTCCAGGACCGACATTTTCATCCAAATTTACAATTGCCGCTTCACATTTGAGGGGTCCACTCGCTGGCAATGTGTCGCGCATGTAAACTCCGCGAAAATGTGGAATCTTTAGGATTTTTGCATATTTAAGTAGGTCGCGGTCGGTGAGGGGTCGGTGAGGTAGCGTTACTTCTAGTTTTTTGGCTTAATATGAAGGCCCAATCCTTGCTTATATGGTTTCAGATGTAGACCCCGACCTAATGCAATTGCTTCAATTGTTCGATTATGACGCTTACTTTCATCCAATTCACGTTTAGCTGCTTGAGCAGCATTTACAGCTTTAACTATACTAGCCGCACCACCCGACAAAGCACCCGCAGCGCTAAGACCAGCAAAAATGGGCACGAGGAAGGGCAATAAACCACCAATTTTATGGGGTACAGGTAGAACGCGAGGTGTGCGCACTTTACCACCTTGCAACTTTACCGCTGCACGAGCACCCTTTAGAGCTGATTTAATAATCTTATGCGGATCATTACTTTGAATCATTGTCTTCTTCGCAGCGCCAATTATCTTTTTCAAACAAACGCCACCCTTGCGGGCCTTCATTCCCATGCCAAATTTTCTCTTTGTCTTCATAATATTTGCCACACCCCAAGCACTGGCTTTTTCACCGATACTAGCGTCTCTCGCGGTAACACGTTGCCTAGCCTGTTCAGCCAACACTTTATCCGCCAAATGTCTCGCCTCAAGATTATCCGGATTTTTCGAATACGTAATATCGTGTTGTTTGCAAGCCGTATCCAATGGATTAATGCCCGGATCACCACGAGCAAGGCGCTTGGCCAACTTTGTGCCTGGTCCACAATACTGATATCCAGGCAAATGTAGTTCAACGGGGAGTTTGTTGATTAGGCGGTTGACCAAACCTTTACCACTCTTCCTATGCACAATCATGTCTAAAGACAATACGCGACTGACGGATAATCCCTATAAGAAGCCTATTTATATGATTTCGCCGTTAGTCGTGTGTGAGATGACGTCCAGGAAGCAAACTATCGGAGGCGGACTTCCCGTGATAAATTTCGACGAGTTTGTCGAAGACCACGGAGGGAAAAAGAAACGCCATGGGAATTTATTGCCGGATAGCATACGTGCACTGTTTTGCGGTCCATCGAATTGTGGAAAAACCAACGCTTTGCTCACTCTCATCATCCATCCGAATGGTTTGAGATTTGAGAATATTTACTTGTATTCCAAATCGCTCAAGCAGCCAAAGTATAAGTTGCTCGAACACCTACTCGAACCTGTGAGCGGAGTTGAATATCATCCATTCGAGGCACATGAACAAGTGATAGCGCCACGTGATGCACGATCCAACTCTATATTCATCTTTGATGACATAGCATGCGAAAAGCAGGATAATGTTCGGGCCTTCTTTTCCATGGGACGCCACGAGATTGTTGACAGTTTTTATCTTTGTCAGACGTACACTCGTATTCCCAAACATCTCGTGAGGGATAATGCAAATTTCGTGGTGCTTTTCAAGCAGGATGATATGAATCTCAAACACGTCTACAATGACCATGTTAATACGGATGACTTATACGTGCTTTAAAAACATGTGCGTGAAATGCTGGAATTCTGACAAGTATGCATTTATCACGATTGACAAGGATAGCGATATTAACGAAGGTCGATATAGACAAGGTTTTGATTATTTTCTCACTATTGATAAATGACTCATCGCTGGTAGTTGAAGAGACAGTATTGCGCATGCCGTGGTAGTGACAACATGAAGAGCGAACAATTGTTGCGTGAAAAGGATGTGTTGCGTGAAATTGCCAAGGCGAGCGATGCAATCAGACGAAAGCATCGAATGATGAAAATTGGGAAAGATAGCGATCAGCAGAGAATGCAGGATGTCTTTAAGCCTATAGTGGGGCCATTGGAGAAATTGGTGGCGTATAAAAACGGTGAGGTGGTCAAGGAGGAAATTAAGGATGAAAAAGTGGGTGATGATGTTGAAGAAGAAAAAAAAGATGCGTTAAATAGTGTGAAACATCAAAATGAGGCACATGATTCCTTGAAGAGTGAAACACAAGATTCGTTTAAATTGATATATGAGGATGATGACGATGACTCGCAAAATGTCGATGAGCTGATCAGCGAATATCTCCTGCTATTACAAACAAATAGAAAGGCAACCTTGGATGTATTATATGGTGTACGAAATCTCGCTAACAACAAATTAATGATTGGCAATTCTCCGATAATTTTCGACTCTGAACATATTCGTGTGGGAGATGCGAGTTATGCGAAAACTGTTGGATTAACGGAGCTATTGTTTAAAAAAGTGCCTAATGTTGAAACTCTCACACCGGACGATTTGAAAAACTACGAAAAGATTGTAATCTCGACGAATGCGCACAAAAAATTGTATAAGCCTAGTGAGGCTATACGACGTAACACCAGCCACAAATTTAACACATATATCGCCAATATAGTCGATCATCATGTGGGACAGGGTATGCCAAAGTATAAGCTAGCTAGAAAAAACACCCAATTGGACTATATTTATTGGGACAATCCGAACGAGCTAGTGGATCGTCTTCGCTTACTTCTGGCATCCCAAGCAGCCGGAAATTCATCACATGCGAATGAAATTATATCGATTATTGAGGAATTGCGTGAAGCTGAAATCATTTATTAACTCGACATCGGGGAATTCACGCATTCTCATCATGAGTGTCGATGTGTTTGGACGTCATTCAAGTAGGAGTGTACTCCACAGTAAGCAAGGTCCTCCAGGTCGACCCGGGATTGGCTTTAGAATTACCGCAGATGGTCATTATGACTTGGGGCAGAAACGATTGTGTAACATTGCAAATCCGGAAGGAGAAGATGACGCCATCACTCTAAGTGCGTTACAAAAGAAATCTCGAACTATCATTAAGAACATACGCAAAGAAATGAATGAGAGTAGTCACTTGTTGGTTAATGGACTTGAAGCTACGATACGAGACATTGCGAGGACACTCGAGGCCGATGTCAAAGCTCTACAAGATTTGGTGATTCGTAATTCGAACGTCATTGCTGAATTGGACGCACGACTGAGTGGACTGGAAAATGAACGAAAAAAGGGGCGCTCTCGTGCTGGAGCTACATAAGCCTGCTCGACGAAACTATCCGCGTCGACATGTGGACATCCGTGGCTTGGACGAAACCTGGCAAGCCGACCTCGTCGATATGTCATCATACGCTCGTCAAAACTCCAACCACAAATTTCTCCTCACCGTCATCGATACCTTCTCGAAATTCGCCTGGGCCGTGCCAATGCTGAGTAAGAATGGCAAAGATGCAGCAGCAGCAATGAAGTCGATTCTCGTTAAGGGACGCATACCGCAGAACTTACACGTTGATCGAGGAAAAGAATTCTACAATTGTGACTTTAAGGCCGTCATGAAAAAGTACAATATTCACATGTATTCAACATATAGCAACTTGAAGGCATCCATTTGCGAGCGTTTCAATCGTACATTGAAGAACAAGATGTGGATGCAATTTAGTCTTCGTGGTAATTATAAGTGGATCGATATTCTTGATAATCTAATTGCCGAGTACAACGATTCTGTACACCGCACCATTAAGATGAAGCCGAGAAATGTCAACGCGGAAAATGAGAAGCAATTGCAGCAGATTTTCAATAAGCCTCCAATGAAAAGATCGCCAAAATTCGCCGTTGGTGATAAAGTGAGAATCAGCAAATTTAAGACTGTTTTCGAAAAGGGTTACACCCCAAACTGGACAACGGAAATATTTACAATCTATCGTGCGAAAAAAACTCATCCCGTGACGTACCACTTGAAGGACCATAAAGATGAACCGATCGCCGGTGGTTTCTACGAACAAGAGCTTCTCAGGGTCAAGCACCCCGATATCTATCTTATTGAAGCGGTATTGAAGAAGCGCGGTAATCGAATGTTTGTAAAGTGGTTAGGTTTCGACAATAGCCACAATAGTTGGATAAGTAAATCCGATTTGTAGTCGGTAATAAAGAAAGTGGAAAAATATGTGTGTTTTATGACTCTTGACCTGCTGGTCAAGCATCCCTCCAAGACCTCCGACCGACTCCACAGCAGGCTTGCCCCTTCTCGCCGTCACCCTTTTTTTTCTTCATGGAACGTGAGGAGATGGATAGAGTGAACAAACACATGGGATTATAAAAATTCCGCTTCTTTATTTACAGAAAATAATAAATCCATTCTTGCACAATATACAACAAACATCATCCATACAATATACAAAAAAACAAAAAAATACATCCATACAATATACAAAAAATAATCCATTCTTGCACAATATATACAACAAACATCATTTTAACATCGAGTGAACAAAATATATACATCATTTTTACGAGTTTTATACATCAATATTCACAAAAATATACACAATTTTACATGAAGGTTGTGGAAAAAAAATTACAAAACTTTTCACGACGGTATTCTGTAATGCCCCCATGGTAGGGTATCGGAGGTCCCAGGTATGATATACCGCTTATCATCATGAGGACTTAGAGCGATTTTCGTCTCATGAATGGTGTAGACCTTGTGCAACTTCGATCGAATACACGTTTGACTACGCATCATTTCAATGTCCTCCTTCAAGCATCGGGCATAATCGTCAAACGTGATTGTCCTAGCCACAACACTGCTCTTGACACCTTTAACTTTTTTAGTATCGTTCTTACCCTCGACACGTGTCGCATACATTTTCGATCGAAGTCCAATGAACTCGGTCATAATTGCGCCATTGCATTCGTCTTTCATGAGACCGGGTACCTTCTTGTTGACAAGCGGCATATCATACCTATTGTCCGCTGAATAGTCGCTCGTATCAAATTTTTCAATGTTGCGCTTCATGTCGGCATATATATCATCGCTCTCAATGGCATATATGAGACTATCCGTATCGGTATACATCACTTTACATCTATTTCGATACAGAGGTACCATATACTCGTGGTGAAATCCATACAAGCACGTTTTGGATATGTCGAGTATGCACATACCCACATATATCGGCTTGTTGAATTTCACCTCGAGATTGCGCAATTCCACGGCCACGAGGTTTTCCGAAAAAACACTTCGGCTGTGGAAGTTTGGCTTCGCAATCATTGCCTCTACGCCATATCTGCCCTCCCATTTTGTCAAAAGCTTTACATCTACATGATTGCGCACATTCTCCATCGTTTTGCCAAAGACCGCATTATTCATTAATTTGAATAAATTCTTTTCGAAATCGTTTTTGGCAAGCGTTCGAAACTGGGTATTTAACTCAATATACGAACGCAGCCATGGGGATTGTGTAAACTGTAGGACTCTATGGATTTTCGTGAGGCAAAGTCCATGGTGTAAGCACTGTTGCAAATTCCGGTAGTGTATGACGTAGCGCTTTTTATCGCAGACGGTTGCTAGCAGCTTTTCCTGCTGCTTACCCGGTGGTTTTTCGTGTATTGGGCAAAACGGTAGGTCTTTGTGCGCATCATGTAGAGATTGGGGATATTTCAAGTCGACTTCAAGGATGTAGCCTATAGGTGAGTCTAGCGCGATGGATAATGGATCGAAATTGGACACGTCGTTGACCCATCGAAAATCGGCATATGGCAAGGGTTGACACATTGCCCATCCATACAAATTGTTGACGTCAAAATACATCAAGTATGATGATTCTTTCGATGGATCAAACGACTCCATGTACTTATTATTAGCGTGTGCATATCGGTTTGAGCATTGACTGAGACCACCGCGTATACCCCGCTCAACGAATAAAACCATGTCGATGTCAGTTAGTAATTCAAACTTGACATTCGAGTGTTTTAACATCGCATCCCAGGTATACCCCGGCAATGTGTAGTAATACGCGGGATCGAGGCCATAGCTCTCAATGCACGTATTCCGAAAGTTTTCGAAAATATCGGCTAATAACAAGACATCTGTCTTCAAGTACAAATCGCTATAGTCACCCAGCGTTCGAATGGAGAACCGCTCCCAAACGTTCTCCGCATGTGCGTACTCGCTCTCCGATACTGTAGCATCTGTCAGGGAACTATAAAATGCGTCACGTGGTGGTAAGGAAGTGTCGTCCAACCTGCTCACGTTGTCAATATACTCATAGGGGAAGACCCCTTTTCGTGTCAGCAAATTGAAATTGTCCGTCGATAGAGTTGAAAATTGCATGCGTAAAATTTTGAGTTTGTCGTGGGTCAAGAATGATGCTAATTTGTCGAGACTCGTGTTGAGAAATTTGTATGAGTCGATAAAGCGCAATTGTATTTTCTGTTTAGAATCGTCTGTGATTTGAATGTGCTTTGTGAAGGAGATGTATTTCTCTTTTGTGATTGGAAGTACATCGGTCTTTCCTTCGAACGCTGTGGCTACTTCCTTGATGATAAAATGTGCATCGTAACCCGATAAATTGTGAAAAACTACTGGAATGAAGAATGACTGTTTGTAGTTTAAATTGCAATTAGAATGAGCAGAGCCTCTATAGCGTCCAGTCAGATGGCAATGATCTCGAACGCGTATATCGTCTTGCGCAAATGGTTTCTCACATATGTGACATTGAGTCGCTGCTTGAAAACTAGCCCACTCACTCGGTGTTAAATGCACCATTGGTACATTATCACAGAAAGTTTCTTTTATCCGCAGTGCCAGATTTTTAAGTTCTTCGACAAACCATGATACGCAATCAGCACTGCGGCGTGAATGATAGGAAGATAATGAGTCGTCATACGAACAACGCACGTAATATCCAATACTAAACACTTCATGGTGTTGATACATATCTTTCGCTAGGTTCTCGCCATCGGTTTTTGCCAGCACACACTCCAAATCAGCATACACGATGAAAGGATGTCGCTCTTTTCGGCTAAAGTTGCTGAACTGGAGCCACTTATTGGTGTCATTCGGTAGTCGGATCGCGCAGTCGTTTATCGCCTCACAATCGACCTCATGTGATCGTAATTTTTCCTCGGAACCAAAGTAGTGCAAACACCTGCAAAAAAAAAACAAAATTGTTTTGTTTAATTCGTCTAGCATATATAATCACATATATGTATATTATGGTGACTACATACCGATCACAGATATATTTTTTATGCTCCTTTTTGGTCAGTTGTGCCCTCACGAGTCTCGACAGGTTCTTGATCCAAACGAAGTGCCCCACATTGCTGTCCTCGGTATCTTGCATGTACAGCAAATTGATGTGCTTATCCTTCTTGTCTTGAGTGACTCGTATTGGAACAATGTCCTTTTTGGTGGTGGTAGTATACACGTTGATCGATACATTGTTATGAGCTTCAAATTTCTTTATTTGATGTATCGTCACCGGAAATTCGATATCCTTCAGATTCAGTACTGTCGAATAATGAGGGTAAGAAATTGGACGGGCGCTGTTTCGTTCAGCTGGGTATAGAGCAGCGACAACTGCCCATGCAAAACATGCGTTATCGTCGGATTTGACGTTAACCACAGCTCTCTTCATCATTATTTCCCGCGGTAATGATATGGAGCACCCGGCACGCATCGGATTATATTTATTCACATTTATCGTGAGGTTAAGTATTTTCTGTAGAGCCCAGCCACTATCACGTTCTTGAAATTCATCGAGTAATGTTAAAGTGGGCTCCACAACACGTTGTTCATACCACTCACCCAAATCGCTTGTTCTAAATAGTTCGCAGTTTCGCGTGTTGATACTTTTATTCGCATGTTTGTCACCGCTTGCGAATTCACCATTAAACACTGTGTTGATTTTGATGCTGTTATGCTTGCTGATAATATGTTGTACATGTTGAAGCACTAGGTCGCGAGCATCATTTAGAAAGTGTCTCGGCTCGATGTGGCTGCGATTGATGATGGACCCGGTCAATATGCGACTCTCGAAGGATGTTTCAATCTCACGCCAGATTAACTCATGATCACCGTGTCCTGCACCCGTGTGTACGAAACGACTCCGCACACAATTCCTCAATCCTTCCAGACGGGCTATTTGGGCTATTAGTGACTGTTGGTGTCCAATTGATAGTCGCGGGCGCTTAATCCGGCTTTGCGTTTCCAATTCTTCGATAAACTCAACGCACCGTTGTTCCCACACAGCAAAATCTTCGTATGAACTTAGAAGCGCGGCTTGGTCGTGCAAGATTTGTTCCGACTTCTCCGCGTTGCCCTCCATATTTGATGAAACGAGGCTTCCCAAAAGAGATGATGTTCACTAACTGACTGCTCGATCCAAAGTGTGAACACTTGTGAGCGCAGCAGATCATTAAAAATGGTTTTCCCCTTTAGACATTTTTCGTCTTTCCCTACCATCTCGGAAAAAATCACCAACCCACGAGAATTTTCTAATATCGCATTGGATTGCCGGGAAAAATAAATGAGCATCTCAGTCGAGATGCGTGTAGTGAAAAAAAAAAAATTCATGGGCTCTCCATCGGTGCTCAAGTGGTCCACGGTTGAAGCCTAAAAAGGTCTTTATCCATAGATCTCCGAAAGTTTATAGTTTTTCAAAATAAACACCCCGTTATCATATATGCTCTGAATAGCGGAGCAATGGAAAAAAAATTCTAATAGCTTGGAGAGTGGTGTTAACGAAAAAAAAATCCTTAACCATGGGGCTAACTTGTCCAGACCTGCATGATCTCAAGTGTCGGCATCAAGGCTTGACGCTGCACTCCTTGTATATATTATCATTCAGAGATGAAAAACTGAAGCCCTGTACAATGGAAATGCATTTTTTTCCCCCGGATCACTGTCTTCGTCACATGCTGTCGTAAAATTTTATGGGTTTTCAAGTGTGGACCTATGGAATGATGAGGCTCAAGTTGCACATGCGAAGCGATAGGGTATGACGGTCCCTGGCGCTCGACGTAAGAAAAAAAAAGAGTCGTAAAATTTGAGACTTTCGGACGAGGTGGTCGAAACGTTGCCGTGTATAACAGCGTCTCGGACATGAGCCTCCGTCGAGATAGTTGAAAAAAAGAACATCTGGATAAAACACACACACACACACACACACACACACACACACACACACACACGCACGCACGCACACACGCACGCACGCGCGCGCGCACACACACACACACACACACACACACACACACACACACACACACACACACACACACACACACGCCTACCTCTCCACGACCGCAGCGCCACCTTGGCTTTCCTACACGCACGCACGCACACACGCCGACCTCCCCACGACCGTAGCGCCACCTTGGCTTTCCTACACGCACGCACGCACACACGCCGACCTCCCCACGACCGCAGCGCCACCTTGGCTTTCCTACACGCACACACGCACGCCGACCTCCCCACGACCGTAGCGCCCCCCCCCCCGCCAGGCGCTTCGCCACATCCCCCCCCCCCCCCCCCCCGCCGCAGAGGCCGCTCTGTGACGTCACACGCGCCCGGCGACCTCCCCACGACGGTGGCGCCACCTTGGCTTCACCACTTTTGACACACCACCTCCCCTTGAGTTAGAACCGCCCTAGTACATCTACTGGCGGCAGATCGTGCGGCAGAGACCCTCGGCTTGGAGTTCCGCCGGCGCCGGCGTGGCGCCTTGCCAATAGACTCCGTCGCTCGGTTGCCCAAGTCCCGGCGTCGGCGGGCAATCAGGGCTGCCGAGCAGACTGTCCTGACTCGGCAGCATGTGGACAGACCCATGCACGGTGTGTTTTTTCACCACATCGAGGAACAGGGGCTGTCCACCCAGCTGACCTTTTCCTTCTTGCGATCAGCTGGACTGATGTCCGAGACCGAAGGGTTTATCTGTGCCTGCCAAGACGGAGTCATCAACACCCTGGTCTATCGCAGTCGCGTTTTGGGTCAGCCTCTGCCGACCACTTTGTGTCGTGCATGCAAACAATCGCCGGAGACACTAATGCATCTACGGTCGGCCTGCCCAGTATATGCAGTCTCCGGCTATATCTATCGCCATAACGCGGCCCTAAGAGTGTTGTACTACCATCTACGGCACTCTTATGGGATAGACCGGGAGCCCGTGCCGCCTTATTTACCAGGAGATATTGAGTCCGTTGTCGTGGGCGAGAGGTGCAAGATTTATTGGAACTTCTCATTCGCGACCATCGGGCCGCTTCAAGCGACTAAGCCTGATGTTGTCCTCTTCGATTTCGACGACAAGACGATATACGTCATTGCGTTCTCGGCTCCGGCCGAAGTGAACGTGTCGCGAAAGGAAGAGGAGAAACGGCTCAAGTATCAGCCTCTCCTGGCCGAGCTACGTCGTTTGCACCGAGGATTCAGGGTAACTCTCGTTGTCCTCATCATCGGCGCGCTAGGGGGGATGAAAGAGTCTTTTGTATTGGGCCTCGCTGGCATACCGGTTTGCAAACCCGGTTTCCGGTTGCTAGCGGGTCGGATGCAGAAGGCGGTCATACTTGGGTCCCTCCGTTTACTCAGGCAACACGATTGTGGACTGCGGTAGCCGGTAACCCTCTGGCTTGAGAGAGCGGCTATCGCAGAGCGATATATTGAACTGTTCGCGCGACTTTTTTGACTGGGCGGCAGCCGAGGTGATGTCGGAACCCTCGAATGCCGCCCAGCGTTATTGTTCCGGTCTAGGTTAAGATCGAGCCTAACCCCCGGGGGTAGGTGAATGTTTCCCAGTGCAAACTGAGGAAGTGCGTTGCCCGGAGCAATAAAGTCTATTATTAAAAATAATATAAGTATATAATACCATATATTTCTATAATAATAATAATAATAATAAGCCGAGCTACGTCGTTTGCACCGAGGATTCAAGGTAACTCTCGTTGTCCTCATCATCGGCGCGCTAGGGGGGATGAAAAAGTCTTTTGTATCGGGCCTCGCTGGCATACCGGTTTGCAAACCCGGTGTCCGGTTGCTAGCGGATCGGATGCAGAAGGCGGTCATACTTGGGTCCCTCCGCTTACTCAGGCAACACGATTGTGGACTGCGGTAGCCGCTAACCCTCTGGCTTGAGGGAGCGGCTATCGCAGAGCGATATAATGGAATTCTCGCGCGACTTTTTGACTGGGCGGCAGCCGAGGTGATGTCGGAACCCTCGAGTGCCGCCCAGCGGTATTGTTCCGGTCTAGGTTAAGACTGACCGTAACCGCCAGGGGAAGGTGAATGTTTCCCAGTGCAAACTGAGGAAGTGCGTTGCCCGGAGCAATAAAGTCTATTATAAAAAAAAAATAATAATAAGTGGGCAGCTCCTTTGTGCGCGTAACAACAACAAAGGGGAAACGCTATATTCCTGCGTCCACGTCGCGCCGGCTGAAAACGTTCCCTGCCGCGTCAATGTCCTCCGCGGCAACGGTATAACAGGGGCGGCTAATGGAAGCTCTAGCTGCGGCCGCATATAGTGGTAAGCGAATGCCGCACAACCACTCACGCACAGCATACTTACACCTCTGAGCGCCCCGGCAGAGGCCCCGTGGCGGAATGAATCTGGGGACCCTATAGACGGGTATCGCCCACGATTGAGACGGAAGCCTATAAACGGGTGTTTTTCCAAGCGGGGTATGAAAGGAGGGGGGCCCTATAAACGGGTGTCGCCCGAGAGAGAGTGAGCCCACGGGATCCCTCTGACGGAACGCGAGGAAACAAAGCAGAACCCCCTGGCTGGGTGGTAAAACAGCCGAGAGGAATCCTCTTCCGGCGCTTTGTGCGTGCCCACTTTGGAGGGTACAGTCGTAAAACCAGGAAGGCGCTCCTGGGCCGCCAGTAGTAGAGGGCCCGAACCCAGCCCAGCCAGCCGAGAGGCGGCCCTGCAGGCAGGGTCTCAGTTCTGCACAGTGCATTTCGACACCGAGTCAGCCCGCCACTGTTCAATTCGACGAAGCGGGCAGTTCGCCACCGAGCCAAATCGACGGCCGTAGCAGCTCGACATTTCCCCGACGCTCGCGTATCCCCACTCTTCAGATTCGGGCCGGGCGATTCTCCGCACAGCGTAGCGTGCTCAACTTACATTTCCTAGCGGCTGTACTTTTTTCGAATCATCCATACCCGGGAACGAGAAATATACGAGCAAAATGTTTTCGCATGTACCGACTACCCGCTCTGTCAGTTCTCTAGTTTATCGACTGATTCTGAATGGAAGTTTCACGAGCGGCATTTTGTTATAACTTTATTCTTTAATAATGCCACGAACATATATTTAGTCTCTTAAAATTTTAATTCTTCCATAATTCGGGAAAAAGCGTCATTTTTGAGTACTTGAGAATAACGATAAGCAATACTAAGAGAACTGAAAACTTATATAATAATCGTGTGAAAGAAAAACTGGTGGCCTCGTACTGTTGGACAGTTTTTCGTTGCCGTTGAATATAGGATAATGTTCCTCAAGAGGATGTTTAATTTTGTTCTGAATTTCGTTTCTTGTGGCTCTTGGTTTATTCGTAAAAATCATCGTGCAAAGTCTAAATTTTATAATCAACTTTTTAATCATCAAGAATATCGCTGAAAAAAGCATATGCAGTTACAAGAAATTAATATCATGAAACGATTGGAAATAATATTGTTGTCAATATTCCTCATATATGTTCCTTTCATTACAGATTGAAACGTCCACATTATTATTATCCATGTTGTTCAAATACTTAATGCCAAAGAACAGCGCATGTCGGATATATTTTTTTTCATTAATGTGTGACATGTCGTCTACTATATATGAAAAAATTGAATCATCGTATAACATGAATACGCTGTATTGAAAAGCGCAGAATCATTAAGGGAGGGGGGGGGGGTGGAAGGTTAATTTGCTATAACAAAGCATATTTTCGATATTTTTTGTTGACGTACTGTTTGTATATATTTATTTATATAATTAGTATAAAATAAAAGGACATTTGAAGAATATTCTGTGAAATTTTCGTTAATAATTGTGCAGAAATGAGCCAGTGACAGGAAATCTTCTCAGAGGCCACAAAAGTTACATTGCGGTGAACTGCATAACTCACCACTGGATCGCCCGAAAAAAAATTCAACAAGATCGTATTATTTAATAAGTTTCTTGAGGTAACTCTGTCGAGTTTTTATTTTTATTTTTATTTCTTTTCAATTTTTAGTCAGACTGAGAAGACAAAATAGCGATTTTTCATTTAAAAAATGGGAACCCTTATTATTGCAAAATGAATTAAAATGATAAAAACAATCGACAGCGTTACCTCAAGAAACTTATTAACTAATACAATCTTCTTGAATTTTTTTTCTCGGATGATCCAGTGATGAGTTATGCAGTTCACTGCAATTTTTTTGAGGTGTCTGCAAAGATGTGCTGTCAACGGCTCATTTCCGCATAATTATTAATGAAAATTTTACAGAATATTCTTCAAATGTCCTTTTATTTTATACTAATTATATAAATAAATATATACAAACAGTACGTCAACAAAAAATATCGAAAATATGCTTTTTAATAGCAAATGAACCTTCCACCCCCCCCCTCCCTTAATGATTCTGCGCTTTTCAATACAGTGTATTCATGTTATACGATGATTCAATTTTTTCATATATAGTAGACGACATGTCACACATTAATGAAAAAAAAATATATCCGACATGCGCTGTTCTTTGGCATTAAGTATTTGAACAACATGGATAATAATAATGTGGACGTTTCAATCTGTAATGAAAGGAACATATATGAGGAATATTGACAACAATATTATTTCCAATCGTTTCATGATATTAATTTCTTGTAACTGCATATGCTTTTTTTCAGCGATATTTTTGATGATTATAAAATTTAGACTTTGCACGATGATTTTTACGAATAAACCAAGAGCCACAAGAAACGAAATTCAGAACAAAATTAAACATCCTCTTGAAGAACATTATCCTATATTCAACGGCAACGAAAAACTGTCCAACGTACGAGGCCACCAGTTTTTCTTTCACACGATTATTATATAGGTTTTCAGTTCTCTTAGTATTGCTTATCGTTATTCTCAAGTACTCAAAAATGACGCTTTTTCCCGAATTATGGAAGAATTAAAGTTTTAAGAGACTAAATATATGTTCGTGGCATTATTAAAGAATAAAGTTATAACAAAATGCCGCTCATGAAACTTCCATTCAGAATCAGTCGATAAACTAGAGAACTGACAAAGCGGGTAGTCGGTACATGCGAAAACATTTTGCTCGTATATTTCTCGTTCCCGGGTATGGGTGATTCGAAAAAAGTACAGCCGCTATTATTGATGTTTGTACATTTAAAATTTATTGTTGATTTATTTTTGTCTTATATTGTTTATTTCATGGATTTTATTATTTAGCAGCTGTCGCCCGAGAGCCAAGTTGGTCGACCCGTGTCGCTGACAGAAGCGATCGGATTACACGTATGCATAAGCGAGAGAGAGAGAGAGAGAGAGAGCGAGAATGAGAGATGGAGCGACCGCATCGAAGCATTTGAGATAGAGTGACTCATCTGCATGTATAAAGACATATGCACTTTAGACATTCAACGATTAAAGCGGTTGGGTTTGTTTGGGTGAAATCCCAAACAAACCGCCACACACGTCTTCGGACATCCATTGAATCTCAAGGCCAAAATGCCTGGGACATTCGCAAAAGAATAAAATTATGCGAATTATATGGCAAGCGCTTCGCGGATCTCGTTGAAAAAAGTTGATGTCATTAAAAATCAAAAGTCTGTAGAAAAATATATAATGAACAAATGCACACGGCACTAAGGACGTAGTTGTTATAGAAAAGGAATAAAAATCGTGATAGAGAGGTACACACTTTTAGCATATATAGAAAAGGTAGCGTCAAAATGTCGGTTCAGCATCCCGCGTCATCTCAAGGTCAAAATGCCTGAGACATTCACGAAAGAATAAAATTGTGCGATTGATTCTGCGAGCACTTCGTGGATGCTGTCAAAGAAGTTCATGTCAGCAAAATCGTAAAGTCTGCAGAAAAATATATAACGAAAAAATGCACACGGCACCAAGGATGCAGTTGTTATAGAAATGATATATAAATCGTGGTTGAGAGGTACACACTTTCAGTCAATGTTTGAATTTACGAGATCGCGGAGTGCCTCCCGCAGAGACATGCCGGATCATATTGAAAAAAATCTTTGCGAGCAAGGGGCTCAAATTAGTTCGGTAGAAGAGTTCATTGTGGAGGAACAACGATGTGACGAGTATATCGAGTCGTTAGAAGAACAAAGTCGAATTAAGCGACTGCGAGTATCGATCGGAAATCGTCAATCGTTAATAGCTCAAATTGCGCGACTTGAAGGCTTCAAGAATTCGGTGCGTCAGCGTTTCATAGACACGGGTGCTGGACATGGCAATCATGGATTCATATGGCGAGAAATTGATACGGCGTTCGAGGGTCGTATCTTGACTGGTGTAGTCATAAATCACAACCACATCGAACCTCAACAATTTCTCAAAGACGCTAGTGATGTCGTACTTTCACGCGTTCAAACCATTATCAACAATCATGGTAGTATGAAAATTAATACCGTTTTTAACGGCGAATTTGTGGCGGGTGACAAGCGTGCAAATAAAAGCATTAATACTAAAAACTATGAACTTTTTAATACGTCTGATCTACGCGAGTGGTACGATGAAAGAGTTATTGAGCCCATTTCGACATCACTTGAAGTGTTTCAGGAACGCGACAGCGGGTGGTCATTATCACGAATATATATTTTGACTATGAATATAAATAAATATAACCCAATGCGTGCGGGATGCCACATAATGTTATCGCGGTCGATAATGCTGAAAAGAGCAGTTGTTAATGTGGAATCGAGTGATCAAGCATGTTTCGCATGGTCCGTAGTCGCTGCTCTTTATCCAGCCCAACGTCACAGTGCGCGAATCTTCATACTCACACTATTCGACAGTGCTACATGTTCAAGACACTGAGTTTCCAGTGACTTTGAATCAAATTTAAAAAATTGAAGTTCGTAATGACATTTCAATCAATGTATACACCATTGAGAACGATAGTACTCTTCCAATTCGCGTGAGTGAGCGAAAGAGAGAAAAGCATGTCAATTTGCTCTACGTGGAAGATCCGCAGCAAAACATTGTTGGACATTTCGCATGGATCAAGAATTTATCAAGGCTCGTCAGCTCGCAATTAAGTCAGAAGCATCATCGAAAATACATCTGTGATAGATACATAGATTTGATATGATTTGATATGATTTAGAGTATCAAAATAATTAGTTCGAAACTGATTTTTTGTTCATTTTCGCAGATGTCTACACTACTTTCATTCGGAGCAAAAATTGCAAGGGCACACCGTGGACTGTGGCCAGATCAACAACTGTGCTGTACGTCTACCGAATGATGCGAACAAGTGGCTCACTTTTAAAAACTTCAATCATAAGGAGCGACTTCCATTCATAATATACGCCGATCTTGAGTGCGTTCTTGCGAAAACGAATGAGCAAAACATGTACCAACACCACGAGGTTTCTAGTATCGCATACTACGTGCATTGTTCACACGATCAATCGTTATGCAGATATGAATCGCACCGTAGTAGCGATTGCATTGCATGGTTCGTCGAAGAACTAAAAAGTGCAGCTTTGCATGTAAAAGATACTTTATCTTCAAATATCCCCTTGTTACCATCCGACGAGGAGTTTGAATTTCGAAGCGCGATTAAGTGTCACATATGTGAACAAGATTTTGCACAAACCGATACACGAGTTCGCGATCATTGTCATTTAACTGGGCGTTACAGAGGCCCTGCCCATTCGAATTGCAATCTAAATCACAATTTGTCTGGCTATGATGCGCATTTTATAATTAAGGAAGTAGCCACCGCGTTCGAAGGGAAAACTTACGTGCGTCCCATAATAAAAGAAAAATATATTTCGTTCGCGAAAACTGTTCAAACTACTACCGAAGAAACAAAAAACCAAATTAAATTACGCTTCATCGATTCATATAAATTTCTAACCACAAGTCTTGAGAAATTGGCTGTCACGTCGGGAAGGGACGTGGGCATATATTTTTCGATTCCCTCTTTTTTTTGCCTACGACAAGCGCAATAGCACGGGATGAGGGTAAAAAGGGGTAGTGCTTGGAATGAGTTAAAAATTAGGAAGTCATGCAGTGATTTGGTATCGAGAAATAACCCGACGAATTTGTACAAACTTAACTAAAGGTTTATTACAAATAAGTGATCGGATGAATAAAGTTGCTTTTACAGAAAAATGATAATGAAAATAACTATGAAGTCGGGGGAACAATCGGATTAACATAAAATGAAATTTGTTGCTTACAGTGGTCGCTGTGTTTGTGAGTGTATCGGTGTGTAGGTACGCTCGCTCGCAAGAGTATCGGTTGTCGCTCGCAGATAAGGGCCTCGTTGACGGACGCCACGCTTAGAGCCTGTCCAGATTATGCGTTTTACGCGCGAGTCCACTCGCGCGTTGACACTCGCGCGTAGCCGAGATACTAGAGCTACATATATCCCGTCCAGATGCCTACGCGCGTTTCCTCATTCGCGCGTAAAACGCGTGCAATGAGCGAGACTCTCGACTCGCGCGAACGACGCGCAAGTCGAGATACTCGGGTGCCATTGCCGCGTCCAGTACTACGCGCGAGTCAGTTGCGAGTGGGACGTATTTGGCTGGATCCCTCCCAGCATAGAAACGCGCGTAAAACGCGGTATCTGGACGCAATAGAAATTGAAACGCGCGAGTGGACTCGCGCGTAATACGCCTCATCTGGACAGGCTCTTAGCGTTCGGAAAGCGGTCACCAGCACCAGATTCTTGGGGCGCTGAGAGTGTTTATGTATATGCGCGTAGTAAATAGCACTCAAACTGTTTTACGGACTCGAGGCCGCGAGAGTCGACTAAACGTTTATACGACACTTCGGTCAAAACCCGAAGATGTACAATATTCAAAACTCTATGATACCGGTTCTACACTTCGAATTCTGTCAGAACAAGATTAAGAAGTGAAGTTAATTTGATGGAAGATTTCGCGAGACTGAGATCTGTATTTGATGAAGACTGTCGGGAGACTAAGATTTAGACTTGATAGAAGAACTTGAGTCGATGGTAGTTGTTGGAAGACTAACTTCAGGAAGGAAGTCTTTCTTGATATGAAAATTAGGATGGGTTCGATAGTGAGAGAAGGAACTTTAAGGTTTAGCGTGATTGGTCGCGATATTCATGATTCGCAGAATCGATCTCGATCATTCCTTATATAGAATTTGCACGCAGGGAAGGTACGAGACCTTTGTCCCGTGTTTCGGCGAAAAAGCGCATGGGATATAGAGTTCGGTATCTGAGACCTAAGCATGCGCATGATCTGTGTTATGTTAAAGATTATATCGGGTGCGCGAAGAGATCGAGCGTCGGTGAGTTCTCGTTTCCTGTCGGCACCATGCTAAATGATTATCGGCCGGGACTTATTTAGGCTAGAGGCAAAGTCTTCTCGTCTCGATCGAGTGGTGCCTCGTATTTCTTTCTGGGAGTTTGATATTTACGCCTTGAAGAAATGCGAGGTTATAACGCGAAGCGGACCGACTGCATAAAATAAACGAAAAATATGCTCGCAGAACGTACGCAAGTTCCGTTTAATGTTGTTACGCGTCTTATTCTTAGATTTATACATTTAATACGCTTATGGCGGCAAATGAGGATATTGGGAATAACCGAGAGAAGGCACATTCGCTAGGATGTAACATGGCATCATTTTTAACGACGAACAAACTGAAAATTTTACGCTCACAATTTGATGGCCTACCGATGCATGATTTTACATTATTAACACGAAAAGGTATCTTCCCGTACGAATCCATTGACCATGTCAGCAGATTGGAAAACACGTGTTTGCCGCCGCGCGACTCATGTTACGGTTCCTTGACCGGGAAAACCATCAGCGCGAGCCAGTACGTTCACGCTGAGAATGTCGGGGAGCGACATTCAAACAGATATGCACATGCTAATAACAAGTACATGCAATCGTACGGTCCATTGAAATCATCGTCATACCTGATGTACTTCGATGTGAACCACTTGTATGGATGGGCATTGTGTCAACCTTTGCCTTATGCCGATTTTCAATGGATCGACGACACATCGAATTTTTACGTATTATCCATAGCGCTAGACTCGCCTGTAGGCTACGTTCTCGAAGTCGATCTCGAATATCCGCAACGTTTGCGCCAAGAGAAATTGCTCGCAACCGTATGCGATAAGAAGCGATACGTGATACACTATCGTAATTTGCAGCAGTGTATGCATCATGGACTGAAAGTAGCGAAAATACACAAAATGTTGAAATTCACTCAATCCCCCTGGTTGCGTTCATACATCGAATTGAACAGCCCCCGGCCGCTCTTATCGCGTCTATCAGTCGTGGTCCCAGTAGAAGTTCAAAAACTTTACCCGTCGTATCCAGTAGACTCAGAGGTCTATAGGAAGACGGCATATGCGGCTCTCCTTTTCCTTTACTAAGGAGGACCAGTCTAGCCGTCTTCTAGCGCGCGCTGAACGTCCCTGTCCTAAGACATTCGTTGTACATGCCGAGAAGTATCCCAGGCCTCAGGCGTGCCATCAGCCGGAGGGCCTACCCGGGTACGCCGTCCGGTCCAGGTGCTTTCCCCGCCTTCAGAGTGGTCGTAGCTTTAGTAAGCTCTTCCTCAGTGAAGACCGGGGCGTCTCGTCTGTCGCCCGTGTCCCAGGGCTCCTCCCTCGTCGGGTGAGTTGGGAAGAGCTCGCTAACTATCTGTCCCATGGTCGTCGCGTCTTGGAGTTCCGGCGGACTTCGGGCCCCTAGCTTCTGCGTCACAATCTTGTAACCCAGACCCCAGGGGTCCTGGTCCACTTCCTCGCATAGCTGTCTCCAGCAGCGCTTCTTACTGTCTTTTATCGCGTTTAGCAGCGTTTTCCGTGCCGTTTTGTACTCCGTCGTAAGAGCAGCCGCGTTCGGCCGGTCCCTTTCCCGAGCCTGGTACATTTGCCTCTTCGCCCGAATGCAGAGCTTCCGCAGTTCGGCGATGTCTTCTGTCCACCAGTACGTCGCTCGTCTATCGTGTCGGATACTCTTGCGCGGCATTGATGCTTTGCAGAGCCGTTTCGTCAGTTTTAGGGTCTCGTCCACAAGTCGTTCGGTCCTTGTACGTCCCGTCAGTTCGTTCGGTACAATCTCCGAGGGTGCGACTGCTTCCAGCAGCGCCCTCGAGAACCTGTCGATGTCCAGTTTCCGTGTGTTCCACCGCGGTGTCTGCGCCGACCTGTTACGTTGCGTCGTTGTGGATCCCGCCACCTCGAAGACGATGTATTGATGACCGCTGGCTGTATAGTCGTCGATCACCGCCCATCGCCTCATCAGCGGCACGATACTGTCAGAGATCAACGTCACGTCCGGTATCGAGAAGCCCACCCCCGGTCTCATGTACGTCGGTACGTGTCCCGTGTTCGCTACAGTCAGGTTGAGTCTTGCTGCCATTTCCAGCAGCAGGTGTCCACGTCTGTCCGTCCTGGTAATTCCCCACTCGATCGCTCTCGCATTGAGGTCACCCGCGACTATTAAGTCACCCGGCAGCTCCCTCAATGCGTCCTCCAGTCTGCCCGTCTTGTCCTCGAACTCTCTGGCGGAGCAGTTTGGGGTCAGGTAGACGCTGACGTAAATCAGGCCGCCCACCCTCACCCAGACGTAATCGTCCCCCGCTCCGCTGTCGAGCACACGCGTTCTGGTACCCCTGACCCAAATGGCTGAGGTACCCGGGCCGTTCGGGAACCACCTCGGGGTCGTCATATCCCTGTATTGTTCGCTCAGTATCAGTACGTCAGCGTTGTGTTCATTCGCGATTTGGGGAAGCAGGAGGTGTGCTTCCTCGCATCTGTGCATGTTTCCTTGTAGGATTGTCACGTCTTCGTCTTCTTTCTGCACTCCTCCAGCGCAACCCTAAAGACCGCACACGCCCCGGAACCCGGGAGGTGCGCAGTACTCTCGTGCCCCGCCACGTCGCACAGGAAGCACGTCGGTGTGTCTTTGCAGTCCTTGCCGACGTGGTTCGTCCTGCCACATTTGTAGCAGCACTGTGCTCTGTCCTTGCCGTTGCAGTTCGTCCTCGTGTGTCCGTACCCGAGGCACCTATACCACCTTGGCACAGTCGTCCTAGGCCTGACACGGCAGTTCATCCATCCGATTTTGAGACGCCCTTTCTTGAGAAGGGCGTTTGCGGCGCCCTCCTCAAGGTCACAGACAGCCATACACTGTCCATGTCTGTTTGGGCCGAAGATATGAACCTTCGGGTCCCTCGTATCGTTCGACTCTCGTCGAAGTGCCTCCGCTACTTCCTCTTTGTCCGTCACACAGTCCAGGTCCAGTATGTCCAGTTGTACGCTGGAAGTCATGTCCCGTATTTGTGCGTCTTCTCCCAGGGCTTGCCGAAGCTTGTCCTGGAAGTTTTGTCAGTCTCCCGCCTCGCTTTTGACACGGAGCAGGACACTTCCGTCCTTCGTCCTTCCCTAATCCGGGCCATGTTGGTTGTGATCACGGTGCTGATGTTCCTCTGCACGCGTGTCTTTTCCTCCATTTTGACCAGGTATTCCCGGATCAGTTGTAGCTGAGTCTGGATTCTGGCCTCGGCCGTCTCCGCTACGGACGAAGCCGGTGCAGTCTTCTGTCCCGTTCGTCCGTCCGTAGTGTCACTTGTCCTTGTCGGGGTTGGGGTCCCCATTTGTTTTGATGCGTTTAAACGTTTTCCTTTTTGTTGTATACTCATGTTTTTTTAGATCCTCCCGTTCTCCCTTTTGTTTGTGTATGTGAGAGTGTTTTGGGATAAAGACACCGCAGACCGCCCTCGCCGACATATCCCCGCCGCAGGCCGCCCCAGAGGAGACAGTAGGGGCCTCATCATTTACTCGCATTCATTCGATAGCCATACAGGAGGTGCTCAGGACTTGAGCTCTCCGACATTCATCCGCACACTCACTCACATTCGCTTTTCGGGGGAGCCCGTTTATAGGGACCCCGGACATTCGCTTTTCGGTGGACCCCGAGCATTCGCTTTCTCAGGATGGCCCGTTTATAGGGTCACCTCATCATTCGCATCACCGGTATATCCCTCGGACGTGTTTGTGTAGATGTTTGTGCTTGTATGTTCGTGCGTGTTCTCGACATGCCGGGTGGTTAGCTCTGCACACCGGTGGCTACTGCGAGAGCGCTGAACACACTCCCGGGCGGTGGGCTCGCCAAGATCCCTACGCCGAGCGGTCAGCATCCATTAGTAGAGGCAGAAGTTGAATTGCTCAAGATACAATGGCGTATGCCTCACGTAATGGTAAATGACATAACTAAATTGTCATTACCTCGAACGTTGGAAAGTGGGCGATACTTGAATGTGAGCTTTTGCTCTTGGAATCTATACGAGTATCCACTGCTTCAAAGCACAACAAAACATTCATGAACTGTTAAAGCTGCCTCCCAGCTAGAGAAACCAAGATATGTCATTTTTGCGCTGCAGACTGGCAAAGGACATTACATTGTTCGACGACTGATGATTTGAATTTGGACTTTGACAAAAACAGATTCGCCATTTTTTTCAATATGTACTCTCGATTTCGTAAATCTTATTACGGCTGCAATAGTGATAATTCTTTGCTCACTATCGCAAAGTTTCAATATAACGGCCCTCTCACGGTTATCGATTGCTCGCACCAGAATGAGTCTGTGAAAAATACTACCGTGCACGTGCGAATAGAGATTGAATGTAAGGAAGATTAGCCAGCAAATACTACTGCCTATTGAATATTGTCCATTGACAAACATGGTTCGTAAAATTGTATAGATCAGCAAGTAACCCCTGCTCAATGAATAAGTAATTCAAACACAAGTTTCTTTAATATTGACGTCAGTCATCAATTAATCTTGCTATCGACTTGATCGAGACATCTTCGTTATGTCTGTACCTACATTTGTCGATCTACAAGGGTTCATTGTTGGGAGATACTTTGTCGTGAAGGAAGTTGTGATTCTGAGAGCGGTATGTGTACTCTCTCATTACATCTTCGCGAGTATCATACCATGGAGATTCTCACAAAATCTGAGAGATACGAAGCGTCATGGCTGATTCGGAATCATCATGGTCTAAACTGGGCCTATGGAAACGTTCCATATAGCATGGCTCAAGGTTTAATAACGGCTGCAGTTGTGGGCCCAACGGAAGACGATATGTATCCTATCGTATATGTTGACGGCCATGAAAAACGAGAATGGTCAGCTGATATATTAAATATGAAAAATGATCTAGTTATTGAAACGTTGGACGTGGATTTCGACGATATGGATACCTGAAGTAAGTTAGACGTAAGCTATACTCTACGATGCGAAAAGCACGAAAAAAATTGTGCATTACAAAATGTATTTAAAATATTTAATTGGTGGTAGAATCATGAAGATTCATGCAAATAAACGAAATGTGACATTATGTGATTTTTTAATTCTCCTCACCCCTTTCTTTGTTACACCATCTGTTATGAGATTACACAGTTGTATACAATATTGCTCTCAAACGTTCGAGAGGCGTTCGTAAGACGTTCATGAGACGTTCGGAGACGTTCGAAGACGTTCGTGAGACGTTCGGAGACGTTCGGAGACGTTCGTGAGACGTTCGGAAACGTTCGGAAACGTTCGCGAGACGTTCAAGAGACGTTCGTGAGACGTCCGTGAGACGTTCGGAGACGTTCGTGAGACGTTCATGAAACGTTCGTGAGACGTTCGGAGACGTCCGTGAGACGTTCAAGAGACGTTCGGAGACGTTCATGAGACGTTCTTGAGACGTTCTTGAGACGTTCGGAGACGTCCGTGAGACGTTCATGAGATGTTCGTGAGACGTTCGGAGACGTTCGGAGACGTTCGGAGACGTTCGGAGACGTTTGTGAGACGTCCGGAGACGTTCAAGAGACGTTCGGAGATGTTCGAGAGACGTTCGTGAGACATTTGTGTGACGTTCGTGAGACTTCGTGAGACGTTCGGAGATGTTCAAGAGATGTTCGAAAGCGTTCAATAGATATTCGAAGACGTTCAATAGATGTTCGAAGGCGTTCGCGGGTTTGTTTGGGTTCGTTTGGGATTTCACGCAAACAAACCCACCCGCTTTAGTCGGTGAATGTATAAAGTTAAATGTATATCTCGCTCTATCTCACATGCATGCGATGCGGTCGCTCCATCTCTCATTCTCGCTTTCTCTCTCTCTCTCTCATGCATACATGTCATCCGATCGCTTCTCTCAGCGACACGGGTCAACCAACTTGGCTCTCGGACGACAGCCGCTAAATAATAAAGTCCATAAAATAAACAAAGTAAGACAAAAATAAATCAACAATAAATTTTAAATGTATAAACATCAATAATCAATAATCAATTAATCGATAATCGATATCTACCCCGCCTCCGCCGCTCCAACGACTTCCCCCTCCCCGCGTGACGTCATACCACTCCCCACGTGACCCCCCCCCCCCCCTCAGAGGACCTGGGTTAGAACTGACCTAGCTATACTACCGACCACACAACCGAAACGGTGCGACCGGACTGACGTGATCCCCCAGAGAAAACGGAAGAGAGACAAGCAAACCCCAAGCCCCGAGGTGGTAGCTGCTGAGCAGCGAAATCCCGAGACTTCGGCAACGGTAGTCTCAAAAGAAAAAGAAATGAAAGGCACCGACGACTGAACGGACAGACGCTGACGAACAAGACAACGCTACTCAGCCGCAAAACCGGCGACCAGAGCGCCCAAACCTGAAACCCAGGAGAGGCGCGGTTCTGATCAAGCCGGCGGAGAGGCACACGTACGTAGACGTGGTCAGGACAATGAAACAAAAAATGGACAGCACAAAACATAAAGACGAAGTACGGACGATCCGAAAGACCAAGGACGGAGCGGTACTACTACAACTGGAAAACGAACAGGACCGGAAAGCGTTCGAGATGGCAGTACGGGAAGCGATCGGACAGACGGGACGGATCAGAGATATGACCCCCAGAGCGACCCTGGAATTCCTCGATCTCGACTGCGACACCACGAATGACGATGTCGCGGACGCAATCAACCGGGAGACAGGCACAGACACGGAACGCAAGGTCCATATCTTTGACATGAACCACCGGGGCCAAACGATGTCTGTGTGTGAGTTTGACGGCACAGAGGCCATAAACCTACTAAAAAAGGAAGGATTAAGATCGGGTGGGTCAATTGCCGCATAAGGCAAAGGCTACGTGTGACAAGGTGCCACCGATGCCTCGGATATGGACACACGAAGGGAGACTGCACAGGACCGGACAGATATGACAGCTGCTGGCGATGCGGTGACAGGGGACACGCGAGTAAAGAGTGTAACAGCTCTCCCTCGTCTATCTTCTGTGCGGCAACTGCTGACCAGGACCACGCACACGTGCCTGGCACGGCTCCGTGCGCCATGTTCAAAGCAGCCCTAGAAGACGCAAAAAAAAAAGACAACAAAATGACTACGAAGGTACTCCAATGCAACATGAACCGGAGCAGTGTGGCACACGCGCTACACCCTCAGATTGCGGCGGAATTCGACGCTGACATACTTATAATTAGTGAACGATACAAAGACTTGACTGAGACAGAATGGTTTGCCAATAGCTCGAGCACATCGGCAGTGTGGGTCCGAGGGGAAAATGCGGCGCGAGTCACAACTCGCGGGCGAGGCGCGGATTGCGTCTGGGTGAAAATAGGCGTACTGACGTATGTTAGTGTCTATATATCCCCAAACTGCACAGCGCGCGAGTACGCGGAAAAACTGAACGCCATTGAAGACGCACTGAGGGATATCCCCGGGGACGCAGTCATCGTCGCCGGCAACTTTAACGCACGAGCCATCGAGTGGGGGATGCCAACGACGAACAGACGTGGACGACTACTGCTGGAGATGGCCGCAAGGCTATAACTGGCAGTAGTTAAACAGGGAACGACACCGACTTATAGACGACCAGGATATGGAAACTCGACCAGGATACCCGACGTGACGATGGCGTCGGACCGAATTCTGACCAAAGTAAAGGCGTGGGGGGTGACTGAAGACTACAACGCTAGTGACCGGCAGTACATCGCCTTCGACGTAACGGACGAGACAAGGACAGACAGGGGTCAGGGGCAACGGCCCACAAGGTGGGACGTAAACCGCCTGGACAAAGACGCACTGACGAGACGACTGATGACTGCAGAGCGCCTTGAGCAACGACTGCCGCGGGGGACAAGCCGGGCCAGAGCGGAAACGCTTGCTGGAGAGACCACCAAACTTCGCCAGCAGCTCTGCAAGGCCTCTATGTCGCTGAAACGATACGTACAAAACAGACGAACAGTGTATTGGTGGACAACGGAGATAGCGAACCTCAGACGAAGCTGTAGGGCACTTAGGCGGAGAGTCCAGAGAGCCAGAAATCGAGAGGACGCAGCTGCCTGTACGGAACAGTACCGGCGCGGCAGAGGGCAGCTGAGGTTCGCGAGCAATGACAGTAAAAGACAAAACTGGAAACGACTGCCGGACGAGGTGGACTCAGATCTCGGGAGCGCGGGATACAGGATTGTAACCCGAGCGCTGGGGACCAGAGCCCCGCCGGTGACAAAGGACGCCAGTACGACGGAAAAGATCGTTGGCGGCCTTTCCCCGACACATCCAGAATGAGTGATAGAGACAGATACAGAAATACAGACCGAATGCCCCTTCTTCACGGAAGAGGAGCTGGCGACAGCTGTCAAGATGCTGAAACCGAACAAGGCACCAGGGCCCGATGGGGTCCCGGTGGAGGTACTTCGGATCGTTGCTGCGCAACGGCCGAATGCACTCCTGGATACGTACAACGGGTGCCTGGCCGCCGGGGTTTTCAGTAAACACTGGAAGACCGCTCGACTGGTCCTCATTGGGAAAGGCAAAGGGGACCCAGAGCTGCCGTCATCCTACATGCCCCTCAGCCTACTCAACATGACTGGAAAACTGTACGAACTGTTACTAAGACCCAGACTGGTACAGGCGGTTAAGAACGCTGGAGATCTATCGGACCGACAATACGGCTTTCGCAAAGGGCGCTCGACAATCGGAGCTATAACCGAAGTGACCGACATCTTTCACAGGACGAACGAGATCTGCCACGGAGCGAGACCAGTGGTCCTCCTGGCACTTCTGGAAGTTCGAAATACCTTCAACTCCGTTAGGTGGGAGGACATACTGGATACGTTGGAAACAACTTTCCGGGCCGCATACCTACGTACGAGACAACGGACGGACGAAGGGACAAACGGATAACGGCAGGGGTCTACGGATCTGTAGAGCACGCAAGGACAGCCGCGCAGTCTGAAGTAATGTGAATAACAGTTTCGGGCTGGTGTCGGGCGTACAGGGAGATATGTCTAGTGGGTAGGGACGGTTGAGTAGCCGCCGAGTCCCACACTCGACGGAACACCACCACGGTGGCCCATCGGTAGTGCATCAACGCATTCACAGACTCCCCAAAAAATAATAATAATAATAATAATAACGACAAGAACAATAATGACACAAGAAAAAAACGAGTGCTAAGGAAAAATTCTGTTTCACCTGTACTTGATGTTGGCCAGATGTATGAGATTGGGTATTTCCGATAATTGACAGCCCAACCCCTCTGTTGCTCTGATGTTAGGCCTGACATCCAGCTCGACAAATATATGGAAATTTGGCGATACGGTAAGGTTGCCTGTTTTCATACAGCCCTCATTGGTGCATTTTACTTTACCTTAAATTTCAGAGAATTGAATTGCATTTTCCAGAATTTTAAAGCCGTCTGCCGCTATCATTCGGTGATTGACCGTCAAAAATGGCTTCGGTGTAGTTGTCGCGGAGCAATTCTTATCCGAACATTCAAATGTCTGCCATGCGCTGGGGTCATCAAAGAATAAATGTTCCCACACTGTGGTAACACAGTCTTCTGCATCTATCGACATGGACGTAATTAGGTTATCGACTTTCCTCATTTTTATCGGCCTGTAATGGGGTCGTAGGAGCGATGATCGTTGCTGGTAGATCTTTGCAGTTGGATCAGTTTCAGTGAGCTCTAAAACGAATTGTCCCGCTTCCTTTGTTGACTGCTTCATTAACTGCACATATTGATCATCGTCAAACATGCCTCGTAATAGGATGTGTACGATGAAATCAAACGCACACGCATTGTATACTTTATACTTTAGTGTGCCAATTTTTACCATGCCTGTCTTCG
Organism: Ophion ellenae; assembly: GCA_963210295.1. Lineage (NCBI taxonomy): Eukaryota > Metazoa > Arthropoda > Insecta > Hymenoptera > Ichneumonidae > Ophion > Ophion ellenae. The sequence continues at coordinate 12,643,456 of OY723385.1, read as the reverse complement.
AACCATTACGAAGGAAATAGTTCCTTTTCACATTCCTCTGCATTTGGGCATTCAAATATTTCATTTTGAGACAGCTTTGAAAGTAATAACCCTGTTTTGGTTGAGTGTGATTGGGGACTGTACTGTTTGTATTTTTGGCAGCAATATTGTGTGTTGGGATTTCGGTTTCTTGAACTTCATTTTTTTTCCATTTTGCTCCCTGATATTGTAGTATGGTGACGTTCTTTGCAGCGGTTTTCGAATGGTAAGCAAATTCCGAGATTTTTCATTATTGTTATCGTCTTCATTAGATTTTTCATTATTGTTATTGTCTATGTCAGATTCTGGATACTGGTCCTGAATCTTATCTGCTGATTCTGCTTGTATAGTCTCAACAACCGTAGATATTTCCGTTTCCGGTTCAGCAACGTAGCGGAACCTTTCTGAGGTATCGGAATTGTTCGAACCACATGTAAGATTTTCTGCTACACGAGTGCCCGCAATGCTATTGGTTCGAATAATGGGCAATACGAAGATATTATCTTTTCGTATTTTATCGCGCCAATTATCCTCTGATTTCAAATCCGAATCATCAAATCCCTGTACTTTCGTATTCGTGGATATATCATGGTCTTAAAGGTCTTTTTCTTTTTTTGTCAACATCCCGGAACAGTTTTGGTGCGGCGCCAAACAGGTTATGGTCGTTCGGGCTGCTACAGATGTGTACCTCCGACATCTTTGGATCTAGCGCTTCATGTGGAGCGGCTTCATGTTCAGTGATCGTGGAAAGGGGTGGATCATCTAGATTTTCGTTTTCCGAATCGCATGTTCCGTGTTCTGTGACATAACGACCACTGCTGGTCTTTACTGGTGATCTATGATGATCTATTTTAATCTTTGACATGGTAGATTCGAATGATACTACCGATCCGATAATATCGTTCAGATGGACTTTTAGAAAACGATATACGCGTACTGGCAACCGTTTTATCAACGGATTTCCGATAAGAACACGCGTTTTCAAATCGTTGAAGTATCCCTCAACAAAACTCGATGTAGCATGGCCCACGCCGTCAGATACTTCAATGCTAGTCCACAAAGGGAATTCAACGGCAAGTGCCAGCATTCTTTGTGCAAATTTTGGTACGTAGAATGCGTTTAATGCGGTTCCTTTCTTTGTGATTGATGTAGCCGATATAAGTACTTTATCGGCCCATTCCTTTACCGATGTTAAATCTCCGTCATCCTGATCGTCACCCAGGATATACTCCATTTCGTCAAGATGCGTGACATCTCCGTTACTTGGTATATCGATGATTTTGCTATTAATGGCGATGACAGTTTCTAACGTCGCACGTGCAGCTTTTGGTGTTATTTTGTTTGCTCCAATTTGACAATCCTCGTGCTCGTTGACTGCAGTGACAATCGTAAAGAAAAATAGTTGTGTCATCTCTTCGAAAGTTTCAGCATCCACCATCCGAGCTATGCATCGTGTATAAAATACTCGTATGCATGCGTGACTGATGTCGAAACATTTCCATCTGCTGACGGCGTGTATAAGATGGGCGACATCTACGCGGATGTATGTGTTGCGCTCAGAAATTTGGCCTTTCGTACCCTGTGAAACAGCAATAGATTGTTCGTGCACGTATGATTTTATCGTTTGGTTATTGAAAGCCAACGACGTTGCCGATAGAAGGGCTCGAGAATAGTCGGAGAAGGCTGCTTTTGGCTTGCGGGCACCATGTCGTATCGATTACTTCAACCAATATTCAATGAATTCGGTAGTCTGTTTCTCTGATATCATTTGGCAAACAATGAGAGTGCTTTTGTTTAAGTTAATTACTATCACCGATAGAAATATGTGCCCTGTTTGGCACTCTCATATGTGATATGAGAGTGCCAAAACTGAAATATGTGCCATTGTTTGGCCTCTTGATATTTCGAATGATACTTCCAGTTGTGTCAATATTTATTACTGACCATTTTTGCAGGCGGCAGTACTCATTGAAGGCATGCACCTGTGGACTTGTCATATAGGAAACAAACAATGGATTGGACCCAACTGCTTGTATCGAACCAGTGTACGGTGGGGTGATCGTCAGTTTTTCAATGGTTCGTATTAAGTCCCAACCGTCCTCCGGCTTAACATCGAAATGCGAGTCGACGTACTCCTTATTCGCTTGTTGAAGAACACTCGACTTATATAAATTGGCAGGCTCAATTTCCCTTATTTCCCTTGCCATCCTTTTCCTATAGTTCGAGTATCCTTCAAGTGCTCGTTCAACTTCCTTGCCAATGACTTTTCTTTTCGCATCGCGAAGCGGACGTTTTACGGATTCGTGATCATCGAGCGACGTGTCACGGGTGGTCACTTTTATTTCAAGACCTTCACCAATATTCGGTTCCTTTTCTACGCAACCAAAGAAAGGGTTTGAACACTTACTACTCTTACATCTGTCATGAATTGTTAGATAATAGATGCTGTCGCCTGACGAATACACTTTGGCTCGCTTGAATACGTAGGCACGTGGCAAACGGTACCGCTTGAAGAATGTATCAAAGATAATATCGGTCCACTCGTTCGGAATGAGCACATCATAAGCTCTTCTTTCTGTACCGTACTCTGTGGACGCAGTCGGCTTGATTTTTTTCCACAATTCCGCATTTAAAATCAAATAGAAATACGTTTTGATTGAGATTAACTCCCCCTGTTGCAAAAAAACCGATACAAACCAATAAAAACAGAAATACTATCGGAAAATAATGTGTTTTTGTCCTCGAAAACGCTTATGAATTCCGACAGGATTAACGATTTTTTAAAATATATGATTCTATCAGGCTTTGTACGTATCTACGGTGCCCGTATATAACTTATAGAATCCGAAAACGGTTCCGCGAAGTTCAATATGCAAGTGCAGATACCTTTTAAATTTCAATTGTAATTAATCTGCTACAGCAGATTACTTCAAAATGTCGATTATATTTTAACGGAATGAACTTGTAATCACAAACTGGAATTATATTGGTACTAATCGGCAGAACCCAATTGCATAGTTCGTATATGAAGTTATATGTTACAATCGAAATTTGACTGCAATCAGTTTGTATGTGACTTCTCAGATCAAAAACTTACCTTTAGCTGTACGAGAATGTATACGTATTCGCAAATTATTTTTTGTCTGAACCTACTCGACTTTTCAGATCGAAAACTTACCTTTCGCTGTATGAGAATGTATTCGTCTTTGGAAATTATTTCATATCCGCACCTATTTGCATGTACTTGTATTATAAAAGATTCGTCCTCAGAACGAGGCACGGGTTTTTATCCGTTATAATCCTATGTTGTATGGGAATGTATATTTATCTGCAAATTATTTTTTATCCGCACCTGTCGGAATGTACTAATATTGTAAATGTTTCACCCTCAAGAGGAGCCGTCGGTTTTCATCCGTAAATACGGGCCAATCATTTACCTGTGTAAATCGGTTTTTTCCTATGCAGATAAGTCAGAGCGAGGATTCATTAAATCGGTTGCTATATGGACTTTCAATATAATGATTATCTTTTGTCTTATGAGAACATATTGGTATTAGCCAATTACTTTGTATTCGTATTCATCGGTATGTACCCGTATTATAAAAGATTTCGGATCTTTCCGAATCGGATGAGGTAATCTTGGCGAGGGCCCGACGCAATGCAGGGAATGCCCGGTCACATTTCTGCATGGGAGGCCGTAAAAGCGAGGAAAACGGGCTAGTTCAATATGGCATTATATATAGGAATGAGTAGGAATAAAAAAAATTACAAACTGCCATGGTTTGAGAAAACTGTATCAAATAAGTCTTATTGGATATAAAATCAAAATTAAAATAAAATCCAATAAACTATTGGATATAAATAGAAGTATATAACATCACGCCATCTCTGTCGCGCTGCTCTCATCGCTGCTCTCGCTACTGGCGGTGCTGTTGTCGCCAGTATTATTTTTTAAATTTGTTTTGTCTGCAACATGCATAAGAACGTTAGTTGAACGCGAGGGTGGCCCCCCATAGGTGCACTTTACGTATCGCGTAGTTTACCGATTCGCTGCGCAAATTACGCAATACGAAAAATACGCGTAATTGGGCTTCTCTTGGGTGGGATGCATTTGTGATAAGAAAATATGTATCGGAATGTTTGGGATTCGATCGGTTTCTATCCTCTATCTGTTTCTACCGGGCCTTAATGGTAAGTTCGGTCCTATACAAGATGACTGATACAACGGAATCTATGAGATTCTATCGGTTTCTTTTATCGTTATATTTCAGTGAATAAAAATGTCCGCGATGACTGAATATAATAAAAATGTCACGTTCACACACACGGTAAAATAAATCTTACCGAGTTTCAAGAAGTAATTTTAAAAAGCTAAAGACTTTGATCCCCAACATTAATAAAAGAAAAAGCTATTAACCCTTCGTCTGTAAACCTGGGTATTTCGTATCCGAGACAAAACTACTTCACTAATGAGTTGCTTCATTTATTTAACAAACAATAAATAAAAAAAAATATTTTTCTATAATTTTATGATTGATATATTGAAGTGAATGTGTCGAACACTGGCATGATTTTTTTTCAAAAATGTTCCAATGTCTTAACTGGATAAAAGAATGGCGGGTCTTGAAACATCCAGATTTACATTCGGAAAGTACCGGAAAAACAATTGCAGACGAAGTGTTAATCTGAACGCATCTCAATCTTTGAATAATGTACTTACTAAGAAATATCCATCGGTATAGAACAGCCGTGTCTGTCCTTTTCACTGCACGTTTATCACAATTTACGTGTTCGCTTTTTTCACTCTCTTCGGGTTGTTCGGAACATTTACGGATACCAGTTGTCGTGCCGAGTGATCAAAAAGAACTGACTACCCGATGCCGGTCGCTTGTAGCTGCGCGTACAGTGCCAGCAAGCAATGGGCGTATCTTGTTTCCCCACCGAACGCTATTGTAGACAAAGCTATTCCGAGATCCTTCGAGGTTTTTTGTTCAATTTTTAATACGCTCTTTAATTTTTTTAACCTTTTCTATACTATGTACATTTTTCAAAATGTGTGTTGCATGGGTTAAATTATTTTTAAATGATGGATGACCCGTGATTTTGTTTTTATATCAAAATCTAATGATAACCAGATAATATCTACAGTAGAAAATTATTTTGTTAAATAATTTGTGTTTTTTATATTAATTAACCATTCAGAAATAGAATAACGTTTAGCGACAAACAATAAACGTCCTGTTTACCCACGTATAATTTCATTATTTAAAAATAATTTAATCCAAGCAAACACATTGCAAAATGTACGTAGGATAAAAAAAGGTCAAAAAAAATTAACGACCGTATACAAAATCGAAAAAAAAAAGTACCATTAAGGGGACTCGAACTCAAGACCTTCGCGCGGTCGTTAGGGTGGCTGACCTCGATATTAAGGCCGAGTTGAAAGCTGGTCTGTTTCAAGGAACCTACCTAACATCCTGTAAAAGCACATCGCTAAACTCGGTTGTCGTCTGACGGAATCCCCTTGTTAACTACAGATAAAACCATGCAGATACGGACAGATCAAAGCACACGATCTGTTGAAAGAGACCGACAGAAACCGATCGAATCCCATTCATTCCGAGACATCTCTACCGAAATTTGATATCATTGTCCCTATACCTATCGGATTCTATGGAAAGAGTGGGTGGGAGAGAGGGCGGGAGGCGGGAGAGAGAGAGAGAGAGAGAGAGAGAGAGAGAGAGAGAGAGAGAGAAAGAGAGAGAGAGAAAGAGAGAGAGTGAGGGAGAGAGAACGCGACATTTAGTTTGCGCCCGGGGACAAGTCCTCTCAAGCACGAAAGCAGAGAGAGGGAGAGAACCAATGTAACACTTAGTTCTGTAGAGGCAGTATTGTTATTTTTCTTAGTTTTTGTATTACTCTTTGGATTAGTTTAGTCTTTGAACTTTTTATGCCATTTCCTAGCATGCACTGGATATTCAGTAGAAAAAAAATGTTACGGTAAGAATGTTGAGCGTGAAATGTAGCAACAAAAATCGGTGCAAAATTCTAGATAGACAAAAGGTATTGGCTTTTCGGAAGTATACCCACGTACTAGTGTGAACTTCCGTCTGTTGCTATTTTTCCTAACATTTTTCAAAATGCAAAAAATGTGAACAAAATAATGGAAACCATAAACGCTTTCTGTCATTCGTGTAACAAAGAGGCTGTTCCACGTAAAGCAGACCCGATTCTGAGGCTGAATCTTTTACAATACAAATCAATACATATATGCGTAAATAGACTAGTTTTGCACTTACGTATACATTACCATACATGCAGATGTCATTTTTTATTGGATATCTGCATAGGTTGGAAAACGCCAATTTAAAACAGATACAGGAAACTGGTTCGAACGGATATAAGTTTGACTCATATTTTCATACAAACACCCGAGCTTCATTATTAAGCTGAATCTTTGACTGTACGAATAAATGCCGAGATGCGCAGATACATTGTAATCTGCATCAACATATGCATTCACATAGACTTGAAGGTCAGTTTTGCATTAGATAATCCATATAGAGCCCTATCTGAAATATTCTCTCTTCACCCTGGATCTGTTTGGAAATTCTGATTAAAACATATACAGGTTAAACCCATATTTACCAATAAGATCGTTGAATCTGTATATCCCCATTAAATGTTAATCAGTCAATACCAATTACTGCTAATGAAGTGATTCATCTCAAATATCTGATTCATTCATATTGAAAACGTACATTTTTATCGGAAAATGATGCGTTTTCGTCCATGGAATCACAAATTCTATCCCATACAAAACTTGGTCCTAATATATCTGTCATTTCTCATAAGGTGAAATAAGTACAGCTTCATACGTATCAGTTTTTGCATTCGAGATCTGATAGCAAAAAATCGTGGACTTTCCCGTTTTTATGCACATTCGCTTCTATCTGAAACTTATAAATGTATAACTTGTGGAAATACAATTAGAAAAATATTCAAATAAAATCCGTAGTTGCTGATAAATGCACGCAAGTTGTGAATCAGTGTAAAATGCAATTTTGATTCAGTAGATCGCACATACGTAATTCCCTATAGATTCCATCTTGCTCATAAAAACAATAGAATCTGATACATTCCATATCGGTTTATCCAAATAGAACCCGTATATGCGAGCATTCCAATGAGTCCAGATAAATTACAAGAATCCGCTATCTGTGCTGCCAATAGACCAAACAGCAATGTATCGGATTTTTATCGTTGGCTACAGGATCCTCTCGGACCTTTGCACAGGGTGGGTTCTTCTTGGCCACTGGTGGACTGTTGCTACTGTGGCCTTTGCTGCTCCATGAAACGTCTAGACTTCGCAGAGCCTTGTTTGTACTGACAGTACTAACAGGGGCTGTACTGGTTGCTGGCTTCGCACCGAACAGACCACCTGTTTATTCTTGATTCGGTTGTGATTTTGGACCCTGATCTGCCATAACCGATGCGTACAATTTTTTTCAGTCGCGACCCCATTTGGAAACAATTATTTAATTGAAGTGTGCGCAAACTTATTACTAATAAAGAATCAAATCAAAGGACCTCATCAGGAAGTCACAGAAGAGAGATGATCCAACGATGGGCCGCATGGATGGAAGAGCGCACAAGAGATGGATGGCCTCGACGGCGTAATGGCCTCAAAGAGGTTTATCGATGCAAAAGCCTTGACAATCTTTTGGTTTGGTTGTGAGTTTTTTAAAGCTAGATTCGAGATCAGTGCTTTGAAAGCTCTTTGTAGACCATGGACCGAATCGTCCGTGTCAAAACTGCATGGACAACGAGATGTCTTAAACGAAACTGAACGAATATTTCGGCGTAGATAGGGTGGAAAAAAGGACCGAAAACTTTCGTTGATGTGTACGATGCTCGTCGTAGAGCCAATACTGATCATTCTAGGGAGTGAAAAAATACAGCAATCAAAGCTGCTCGACCATGCGTTTGTTTTTGTTTCCTTTTTTTTTCTTCTCCGTACAGGGGCAATCCGATACTTCGTTCGGATATGCGATTTAACGCGCGTTGCCACGCATGTTAGCGTTCTCGATACCTCCCGGTTAGATCCACGTAAGACCTGAGCGTGGGTCACTTTTACGGTACAGCCGTACTGACATGATTTTAAAATAGTTCAGCTTAAAACTTAATCTTAAAATCGTTAATATTAAAACATTACGAAGGTATGGAAAGAAAATAAACTAAAAACAAAAAATAATGCACGGTTATTTGATCATAACGGAATGATGATGGAATGAATATCGGAATGATAAATAACGGCCTCGGTTATTCGCGTTTGCTCGTCAACGATTTTGTCACACTTTTTTTCGACATCTTCTACAGGCTTCTTTTTTCGTTTGTTGTCTTTTTTCAACCGTAATTTCTTAGTCGATTGGGCGTGTCGTAATTGGGTGGTCGTCCCGGTGCTTATCGCGGTGGACGAGAGAAACGTCTTCTTGCCTGCAAGAAAAAGCGACAATGAAAGCGAGGTAATAACGCAAGTTGTGTCCGCAGTGCCGGATTAGCCGTACAGCAAGAATAACAAGGATAACGAATGCCCGTTGAGGGATAATTTGTATCAACGGCTGAAGCACGTAATTTGTAGCCAATGGGATGAGTAGAAACTTCAATGGGTTTGACTTTAAAAAAGAACCCAACTCCCAAAGAACAATGCACTCCGAATTTTAGCCCCGTAAGAGTTGATTTTCCGGAAACACTGAAATACGTCATTCTTAATTCATTAACCAAAATCTAAAAACGAATTTCCAGGGATATAACTTGAAAATGGCCGAATTGTCATAAAAACCTACATCATCTATTTTACCCCTTTAAATGAATTTCGATAATCCCTTTGTAATGGTGCCCCCGGGAAAAAAAGTTCATGTCTGAGTGAATATGTTCGTATATGTTTCAGATATTGTCATATATGTATCAGATATATTCATATCTGACATTTTACAGGATCATATATGATTAGGTCTGATCATATTCCACATGATATATGCACATATAAGATTATATCTGGTCAAATACGGTATCTGGCCTGACCATATATGAACTCATACCTGCTTGTATCTGGCTAAGTACCAAGGCGAGTTGGTACCGTAAATTCGTATCTGAACATATATGATGTGATATATGAGCAGGTACGTTTATATAAAATTTTATCCCATCAGATACGATACCAAACCAGATGAATATACGAAGTCTTATACACTCATACCTTATCGTATATGCAGTTCAGTTTTTGACACATGAAAACGGCTAACAAGGAGACGGCACGACCGTGGGGTCGGGGATTTGGCCGATTTTTTTTGTGGTCAAAGAGGCCCCCTAGCACCTCACGTGGTTAAAGTAGTAGGACGCAGTACTAGGAAAATTCCGAGCAAAATCGATTCAACGTTTCTTAGGCGCCTCATGAGTTAAAAATGTCAGGCACTTGTCGAGCCGCCGTCTAGTCTAGCCGGTTAGGGCTCGGTCCTTTGCGCCGGAGGTCTCGAGTTCGATTCCTCCTTCGGATTTTATTTTTTTTTCTTTTTTTTTTTTGTTATCCCAACAATTATTCAAAACGTTTCTCATCCCTACATTATTTTTGTTATTGTTTTCATTTTTTTACAATTATTTTCTTTTTTTTCCAATCAAACAATTTATAACGGTGGGTCTTTTATTTTTCATTGTTAAAGTATAATTGATGGTGAATTATTGAATGGATTTTTATACAATCTTCCCGGGAATTAATTTCACGACTCTGCTTTAACAATTCGCTGCAATTTACTAGAAACATTTTCATGAATGTTAATGGAACATGTTTTATTGTACGGATGTATTCCAAACTCCCTGCGATTGTAAAAAATCCGCTTTTATATGTTGCGCAAGATGTCGCAAAAATTATTGCTTTGTTTGTTTCTACGATAATTACCACTGCGGTTTTTGTATATAATTATTATATGAATCAAAATTGAGTTTTTCCTAATCGACTTTGTTATTCTCATTAAAATACCAATGTTCCTCTTCATATACTTTACAATGATAATTTTAAAAACCCACCGTAATGAATTGTTTTATCGAGAAAAAAAGAAAATAATTTTTAAAGAATTATGTAAATAAATTTTGAAAAATAATGTAGGGATGAGAAACGTTTTGAATAATTGTTGAGATAACAAAAAAATAAGATCCGAAGGGGGAATCGAAATCGAGACCTCCGGCGCAAAAGACCGAGCCCGAACCGTCTAGACTAGACGGCAACTCAACAAATGCCTGAAATTTTAAACTCATACGGCGCCTAAGAATCTTTGAATCGATTTTTCTCGGAATTTTCCGAGTAGTGCGTCCTACTACTTTAACCACGTGAGGTGCTAGGGGTCCTCTTTCACCATAAAAAAATTCGGCCAAATCCCCGACCCCACGGTCGTGCCGTCTCCTTGTAAATATATGAAACGATATATGAGAATATGAGACGATATCCGATCAGATATGGCACCTCACCGGACTGTATTATATGGGATCATGTGAGTTACTATAATATCGTTAATTATTAACACGTCAAGTGATGACGTATTAATAACCCCGCTGAAGATATTATAATGTTTACATATATAAACATTATAATATCTTCAGGACTGCTCGGATAAGGTTTGCTCTGTTTCAACAGGGTAAGATTTGGTCTGATATAGTCGGAGTAATACCTGGGCTGATAGTTCCGATAAACTATGATTCTATCATATGGGCAGGTCTATTGTTCATAGACGTCCAGGTCTACTGAGATCCACGGTATTTTTTTCTTCTACATTCAGATCTGGTGCGATAGGATCAGATCTGTCTGACATGATCATATCTGGGCGAATAAAATCAGATTTGCCTGACATGTTGAGATCTGGCCCAATAAAATCAGATCTGTCTGACATGATCAGATCTGGCCCAATAAAATCAGACCTCGTCCCACAGCGTACATGATCTGTCATGACACTACATGATCAGATATGGCCATTCCCGACTGGAAATGTTGTTCCGGCAGCCGGATCACTGATCAGGCCGGTTTGAAGATACGGTCCGGAATGCCATAGAAGCGCCCGCCTGATCTGTGCTGGATATTTACTGGATCAGTGAATCCGGAGAACGGGTGTAACAAAGACAAACCGATCAGTCCTGAATCAAGTAATGTTGCGAGGACCTTGTTACGGCGGCGAAGTCCGTGCCTGATCGGCGCCGTATTTCCGCCGCATCAGTAGTACCCAGATACCGAGGTAAGGAAGCAGCATCAATCAGGTCTACGTCAGACGACTCGCAACGCGTCCCTCACATGGCTCTGTTACGGTTACCTGTCCACGGCCTGATCGATTTTCCTTTTCCCATCCGTGCTCCGAGGTTGGCTAATCCAGTAGACATCCGGTGCCAATCCGCCATGCACTTCGAAGTGCATGTCTGATTTGCGCCGCATGTCTACCGGAGAACCTTATTCGGGGCCATCAAAGTAAACAACTGAGTTGCTGCGTGCATAATTTCGGCAAGATTCTAATTAAAGTAATATGGTGTCCATGCGGACGCCGTCATCATCAAATTAAGATACAAAGGACGAATAAAAATAAATTTGCAGTTTGTATCGTGGGAATGCAACGCTTTTTTCTTCTTCCCTTTTCATTCGTTTATTTTTGTCATCATCAAAAGGTAATCAATCAAATCAAATCAATAAAATTTCATTAGTACAAATAATTTTTTTTTTTACAAAATCATCAAAAGTCTTTTTTTGCAAATTCCGGTCGTAACACACTAATGACAATATGTGAAAACGTGTGAGTTATTTTCACAGCCTAAATATTCAGTAAAAATCCGGTTGAAACAGAATTATTGTTACATTGCCGCGATGCAATCTTCAACCCCATGGATAAAATTATGGACATTCTTTAGAATAGAATTAGAATGATAATAATACCCAAGGAAAAAAAGGAGTTTACACAAGTGTTGGAATGGCTAAATAGGTAGCGCGCTCAGCTTTAGAATAAGAAGACGTGGTTCAATTCCGAGGGGAGGTAAAAAACTTCAACGAGGCAGAATATGTTTTCTTCCAATTATCATATAGGCAGAATCATAAATAACGCATATGGAAACAAAAAATACTACCAGAATTTTTTTTATTCGTAATTTTGGGATTCTTTTCATTTCAGGCATAGATACGGCAACCGGATCAGAGCCTGAAAAGATGTACGGATCAGTTACGTTACCGGTATCCGCGTCATGGCCAGATTCAAAAAAGCGTTTCACGCCCGGTGAAGCTCTGATCCGGCAGCCTGTACCGTGCCGTGGTACGGGATACGGTATGCCGGATGCAGCTCTAGTCTGCCCCGTAGCAACATTTCTAGTCGGGTTTTTCTTCTCTGAACATATCTGATTCTACAGATATGATTCAGATATGATTCAGATATATTCAGATATGAACTTTTTTCCCGGGCCTGCATAGTAAAATCGAAAGTTTGCAAAAATCGTGTTGTATGTCCTGAATCGAAGGGTCTCGTGATAGGATTTGCTATTGGCTGACTCAATCCGTCACTGCCCGTGAGTGGCGAATCTGAATTACCCGGTTCACAAAGCGTCCGTCCGCGGGTGATTCTCCCAATGCTTATTCGCGATGTCGTCCCGTTAAATTTGGTTGCGTCCTTGAAAACCTTGCTGCTGTCCTTCAGCACATATTTTCGAAAATTCAAATATTACTTTTTCGTTTCTTCTTGTTGTGTCTTCAGATACACTTTGGGTCACTTACTTGATACTGTCGATGGTTTGAGTTAGCTCGTTGGGAATTAGGTTCTTCTTGGCCACTGGTGGACTGTTGCTACTGTGGGATAAGCCTTTGCTGCTCCATGAAACGTCTAGACCTCCCAGAGCCTTCTTTGTACTGACAGTGCTAACAGGGGCTGTACTGGTTGCTGGCCTTGCACCGAACAGACCACCTGATCTCGTACCGAGCTGAAAAAATGGAAATGGTAAAAATGGTTAGAATGGCAAACGTAAAAATGGCTAAAAATGCAAATATATAAATGATGAGAATTGCAATTGTAAAAACGGTAAAAATATAAAGAACAACAATTCCGTCCAGCATTTAAAAAGGTAAGTCTAAGGTAAGCTTACAAGGAGACGACGTCGGTACACCGAAACTGAAGACTCCTGTAGCAGGAGTGCCCGTTGTTACCTCGAATTGCTACTGTAAGTGGGAGGCGTCTTGGAAGTGAGGCCAGTGGTGCGTGCGACAGACGACGCTGCCGGAGTTTCAAAGCAGGAGAACATAGCGGCCGCTGGAACAATATCCGTGCTCCCTTTGCAGGTTTCAATCGAGATTTTTGAATGATCACTGTCCTCCCAATGATCGAAATCACTGTACCAACGAGTCTAAGAAAATAAATTCCATTATACCACTCACCATCGAACAACCATCAAACGATAAAGAAAGATCATTGAATAGTTGATGTTTGCCGTCTTATTAATCATATAAGTATGATATTACGGCTAATGTAATATTATGGTCTCCGTACTCAGCGCGCAATTTTGTGGCGAGCATTATCCAATATTATAAAACAATAGTATAAGAATAAGGAACCACATATGCACGATGTGATGCATCTATGTCAAATAGGCATAGATTCCATGCAGAGATTTAGAAAGAGCCTGTATCAAAGTTATATTAAGGTAGTCCTATCGCCAGTCTTCAATCCACAGGATTTTCATAATTTTTTTTTATCTTCACATTTTTTGAGCTTTATAATTGACTCTGTAAAATTTCAGGGTCATTTATCGACCTAATTACAGAGAAAAGAAATATAAAAATTGCGTATTTTTGTGAAAGAATTCCGAGACGACATGCAAAAACTCAATTTCCGGTCGCTACAAAAGTGTATATAATAGTGGGAAACCGTCAGATTCTTAAAAATAATCAGATATGCATACTTAACACTCGTAGTAATCCAGTGCTATCAGAAAAAATATGCTTATTGATCTAATTTAATGTAATATCAAGTTTAATTTGAACTTTCAGTATTGGATTTATCACCACTTGCTACGATAACGAGACGTGGCAGCAAGGCAACAGCTGACTGTAGTCCTAACCTCATCTCACTCATTCGAATTTCTACACATATTTCATTTTTAACCGACGTCTTTCGGCGACACAAATTTTCCACGCTTTTTACCAGTCGTGACCCGAATACGATGCTTTATATTTCTCGCAATTGACATTGTTTTGACAGATCGATGTTAAAAAGCATGGAGGTTAAACTCGCCTGGTTGTGTAAAAAGAGACGGAGATAGAACCGATATTGCCAAATATCAAACCAGGGAGACTAGAGAGGAGGAGTGGACACAGCTGGAAATCCACGTTAAGGTACGGCCTCATGCAGTCGCTCGTCGCTCGTTTGCAGCGACAAATCTGGTCACGTGACCCTATTTTGAATTTCCCGCGACTCAAAAAAGTAGCGACAAGTCGCCGCGTCGAATAGCAGCGTCAACATGGCTGCTTGCAGGATTGATCTCGAAAGCTGCTTTCCTAACCTCCTTTAGTGGCAGTTGTTTAGTGATACAAGTGAAATAAATCGGAGTAAATAAAAATAAAAATATAATAGTGCTTTTTCGGAAATTGACGAGATGTTTGTTTACAAGTATCAAAAGTGGGTTGATCAGTGTCAACAGATTGCTCACAGAGCACGGATTCAGAAAATTCGGAGACAAAGAGTATTAGTAGCTCTTGTAGTGAACGAAATTTTGTTGCGCAAAAACAAAAAGGAACGTGCTCAAAAACGTTTTTGGGTTCACCCATTATATAAATTACGAATGGAACATGGCTTTTTTGAAGCAGTTTTTCCTACACTCTCCTCGTACGCCGATAAGTTTGAAAATTATTTGCGGATGTCAACGAGTCAATTCGAAGAGCTGCTATGTTTAGTTGGACCTCTCATAACAAAACAGAACGCAGTGAGGGAGCCCATTTCTGCTGCTGCACGACTTCTAATAACTCTACGGTAAGATTGTAGATTTTTTTCCTGCTTAACGATTGACTACAGACATTAAACTAAATACAATTTTTCAACAGATATTTAGCTACCGGTGACTGTTTCACATCCATATCCTACCAGTATCTGGTAGGGGAAACAACAACAGGGAACATAATTGCAGAAACGTGCAGAGCACTTTGGAGTTGTCTCAAAAAGGAAGTTCTACCATACCCTTTGGACACGTCTGATTGGCTGAGAATTGCTCATGAGTTCGAAGAGCAATGGCAATTTCAGCATTGTATAGGCGCCATCGACGGGAAGCATATACAAATTCGGGTACACGAGTAACATATATTTGATAAAAGTATAATTTGACAATTTCATGTTTTTAATTTTCATCCTTGTTGCAGTGTCCTGATAATGCTGGCTCATCGTATTTCAACTATAAAAATCACCACAGCATCGTATTGCTTGCTATATGCGATGCTAACTACTCGTTCACGTTCGTTGACATTGGTGCTTACGGTCGACGCAGTGATGGTGGCATTTTTCGTGATTCAGAGATGGGCCAAAAGTTCGAGAAGAGAGAAATGAGTGTACCCGATCCAGAAAAGCTAACAGTTGATGGAATGGCTTTACCATATGTGCTAGTTGGTGACGAGGCCTTTCAATTAACAGATTATTTACTTCGCCCGTACCCGGGTAGAATCGGTTTAAATCAAGAAAAAAATATTTTTAATTATCGTTTAAGCCGTGCTCGACGAACGATCGAAAATACTTTTGGCATAATGGTTAGTCAGTGGAGGATATTGAAGAAGCCTATGGAAGGCACAGTTGAAAATATTTTAAGTACGGTTCAAGCAATTATATGTCTCCATAATTGGCTTCGTAAACAAGATAAAGACAACAGTTACATTCCGGCGAACATTAATAATCCAGATGTATCTAATGGTATAAGCTCGGAAGTAAAAAATAACTCAGCTCTTAGAGATGGTAAATATAGAGGAATAAATAATAGCAGTCGCTCTGCTATTGCTGTTCGAGATGAATTTTGCGATTTTTTTAATGTCGAAGGAGCAGTGCCATGGCAATACAATCGTATTTGAAATCAGTGCGCCAATCCATGCACATCCCAATCAATTGTGGCCCATGCATGTGCCTTGAGAAATTAGTGAAAATCGACAACTGATTAAAAAAATTCTTCAAAAATCGAACAATCATCCGATCCTCATGTCCCAAGTTGCTCTTTAAAGAGCAACGAAATAAGAAAAGAATGAGCGCAGGTATAGATCGTTATCTCTTCAGAAATTGTTTGGTATTTTTTTCTTTATTTATTTTTCTTATATTTTCTTATTATTTTTTTACTTTTATTTAATTTGCTGGTATTGTATTAAAAACATACATTAACCTTCATGTAGTATTTTGTAAAATAATGAATTAAATATTATAATTGAGTTGTCTGGAATTGTCCTATAAAAATAAAATGTTGTATCATTGTTATAATTTGCGAACTTGAATACAATTCGGATACAGTTCCGAAAGGCTTATACGGCTGATTTATTTAAACTGTTGTATTTCTAGGAGTTTGAAAGGAACCCAGATCCCAAGAAGTCCCCAAACACAAACCCAAACCGGAACGAACCCAATAGTACCAGAAAACTCTAAATATCCTATATCGCACGCACACGCACGCACACACACGCGCGCGCGCACACACACATGGAAAAAAATGGATACAAAATAATTGATTAAAATATACTATACTTATTTTAAACTAAGAACGACAGGGATGAATGGTGCCAAAAATATCGACAACGATAATTTTTTTTATTTCAGTATAAAACTGTTTCATTTATTGATTTAACAATCTTATATTATGAAACTAGTCAACATAAATAATTTTTTTTACTTCAGTTCTTTTAATTATCACAATCTTAAAAAATAGTACTTTTTCGTAATAATAAAGGAACAAGAATTTATATAAATAATTCGATAAACGAAACAAGAAGATCCGGTTAACGAATTAAGTGTTTGACGCAAATCTCTGACATTTTTGGTGCACCAAATTCAAAATCTCGATGACGGTTTCCATCCGTTCCGACAGTGGTAATCGTCGCAAGTGAGCACCCACCCCAACTAGGAATCCATCGACATCATCCATTTGTGGTGGTGGAGGTTGTGCAGGCACTGGTTCTTCTCTGGACATTGCATCGGCAATACGGTTTAGAAGGACCATTGACTCATCCGCTCCTTTATCTCTGACGGAACGTCTTCTTATCCTTTTACTTGATTGGATACCTGATTTTTTTGAAACGGATTTACAATGATAATTAATTCATATTGACAATCGAAATGTCGATAAAATTTAGGAAATCTGTAAGGATCGAGTTGGAATTGAGTTGAATTGGTTACCTTCCTCATTAACGTGTTCGTCAATACTTTCGTTTAGATCTACGGCCGCATCTAATTCGTCCCGATCCTCTTCCTCATTGTTAAGCCGGCTGACATTACTGCTTGTTCTACATGGAATGAAAATGATCGAATTTCAATAATTAATTCGATTCCATTTATTCAAAAGATACATGAAATAAAGTCATTAAAATATGTTCAAATATTATTTGAAATGTAAAAAATATTATATAAAAATTAAACTAAATAAAAAAAGTAGTTTACGGTCGTATGAGACAGGTATCCCGTAAAAATTCCATTTGGCTGTAAAATGTCCACTTCTCTTTTGGCGTTGCACGCCCAGAACCGCTCGGGAACTGCTCCGCGTGAATGATGCGCCTGTACACATCCCTTAAGCATTTGAATTTTTTTTTGGCATCATCTGCACTTAATTTTCCTGTTGAATTAAAAGAAAATAAAATATTATGATACACGCAAAAATAAATGCACATTTAGCTCTTTAACATGACTCAAGGAGGCAATGACCGAGATAGGAGTCAGGGGAATAGTGAAAGAGGAATAGAGAAATGCGGAAATGTAGGCGAGGTGGTGAAGAAGGGATACACAGACAGGAGAAGCGGAGTGCTAGAAAAGGAGCCGGTGCTGGAACGCTGCAAATATAGAAGAACATTTGAGAAAACGACCAAAGGAAACAAATTAAAACTGAGGGTGATAGGAAAGCACGGAATGGAGGAGATACAAGGTGATGGGACCAAAAAAATACAAGAGAAAGGGGGTAGTTTTAGAAGGGTAAAGGATAAGCCACATTATATTGAGAGTAGTGTACAAGAGGAAATGTAAAGAAAAGATGAAGTAATGTATATAGGTGAATATTTAGCCCTAGATTCCCACACTGGGGTAATTAATTACCCCAGTTTTTTTTAGTAAAAACGTAAATTTTTATATTTTTTCAGAACTTTTTATCGTTTTCCAGGATTTTTTCTATTACATCTTCCCCGAAAGCTATTTTATCATATATCATTCTCTTTGGTATCGAAAAATAAAGGAAATCGTGTAAATTAAATTCCATCATCGCATGTGAGGAACATTTTATGCTCAAAAAACGGTTGGGGCAATTAGTTACCCCACTGTGGTCCCTACGTCCCAAAACAATAATTGTGGGAGTCGAGTTAAGACCAAAGAAGCCATGCGATGGAAATAAAACTACTAGTATTTTTTGGCATAAATAGTAATTAGCCATACGTTTAGAAAAGCTAATTCGCCGTATTCTGATCCTCACATATAAATGTAAAAGGGGCTAACATTAAAAATCTTAATTTTCCTTACCATTAAGTGCAATTGAGACTTCCTCCCACAACTTGGACGTCGTTTCTCTACTCCTTTCTTCTATCGGAATAGAGAAGTTCCATAACGGAATTCTTTTCTCTACCACGAGAATGAGAAGTTCAATTTCCAAGTCCGTCAGCTTCCCATTGCGGTTAGTAGGCAATGGTTGTTTCAGAACCTGCGATGGCACTTGGCTCTTTGATTTTGTTTGAAAATTCTGCAAATAATAATAATAATAGGCGTAATAATAATTACGCGATTTATTTAAAATGTTGTATTTTAAATAAATACAATATACACTCCCGCTCAAAAGTTTGGATACACTCATCGATATTTCTTGCCGCACTTGAAGTTGGATAACTCTGCCAAAAAAAAAGATATCCAAATTCCCAAGGCGGCGTTTGAAAAAGGGTGTATCAGGCTACAGTTTGTCGATTTTAAAAAAATTTTACGATTTTTTTTCGACCCAGTACGCCCTTTGGTACTTGACCGTTTTTAGGCCTTTTTTCGACCATCGCGAATCGGGCGCACATTTTAAGGAAATTTTTTGTATTTTTTTTACCGTGAAAAACTCTAAAGGGATGATAAAAACTCCATCTTCCTCTATTTAAAAAATTTTTGCGATTTTTTTTCGAAATGTCATTTCATTTTTTGCTAAAAAAGATGGAGTATTTTTTGCTAAAAAAGATGGAGTATTTTTATTGAGTGAGAATACTCAAAAAAAAAAATTTCGGGGAAAAATTCTGAAAAAATTCCAGGCGATCCAGTATAAAAATACGCAACTTTTTGCATCCCTGATGTTTTTTTTTAAACCCTATTGTTCTCGAGTTATTCTGAATTTTTCAAAATCTATCTTTTTTAGCAAAAAATGGAATGACATTTCGAAAAAAAATCGAAAAAATTTTTTAAATAGAGGAAGATGGAGTTTTTATCATCCCTTTTGAGTTTTTCATGGTAAAAAAAAATATAAAAAATTTCCTTAAAATGTGCGCCCGATTCGCGATGGTCGAAAAAAGGCCTAAAAACGATCAAGTACCAAAGGGCGTACTAGGTCGAAAAAAAATCGTGAAATTTTTTTTAAATCGACAAACTGTAGCCTGATACACCCTTTTTCAAACGCCGCCTTGGGAATTTGAATATCTTTTTTTTGGCAGAGTTATCCAACTTCAAGTGCGGCAAGAAATATCGATAAGTATATCCAAACTTTTGAGCGGGAGTGTACATACAATAATAAATACATACAATAAATACAACAACGAAGTTATAATAATAATAATAATAATAATAATAATAATAATAGGATAGGATCCACGGCAACGACCACGGCTCGAAATCGGCGCCTCGAGTGGACTGAGGAACTCAAGGAGGACCTCATCCGCTGCTGGAGGGATAGCGTGCCGTCGCGGC
This sequence comes from Ophion ellenae, assembly GCA_963210295.1. Lineage (NCBI taxonomy): Eukaryota > Metazoa > Arthropoda > Insecta > Hymenoptera > Ichneumonidae > Ophion > Ophion ellenae. Next base: position 12,623,288 of record OY723385.1, on the reverse strand, counting down.
GGGGCTACATGGCGAGGTTGCAGGCCCTGTGGAGCCAAGTGCACCCAGAGCTTGCACACCTCTCGCAACAACATCTGCGAGACCAAGCTGCCCGCTTGCGACGGCAAGGTTACGATCTCTTGTTATTACCACCAGAGCTGTCCGGCAGGCGCTCTTCCGCGCGTTCCGTGCGGAGCTCTACCGGACGGCCTCAAGATCGAACCCCCCGGCAGTCGGAACCCCCCCGTTGGCGCGTCGATTTGACAGAGGACTGGGGAACAAGGAGGGAGAGAATCACTGGGAAATTTTCTCTTCAGCCTGGTTGCCTAGAAGCGGCAAATGAGTCCCTCGCGGCAGCAATCCCTGAGACCGCTGATCTCCTCAGCTTGAACTGGGCTGTGTATCACGCGGCTGTTGAGTCGAAGCCTCAGACACGCAATGATAAGGCGGCGTTCGTGGCTAAGGCTCGGCGGCGCGTTGCACAGCTCCAGAATAAGATCAATGAAGCGCGGCGGCAGGCATCCCGTGTTCAGTGTGTGTTAGACTTCATTACGGCGGGGAGGGCGTTTACCCCTAAAATCCGAAAAATCAGCTCGGAACTGAAATGCCGTCACCACACATTGAACAAAGCTATCCTTCTTATTGTGAAGGAACGCTACGTGGAGAAGGTGCGGAACCTGGGGGTTGCGAAGCAATCCCTAGAGAGGCGGCTGGGTCGGGCGTTAGACAACGCCCTCTTCCGTTCTGACCCAGGCCGCTGGTTCCAACCACCTACGCCTGCCCCCGACACAGCGCCAACAGCTGTTCAGGTGGAGCGGTTTTGGGGAGAGCTGTATAGCGAGGCGGGTCATTTTGATGAAGGCACTCCAGCTCTGGGACGGTTCGACACGTTTTGTCGGCAACAGCCGAGTCAGCGTGGCGACTGTTTTCCAGTCACGCGGGGTGAGGTGGAGAAGGCGGTGAGTAGCATGAGGAACCACGCCGCTCCCGGACCGGATGGGATTAACATCTTCTGGTGGAAGAAATTCAAGTGCACCCATACCCATCTGGCCCGCATCTTCTCGTCGTTCATCGATGGGACGGTGCCCATCCCTGCGTGGCTGACAGAGGGAAGGACGGTGCTACTCCCCAAAAAAGGGGATTTGTCTCGTCCGGAGAACTACCGCCCGATAACGTGTCTGAATGCGCTCTGTAAGATCTTCACAAAGATTCTTCATGAGCGTGTTCTGCGCGAGATCGAGCCTGCATGGCGGGAGATACACGAACAAAGGGGATCCAAGAGGGGGCTGGGAGGTTGTAAGGAGAACCTGCTGGTGGACTGCTGCATCACGCAGGACGCGGTCCAACACAAGCGTAACCTCTCAGTCGCTTGGATAGACTACCGTAAGGCGTTCGACACTGTCAGTCACAAACTGATTATACACCTACTCGAACGCCTTTCGGTGAGTCCTTACATGGTGAGATGCATTAGGCAGCTCATGCCGCTCTGGAAGACACGCTTCACAGTTAAGACTAGTGAAGGCAACGTGTCGACCGGAGTGGTGGGGTATAGGAGGGGGATTATCCAGGGAGATTCTCTTAGCCCCCTCCTGTTTTGCATCTCACTATTACCCTTATCAATCGCCTTGCGGGCTGCACGCGGGTACGAAGCGGGGGCCCCCGGGGAGCGTGGGCGAGGGATCACCCATTTATTTTATATGGATGACCTCAAGCTATACGCTCCCGGGGAGGGGGGGCTTAAGCTCCTCTTGAACATCGTAGCGACGTACACGCGGGCGGCAGGAATGGAATTCGGATTGGACAAGTGCGCTGTCCTTCATCTCAGGAGAGGGAGAGCAGAGGGTGTCGCGGCTGATGTCCGGCTGGTGGACGGGAGCGTCTTCAAACACCTGGACGCCGGAGGGTCTTATCGGTACCTTGGCATCGATCAGCGCTCTGTACAGGACGCTGAGGGTGTCAAGGGGGCCCTCCGCAGCGAGTATAGGCGGCGTCTCAGACGGATCTGGAAATCAGATCTGTCTGGGAAAAATAAGATCACTGCCACCAATATGCTCGCTGTCCCGGTCCTGCTCTACTCCTTTGGCGTCGTCAAATGGCGTAGAGACGAGCTTAAACAGCTGGACATCGGCACACGCAAGATAATGAACATCCAGCGGAGTCTGCACCCTCGATCTTCCACCCCGCGCCTTTATATGCTGCGTCAGAGCGGCGGGCGCGGGCTCTCGGGATTGGAGTGTCTTCATGACCGCATGGTCCTCGGAATAGCAAGCGATGTAATAACGAGCTCGGACCCGCTCCTGGAGATTGTGCACCAGCATGAGCTTCATGGGGCGGGTGCTTTTCTCTATAAGGCGGCAGATCGTGCGGCAGAGACCCTCGGCTTGGAGTTCCGCCGGCGCCGGCGTGGCGCCTTGCCAGTAGACTCCGTCGCTCGGTTGCCCAAGTCCCGACGTCGGCGGGCAATCAGGGCTGCCGAGCAGACTGTCCTGACTCGGCAGCATGTGGACAGACCCATGCACGGTGTGTTTTTTCACCACATCGAGGAACAGGGGCTGTCCACCCAGCTGACCTTTTCCTTCTTGCGGTCAGCTGGACTGATGTCCGAGACCGAAGGGTTTATCTGCGCCTGCCAAGACGGAGTCATCAACACCCTGGTCTATCGCAGTCGCGTTTTGGGTCAGCCTCTGCCGACCACTTTGTGTCGTGCATGCAAACAATCGCCGGAGACACTAATGCATCTACTGTCGGCCTGCCCAGTATATGCAGTCTCCGGCTATATCTATCGCCATAACGCGGCCCTAAGAGTGTTGTACTACCATCTACGGCACTCTTATGGGATAGACCGGGAGCCCGTGCCGCCTTATTTACCAGGAGATATTGAGTCCGTTGTCGTGGGTGAGAGGTGCAAGATTTATTGGAACTTCTCATTCGCGACCATCGGGCCGCTTCAAGCGACTAAGCCTGATGTTGTCCTCTTCGATTTCGACGACAAGACGATATACGTCATTGAGTTCTCGGCTCCGGCCGAAGTGAACGTGTCGCGAAAGGAAGAGGAGAAACGGCTCAAGTATCAGCCTCTCCTGGCCGAGCTACGTCGTTTGCACCGAGGATTCAGGGTAACTCTCGTTGTCCTCATCATCGGCGCGCTAGGAGGGATGAAAGAGTCTTTTGTATCGGGCCTCGCTGGCATACCGGTTTGCAAACCCGGTGTCCGGTTGCTAGCGGGTCGGATGCAGAAGGCAGTCATACTTGGGTCCCTCCGTTTACTCAGGCAACACGATTGTGGACTGCGGTAGCCGCTAACCCTCTGGATTGAGGGAGCGGCTATCGCAGAGCGATATAATGGAATTCTCGCGCGACTTTTTGACTGGGCGGCAGCCGAGGTGATGTCGGAACCCTCGAGTGCCGCCCAGCGTTATTGTTCCGGTCTAGGTTAAGACCGAGCCTAACCCCCGGGGGTAGGTGAATGTTTCCCAGTGCAAACTGAGGAAGTGCGTTGCCCGGAGCAATAAAGTCTATTAAAAAAAAAAAAAAAAAAAAAAAAAAAAAAATAATAATAACACTTGGCGTGGGGAAGCTGGCGTGCCCATCGCCCGGGGGAGCACAACTCCCCCGCAATAGCCACCGACGTGCCAGGCCAACCACCTGGCACGCCGAAAACTAGGTTCGAACACCGCCTAGTCAAGCCCCCCACAACCGGTCCCTCTCGGATGGGGACCAAGGATCAGTTGGGAGGGGCACCCGGATAGGATCCACGGCAACGACCACGGCTCGAAATCGGCGCCTCGAGTGGACGGAGGAACTCAAGGAGGACCTCATCCGCTGCTGGAGGGATAGCGTGCCGTCGCGGCGGGGCTACATGGCGAGGTTGCAGGCCCTGTGGAGCCAAGTGCACCCAGAGCTTGCACACCTCTCGCAACAACATCTGCGAGACCAAGCTGCCCGCTTGCGACGGCAAGGCTACGATCTCTTGTTATTACCACCAGAGCTGTCCGGCAGGCGCTCTTCCGCGCGTTCCGTGCGGAGCTCTATCGGACGGCCTCAAGATCGAACCCCCCGGCAGTCGGAACCCCCCCGTTGGCGCGCCGATTTGACAGAGGACTGGGGAACAAGGAGGGAGAGAATCACTGGGAAATTTTCTCTTCAGCCTGGTTGCCTAGAAGCGGCAAATGAGTCCCTCGCGGCAGCAATCCCTGAGACCGCTGATCTCCTCAGCTTGAACTGGGCTGTGTATCACGCGGCTGTTGAGTCGAAGCCTCAGACACGCAATGATAAGGCGGCGTTCGTGGCTAAGACTCGGCGGCGCGTTGCACAGCTCCAGAATAAGATCAATGAAGCTCGGAGGCAGGCATCCCGTGTTCAGTGTGTGTTAGACTTCATTACGGCGGGGAGGGCGTTTACCCCTAAAATCCGAAAAATCAGCTCGGAACTGAAATGCCGTCACCACACATTGAACAAAGCTATCCTTCTTATTGTGAAGGAACGCTACGTGGAGAAGGTGCGGAACCTGGGGGTTGCGAAGCAATCCCTAGAGAGGCGGCTGGGTCGGGCGTTAGACAACGCCCTCTTCCGTTCTGACCCAGGCCGCTGGTTCCAACCACCTACGCCTGCCCCCGACACAGCGCCAACAGCTGTTCAGGTGGAGCGGTTTTGGGGAGAGCTGTATAGCGAGGCGGGTCATTTTGATGAAGGCACTCCAGCTCTGGGACGGTTCGACACGTTTTGTCGGCAACAGCCGAGTCAGCGTGGCGACTGTTTTCCAGTCACGCGGGGTGAGGTGGAGAAGGCGGTGAGTACCATGAGGAACCACGCCGCTCCCGGACCGGATGGGATTAACATCTTCTGGTGGAAGAAATTCAAGTGCACCCATACCCATCTCGCCCGCATCTTCTCGTCGTTCATCGATGGGACGGTGCCCATCCCTGCGTGGCTGACAGAGGGAAGGACGGTGCTACTCCCCAAAAAAGGGGATTTGTCTCGTCCGGAGAACTACCGCCCGATAACGTGTCTGAATGCGCTCTGTAAGATCTTCACAAAGATTCTTTATGAGCGTGTTCTGCGCGAGATCGAGCCTGCATGGCGGGAGATACACGAACAAAGGGGATCCAAGAGGGGGCTGGGAGGTTGTAAGGAGAACCTGCTGGTGGACCGCTGCATCACGCAGGACGCGGTCCAACACAAGCGTAACCTCTCAGTCGCTTGGATAGACTACCGTAAGGCGTTCGACACTGTCAGTCACAAACTGATTATACACCTACTCGAACGCCTTTCGGTGAGTCCTTACATAGTGAGATGCATTAGGCAGCTCATGCCGCTCTGGAAGACACGCTTCACAGTTAAGACTAGTGAAGGCAACGTGTCGACCGGAGTGGTGGGGTATAGGAGGGGGATTATCCAGGGAGATTCTCTTAGCCCCCTCCTGTTTTGCATCTCACTATTACCCTTATCAATCGCCTTGCGGGCTGCACGCGGGTACGAAGCGGGGGCCCCCGGGGAGCGTGGGCGAGGGATCACCCATTTATTTTATATGGATGACCTCAAGCTATACGCTCCCGGGGAGGGGGGGCTTAAGCTCCTCTTGAACATCGTAGCGACGTACACGCGGGCGGCGGGAATGGAATTCGGATTGGACAAGTGCGCTGTCCTTCATCTCAGGAGAGGGAGAGCAGAGGGTGTCGCGGCTGATGTCCGGCTGGTGGACGGGAGCGTCTTCAAACACCTGGACGCCGGAGGGTCTTATCGGTACCTTGGCATCGATCAGCGCTCTGTACAGGACGCTGAGGGTGTCAAGGAGGCCCTCCGCAGCGAGTATAGGCGGCGTCTCAGACGGATCTGGAAATCAGATCTGTCTGGGAAAAATAAGATCACTGCCACCAATATGCTCGCTGTCCCGGTCCTGCTCTACTCCTTTGGCGTCATCAAATGGCGTAGAGACGAGCTTAAACAGCTGGACATCGGCACACGCAAGATAATGAACATCCAGCGGAGTCTGCACCCTCGATCTTCCACCCCGCGCCTTTATATGCTGCGTCAGAGCGGCGGGCGCGGGCTCTCGGGATTGGAGTGTCTTCATGACCGCATGGTCCTCGGAATAGCAAGCGATGTAATAACGAGCTCGGACCCGCTCCTGGAGATTGTGCACCAGCATGAGCTTCATGGGGCGGGTGCTTTTCTCTATAAGGCGGCAGATCGTGCGGCAGAGACCCTCGGCTTGGAGTTCCGCCGGCGCCGGCGTGGCGCCTTGCCAGTAGACTCCGTCGCTCGGTTGCCCAAGTCCCGACGTCGGCGGGCAATCAGGGCTGCCGAGCAGACTGTCCTGACTCGGCAGCACGTGGACAGACCCATGCACGGTGTGTTTTTTCACCACATCGAGGAACAGGGGCTGTCCACCCAGCTGACCTTTTCCTTCTTGCGGTCAGCTGGACTGATGTCCGAGACCGAAGGGTTTATCTGCGCCTGCCAAGACGGAGTCATCAACACCCTGGTCTATCGCAGTCGCGTTTTGGGTCAGCCTCTGCCGACCACTTTGTGTCGTGCATGCAAACAATCGCCGGAGACACTAATGCATCTACTGTAGGCCTGCCCAGTATATGCAGTCTCCGGCTATATCTATCGCCATAACGCGGCCCTAAGAGTGTTATACTACCATCTACGGCACTCTTATGGGATAGACCGGGAGCCCGTGCCGCCTTATTTACCAGGAGATATTGAGTCCGTTGTCGTGGGTGAGAGGTGCAAGATTTATTGGAACTTCTCATTCGCGACCATCGGGCCGCTTCAAGCGACTAAGCCTGATGTTGTCCTCTTCGATTTCGACGACAAGACGATATACGTCATTGAGTTCTCGGCTCCGGCCGAAGTGAACGTGTCGCGAAAGGAAGAGGAGAAACGGCTCAAGTATCAGCCTCTCCTGGCCGAGCTACGTCGTTTGCACCGAGGATTCAGGGTAACTCTCGTTGTCCTCATCATCAGCGCGCTAGGGGGGATGAAAGAGTCTTTTGTATCGGGCCTCGCTGGCATACCGGTTTGCAAACCCGGTGTCCGGTTGCTAGCGGGTCGGATGCAGAAGGCAGTCATACTTGGGTCCCTCCGTTTACTCAGGCAACACGATTGTGGACTGCGATAGCCGCTAACCCTCTGGATTGAGGGAGCGGCTATCGCAGAGCGATATAATGGAATTCTCGCGCGACTTTTTGACTGGGCGGCAGCCGAGGTGATGTCGGAACCCTCGAGTGCCGCCCAGCGTTATTGTTCCGGTCTAGGTTAAGACCGAGCCTAACCCCCGGGGGTAGGTGAATGTTTCCCAGTGCAAACTGAGGAAGTGCGTTGCCCGGAGCAATAAAGTCTATTATAAAAAAAAAAAAAAAAAAAAAAAAACAATAATAATAATTTAATTATTAATTAATTTAATTTAATTCATTAATAATAATTTAATTATTATTCTTATTATGACAATTAATTATAATTATAATACTATAGAAATGATTAATTATTATAAATTATTAATAAATTATAATATAATTATTAATTAATAAATAATATTAATTATTCATGATGTACTAACGTCTGTTAGGGCAGACATTTTCTCTCCCTTTTCCTGAGGGTACTTCGTCCTCGACCACAGCTTCGATACCATCTGCGAGTCGGCTTTGACGTATCACAGTGCCATCATCTTAGAAAATTATCATGAAAAAAATTACATGATTACACATATTCCATCTCTGTCAAGAATAATTATAGGCACAATAATGTTCCTTACCTGTCATCAGATAGAAATAATGTTTGTTATTCATGAAAATTCGACCATATCCCTGGATACATGGGTGATTCGCCCAGTCCTCGAGAATCCTCTCACATATTCCACACGTATACACAACCTTTAACAACTGTATAAAAAACAAAACATTAATATCTGTCATCTAATTGTAAACTGTTTACAAAAAAAAAGTGTGGTTAGAAAGTTACATACACTTTAATCTCGATAAAACTGTACAATGAAGAAACAAAATTATCGTTTTAACGTATATTTCCATACTTTCCTGATGGAAATCCGCTTATTGGAATTCGACAAATAATGTTGAAATCTGTTAAAAAATGTCAGAAACTGTGAAAATGAATAGATTCTAACATAATTTGATGGAATCGTACATATTTTGATAGATTCTGTCGGAAATAATCTATGAAAGTCGGACAGAACCTCACATATTATGTTAACTTTACGGAATGTCATAAAATCACAGAATTCGATACTTTCTGTCATCTTTTTGTCAGAAAATGTCATCTTTTAACAAAAAATTATAAAATTAATTTTCCATTTTTTGACATATTGTTGCATCGAAAAGAATGACAGAAAATGACAAAAAATGATAGAAAACGATATCTTTTACCATAATTTGTTGTCACATTTTTGTTGAATTCTGACAGATTTCAACTGTCATTAAATCACAGAGTTTGATACTTTCTGTCATCTTTATGTCGGAAAATGTCATCTTTTAACAAAAAATGATAAATAAGTTTTCCATTTTTTGACATATTGTTGCATCGAAAAAAATGACAGAAAATGTCAAAAAATGATAGAAAACGATAATTTTCAACAGTTGCCAAATATGTGTCACCAAATAAAAGTATTATTGAATATAAAGTCCCAAATTTCTTTCTTTCAGCATTTGCATTAAAATTTAGAAAATTATATGTAAATTCCATCAAATATGGACGAATTCTGACAGTTTATTATCAGAATCGATAATTAAATGTCAAAATTCATCAGAATATATCATATATTTATAATGCAAAATGTCAAAAGTTAACAAGTTCGGTCATTATATGACAAAAAATAAAAAAGAATGATATAATTTGACAGATTTGGTCAAAATATTTCATGAATGTTAAAGAATTCCATTTCATTCCATTAAATAATGACATTTAATTACGAAAATCTCACAAAAAATAACAAAGAATGATATAATTTGACATATTCGGTCATAATATTTTATAAATGTTGAAGAATTCCATTATATTTCATAAAAAAATGACATTTAATGACGAAAATCTCACAAAAAATAAGAAAGAATGATATAATTCGACAGATTCGGTCATAATATTTCATGAATGTTGAAAAATTCCATTTTATTCCATCAAAAAATGACATTAAATGACGAAAATCTCACATAAAATGGAAAACTCTTACGACATTATATGACATATTATGTAAGATTCTGACAGAAATTACTGAATTATAACATTACTTTTCTGATAAAATATGACAGATTCTGTAAAGCATGTTCCAATTTCCGGTCAGAAATCATGAACTTCTCACAGAAAATGTCAAATCTCGAAATATTATGACAGATTCTGTCGTATAAATGACATATTCTGACATTATTTCTCATTGAAAGTTGACGGAATATTATCAAATCTGACATTTTTTGTTAAAATCTGATGAATTCCAATAAGCGGATTTGCATCAGGGTTTACTAATTAATTAAATCTTTTAAAATATTTACCTCGCCTGAATTCATTGTTTATACCAATTAATCAAATAAGTTGCAGCACCACACATATTACGATTTGTATCGCTCACTCTCCTCTCCCCACTCTTCTCTCCCCACTCTCCTTTCCCAGCGATAAAGCTCAACATTTTCAGCTTTGTCGCTACATATCACGTGACCAGATTTGTCGCTGCAAACGAGCGACGAGCGACTGCATGAGGCCGTACCTTTACGACGTCCTTCGACAGCGAATTTTTGTTGCTGATCGTTGAGGTTATGGTTATTCTCATCGCGTTTAGCCGCATTTGCTTGACACATGGCTGCCACAGCTTTCAGTCTTTTAGCAAGCGACTTTTTTCTTGTAAACTTTCCTTTGTATCGCATTTGGGTTGACATTTTCACGCTTTTTTTAAATTTATATAAAATATTTCGCGAAAGACGGATCGTAGGAAGCTCAGCGCCGCTCTCTATACGATTATGAGACCTATCTATGCATGAGGTGCGAATGTGTGGGACATGTAGAGGGTACAAGCTCTGTCAAAAATTTACAACCAACAGCGTCGTATAGGCATTGGATGTTACTATACGCTTCGACCGAAACTTTTGGCTCATACGTGTACCTACGTTGTTGGTTCACCGCTTAATTTACTTAATTATTAGTTGCTATTATGAGTTTGCAACAATAAGAAAGACAGCGAAATAGAAGAGGTAGACGCAACAGTTAGGTCCCCCATTACGAATATGCTGTGAACAGCAACCGAGAGCCAGTGCAGCGAGATCGCGCGCAAAAGTTACCCCCTCTCTAGTCTCTTACGCGCCCATCGCGCAATCATAGTAGCGCGTGTCCGTGAGCGAGCGACGCTCGGACATCTTCGGAAAGAGCCGACCGCGGTCGAAGTTTCCCCACCGCACCTTCGGCAGCTACACCAATCATGGACGCTGAGCACGTTCATGTGCGGCCAAGCCGAAACGAAGGCTTCGAGGCAAAAGGCAATCCGAGCGCGACTCGCGCGTGACATCACCCGACGGCACGCGCGAGGCTTTTAGATGATTTCCATGCTTATTTAGCTCTTGATTCTCTGCGTTATTAAAGTATACAAAAAAATGTATCGCGCACTCCGATCGCTTATTTTTTTAGTTTATACGTTAATTTAAATATAATAATACAGTAGAACCTCGATTATCCGAACCTCGATCATCCGAACCCTTAATTATCCGAACGTTGGCGCGAAAGATACATTGTTGCTCGCTGCCACCGTCGTGAGTAACAATGAGCAACCCAACGCAACTTCTCCTTCTCAAACGGCTGCGAGACTTAGCCGCTCAAAAACGCGTTACAGCCGTTCGTCAATTAAAAATGGTAGATTTTATTTTTTTTAATATAAAAAAGGCATTCGACTTTTTTCAAGTATGTAAAATACACACACACACGCACGCACGCACGCACACACACACACACGTACGCACGCACGCACGCACGCACGCACACACACACACACACACACACACACACATATACATTTCAACGTTAATATGTATGTCAAATTCTAATATATATATATGTATGTACTGTTTTTATGTAAAAAGGTGTTCTTTATTATCTCCTTCCACAAAACCCACGTTTCGATTATCCGAACTAGTCTCGATCCGAATTGGTTCGGATAATCGAGGTTCTACTGTAAACCTAAATTACAACTTGTTTATCTTCTAAAAATTTATTTACGCTTTACTCACACCGGTTCTTATGCCCAATAAATTATAATTCATCAAAGTAAGCGGAAATATATTTATATTCGTATTATTATATTAATTCTCATACTTTCATCAAGCGATAAAGCATTATCCCCAAAACAAGCCAATCATCCATCCGACCGCGAATCGTAAGTACCAGAAAGTGCACATATTTTACAAGCTATGAGGTGGACCCGTTGGTAGCGTTCCTGGCTTCGGTCCGCGGGGGCCCCTAGTGCAAATTTTTCTCAAAATTTTTCATGATTTCTCATATTTTAGTCATATTTGAGATTTTCGAAGAAAAAAATGTCCCATTAACACATTTTTTTTTACTGAAAATTCATGTTTTCTTATTTTTTTCCCGGAAATTTCTCTTTTTCCTATGACCTGAGGCTGCGGAGATATTCGGAGAAAAGTTATAGATGAAAAGAAATGAGATTTTCGTAAAAAAACTTATTATTATTATTATTTTTTTCCGGAAATTTCCCTTTTTTCTATTACCTGAGTGAACGGCTGCGAAGATATTCGGAGAAATTTTTAAATGAAAAAAAAAATGAGATTTTCGTTAAAAAAAACTTTTTACATTTTTTGATCCCTCGTAATTCCGAGAAATAATGAATTTCCGAAATTTTTGCAAACAATATTTTCCTTAAGGGGTAACACCACTGTACCGGCCTGCCACGAAGCGTTTTAGACAAATAATACTTGGGGTAATTATTAAGCATATATTGAAGTATATGGCAAAAAAATTTTATGGGAAAATATTACAAAATGGCGACACTGCAACAAATTCTTCCGAGGCATGTTGAACTTAAGGTGCGCTGCGGTACGTAGTATAACTTGTGCCAATTTTAATCTGGACAAAATAATTTTTTTTAAATTAAATCTAGATGAGTGTAGCTAGTGAACCACGTAGGGGATTTTAGAAATATTGATTTTTGAGTAATTGCCGAGTATGTGACTAAAAATGTTCAATTTTTTTTAAGGGAGTTATTTGTTAATAAATATTGTTTAAATTAACTTAACGAAAATCCCCTACGTGGTTCAGTAACTACACTCATGTGAACTTAATAAAACGAAATTCTTTTTTTTAGATTAAATTTGGCACAGTTATACTGCGTGCCGCGGAGGTTCGACATGCTTCGGAAGAATTGCTGCAGTGTCGCCATTTTGTAATATTTTCTTTCGCCAAAAAAGATAACTAATTAAAATAATAATGATAACTAACAAAAATAACTAATCAAATAAGAATTAATAGTAATACTAATTTTAAAAAAAGCACTCAGCGCGGGGAACGATCCCGCGCCCCTACTGCAATTTTTTTCTGAAAAACTCCGATTTTCTTCGGAAAATTTTTCCGAATTTTTCTATGAATTGGAACAAATATGAAGGATTCGGAGTTTTGCGGACAATTATTTTTACGCAAACATCCGGGTTTCTCCGAATTTCTCCAAGTTTTTTCGAATTTTTCCGAATATTTCATCATTTTAATTATGATGACGGGAAAATCTCGGAAATTACATGAAGACTTTAAGGGGTAACACCACTGTAACGGCCTTATAGGAAGCGTATTTTTTGATATTTTTGTTGGCGGCAGAAAATGTGATAAACAAATAATACTTGCGGTATTTATTGAGCATATATTTAAGTATATTGCGATAAATTTTTATCCGAAAATATTACAAAATGGCGACACTGTAGCTATTCTTCCGGAGCATGTCGAACCTTTGCGGCACGCAGTATAACTGTGCGAATTTTAATCTAAAAAAAAGAATTTTGTTCTATTAAGTCTACATGAGTGTAGCTACTGAACCACGTAGGGGATTTTCGATAAGTTAATTTAAACAATATTTATTAACAAATAACTGTCTTAAAAAAAAAATTGAACATTTTTAGTCAAATACTCGGCAATTACTCAAAAATCAATATTTCTAAAATCCCCTACGTGGTTCACTAGCTAGCTACACTCATCTAGATTTAATTTAAAAAAAATTATTTTGTCCAGATTAAAATTGGCACAAGTTATGGTGCGTGCCGCAGAGCACCTTAAGTTCAACATGCCTCGGAAGAATTTGCTGCAGTTTCGCCATTTTGTAATATTTTCCCATAAATTTTTTTTGCAATATACTTCAATATATGGTTAATAATTACCCCAAGTATTATTTGTCTAAAACGCGTCGTGGCAGGCCGTTACAGTGGTGTTACCCCTTAAGGAAAATAATGTTTGCAAACATTTCGGAAATTCATTATTTCTTAGAATTATGAGGGATAAAAAATGTAATAAGTTTTTTTTTCGAAAATCTCATTTTTTTTGTCTATAACTTTTCTCCGAATATCTCCGCAGCCGTTCACTCAATAGGAAAAAGAAAAAGTTCCGGAAAAAAATAATAACAAGTTTTTTTTAAAGAAAATCGAATTTTTTTATCTTCAAATTTTCTCCGAATATCTCCGCAGCCTCAGGTTCACTCAGGTAATAGGAAAAAGGGACATTTCCGGAAAATAATAATAATAATAATAATAAATTTTTTTTACGAAAATCTCATTTCTTTTCATCTTTAACTTTTCTCCGAATATCTCCGCAGCCTCAAGTCATAGGAAAAAGATAAATTTCCGGCGAAAAAAATAAGAAATCATGAATTTTCAGTAAAAAAAATGTGTTTTTTAGGAAATAGACCAATACTTGAATCTGTTTTAAATCATTTTTTCTCCGAAAATCTCAAATATGACTAAAATGTGAGAAATTATGAAAAATTTGCACTAGGGATGCATTTGCACCCTTGCGAACCGAAGCCGGGAATGCTATCAACGGGACCATCTCATCGCTTGTAGAATATGTGCCCTTTTTGGTACTTACGATTCACGGCCGGATGGATGATTAGCTTGTTTTTGGGGATAATGCTTTATCACTTGATAAAAGTATGAGAATTAATGTAATAACACGAATATAAATATATTTCCGCTTACTTTTATGAATTATAATTTATTTGGCGTAAGGACGGGTGTGAGTAAAGCGTAAACAATTTTTTAGAAGATAAATAAGTTATAATTTAGATTTATTATTATATTTAAATTAACGTATAAACTAAAAAAATAAGCGATCAGAATGCGCGATACATTTTTTTGTATACATTAATAACGCAGAGAATCAAGCGCTAAATAAGCATTGAAATCTAAAAGCCTCGCGCGTGCCGTCGGGTGACGTCACACGCGAGTCGTGCTCAGATTGCTTTTTCCCTCGAAGCCTTCGTTTCGGCTTGGCCGCACATGGACGTGCTCAGCGTCCATGTATTGGTGTAGCTGCCGAAGGCGCGGCCGGGAATCTTCAACCCCGTTCGGCTCTTGCCGAAGATGTCCGAGCGTTGCTCGCTCACGGACACGCCGCGTAAGAGACTAGAGAGGGGGTAACTTTTACGCGCGATCTGGCTGCACTGCTGCTGAGATCCCACCAAGAGCACGAGGCAAGTGGTGGAGATAATCGATCGGACACAGACGATCGCCGTGCCTCCGTATTTGCTGCGTTTTTGCGGACGTTTCGTAAGCACTGTGTGTCCACTCCTTCTCTCTAGTCTCCCTGCATCAAACCTAGAAATACTTCGCGAACCGTTTGAAAAACTATTTTGTCATTTTTCTAACTAAATGTATATATTAATTAAACAATGTACACATGGAAAATTTAGTTATTACAATTTGTTTTTTCCATATGTTAAAAATATAAACGTCAAGTCTTAAGTATGAACTGTATGACTAGTGGTATGACTAGTGTGAAGCGATAGGACTACCTTAAGAGTATATAGTTTTATTGTACAATAAATAATTATAATAATAATAAACAAAAAAGTATTTGTTTATTGTCATTAGTTTTTGTTTAATTTCGTTGTACAATAAATAGTTCGAATAATAATAATAATTGTTTAAAAAATATAATAAACAAAACAATGTTCATGTTGCTTACTTGTCGACTTTTTTGTTTCGCATTATCCTTTTATTTCACTATCGTGTATATAGCGGCTGCAGGAACAATGTAAACGCTCCCTTTGCAGGTTTTAACCGAGGTTTTCAAATCATCCCATTCCTCCCAATGACCGTCGGTTATTTTGCAATAGGCAGTGTAGTGGTTCAATTCGAAGTGCACTACACGAACGAGTCTGAACAAATAAATTCCATTGCTAAACGTGGTGATACAATAATAATAATAATAACAACAACAAGAACAATATGACACAAGAAAAAAAGGAGTGCTAAGGAAAAATTCTGTATCACCTGTACTTGATGTTGGCCAGATGTATGAGATTGGGCATTTCCGATAATTGACAGCCCAACCCCTCTGTTGCCCTGACGTTAGACCTGACATCCATCTCGACAGATATATGGAAATTTTGCGATACGGTAAGGTTGCCTGTTTTCATACAGCCCTCATTGGTGCATTTTGGATTACAGTAAAATTCAGAGAATTGAATTGCATTTCCCAGGATTTTAAAGCCGTTCGCCGCTATCATTTGGTGATTGACCGTCAAAAATGACTTTGGTGTAGTTTTCGTGGAGCAATTCTTATCCGAACCTTCCAATGTTTACCATGCGCTGGGGTCGTCAAAGAATAAATGTTCCCACAGAGTGGTAACACAATCTTCTGCATCTATCGACATGGACGTAAATAGGTAATCGACTTCAGTAATTTTTATGGGCCTGTAATGGGGCCGTAGGAGCGATGATCGTTGCTTCGCTTTGTTGATGATGATCTTTGCAGTTTGACCAGTTTCAGTGAGCTCTAGAACGAATTGTCCCGCTTCGTTCGTTGACTGCTTCATTAACCGCACATATTGGTCATCGTCAAGCATGCCTCGTAATAGGATGTGTACGATGGAATCAAATGCACACGTATTGTATACTTTATACATTAGTTTGCCAATTCTTACCATGCCTGTATTCGAACCATTACGAAGAAGATAGTTCCTTTTCACATTCCTCTGCATTTGGGCATTCAAATATTTCATTTCGGGACAGCTTTGAAAGTAATAACCCTTTTTTGGTTGAGTGTGATTGGGAACTGTACTGTTTGTATTTTTGGCAGCAATATTGTGTGTTATCATTTCGGTTTCTCGAACTCCATTTTTTGTCCTTTATGCTCTCTGATAATGTAGTATGGTGACGTCCCTTGCAGCCGTTTTTGAATGGTAAGCGGTTTCCGAGATTTTTCATTATTGTTATCGTCTTCATTAGATTTTTCATTATTTTTTTCGTCTATGTCAGATTCTGGATACTGGTCCTGAATATTACCTGCTGATTCTGCTTGTACAGTCTCTACAACCGGAGATATTTCCGTTTCCGGTTCAGAAACGTAGCGGAACCTTTCTGACGTATCGGAATTGTTCGAACCACATGTAAGATTTTCTGCTACACGAGTGCCCGCAATGCTGTTGGTTCGAATAATGGGCAATACGAAGATATTGTCTTTTCGTATTTTACCGCGCCAATTATCCTCCGATTTCAAATCCGAATCGTTAAATCCCTGCACTTTAGTATTCGTGGATATATCATGGTCCCAAAGGTTTCTTTATTTTTTTTCAGCATCCCGGAACAGTTTTGGTGCGGCGCCAAACAGATTATGTCCATTCGGGCTGCTACGCACGAGTACTGCCGACAACTTTGGATCTAGCGCTTCATGTTCAGTGATCGTCGAAAGGGGTGGATCATCCAGATTTTCGTTTTCTGAATCGCATGTTCCGTGTTCTGTGACATAACGACCACTGCTGGTCTTTACTGGTGATCTATGATGATCTATTTTAATCTTTGACATGGTTGATTCGAATGATACTACCGATCCGATAATATCGTTCAGATGGACTTTTAGAAAACGATCTACGCGTACTGGCAACCGTTTTATCAACGGATTTCCGATAAGAACACGCGTTTTCAAATCGTTGAAGTATCCATCAACAAAACTCGATGGAGCATGGCCCACGCCGTCAGATACTTGAATGCTAGTCCACAAAGGGAATTCAACGGCAAGTGCTAGCATTCTTTGTGCAAATTTTGGTAAGTAGAATGCGTTTAATGCGATTCCTTTCTTTGTGATTGATGTAGCCGATATAAGTACTTTATCGGCCCATTCCGTTACCGATGTTAAATCTCCGTCATCCTGATCGTCACCCACGATATACTCCATTTCGTCAAAATGCGTGACATCGCCGTTACTTGGTATATAGATGATTTTGCTATTAATGGCGATGACGGTTTCTAACTTCGCACGTGCAGCTTTTGGTGTTATTTTGATTGCTCCAATTTGATAATCCTCGTGCTCGTTCACTGCAGTGACAATCGTAAAGAAAAGTAGTTGTGTCATCTCTTCGAAAGTTCCAGCATCCACCATCTGAGCTATGCATCGTACATAAAACACTCGTATGCATGCGTGGCTGATGTTGTCGAAACATTTCCATCTGCTAACGGCGTATATAAGATGGGCGACATCTACGCAGATGTATGTGTAGGGCACAGAAATTTGGCCTTTCGTACTCTGTGAAACAGCAATAAATCGATCGTGTACATATGATTTTATCGTTTGGTTATTGAAAGCCAACGACATTACCGATAGAAGGGCACGAGAATAATCGAAGACGGCTGCTTTTGGCTTGCGGACACCATGTCGAATGCATGACTCCAACCAATATTCAATGAATTCGGTAGTTTGTTTCTCTGATATCATTTGGCAAACAATGAGAGTGTTTTTGTTTAAGTCAATTACTATCACCGATAGAAATGTGTGCCCTGTTTCCGTATTGTTTGACCTCTTAATATTTCGACTGATACTTCCAGTTGTGTGAATATTTATTACTGACCATTTTACAGGCGCCAGTACTCATTGTAGGCATGCACCTGTGGACTTGTCATATAGAAAACAAACAGTGGATTGGACCCAACTGCTTGTATCGAACCAGTGTCCGGTGGGGTGATCGTCAGTGGTTCGTATTAAGTCCCAACCGTCCTCCGGCTTAACATCGAAATGCGAGTCGACGTACTCCTTATTCGCTTGTTGAATAACACTCGACTTATACAAATTGGCAGGCTCAATTTCCCGTATTTCCCTTGCCATTCTTTTCCTATAGTTCGAGCATCCTTCAAGTGCTACTGCCTTGCCAATGACTTTTGTTTTCGCACCGCGAAGCAGACGTTTTCGGATTCGTGATCATCGAGCGACGTGTCACGGGTGGTCACTTTTATTTCAAGACCTTCACCAATATTCGGTTCCTTTTCTACGCAACCAAAGAAAGGGTTTGAACACTTACTACTCTTACATCTGCCATGAATTGTTAGATAATACATGCTGTCGCCTGACGGATACACTGTGGCTCGCTTGAATACGTAGGCACATGGCAAACGGTACCGCTTGAAGAATGTATCGAAGATGATATCGGTCCACTCGTTCGGAATGAGCACACCATAATCTTTTCTTTCTGTACCGTACTCTGTGGACGCAGTCGGCTTGATTTTTTTTCCACAATTCCGCATTTAAAAACAAATAGAAACACGTTGTGATTGACATTAATTCTCCCTCTTACAAAGAACCGATACAAATCAATAAAAACAGAAATACTATCGGTAAATGATGTGTTTTTGTCCTCGGAAACGCTTATGAATTCCATCAGGATTGACGATTTTTTAAAATATATGATTCTATCGGGCTTTGTACGTATCTACGGTGCCCATAGATTACCTATAGAATCCGAAAACGGTTTCGCGTAGTTCAATTTGCAAGTGCAGATATCTTTTAAATTTAAATCGTTATAAATCTGCTACAGCAGATTACTTCAAAATGTCCATTATATTATAACGGAATGAACTTGTACTCACAAACTGGAATTCTATTGGTACTAATCGGCAGAACCCAATTGCATAGTTCGTATATAAAGTTATATGTTACAATCGAAATTTGACTGCGATCAGTTTGTATGTGTCTTTTCAGATCAAAAACTTACCTTCAGCTGTACGAGAATGCATACGTATTCGCAAATTATTTTTTGTCTGAACCTACTCGACTTTTCAGATCGAAAACTTACCTTTCGCTGTATGAGAATGTATTCGTCTTTGGAAATGATTTCATATCCGCACCCATTTGCATGTACTTGTATTATAAAAGATTCGTCCTCAGAACGAGGCACGGGTTTTTATCAGTAAATACGGGTCTGGTATTTATCCGTTGGGATCGAATTTTTCTGATACAGGTAACTAAGGGTGGGATCCATTCAATCGTTTGCTATATGGATTCTCGAATCCAACAATAATCCTTTGTTGTCTGGAAATGTATGTGTATCTGCAAATTATTTTTTATCTGCACCTATCGGAATGTACTAATATTGTAAATGTTTCACCCTCAAGAGGAGGCGTCAGTTTTCATCAGTAAATACGGGCCAATCATTTAACTGTGTAAATCAGTTTTTTCCTTTGCAGATAACAGAGTGAGGATTCATTAAATCGGTTGCTATATGGACTTTCAATATAATGATTATCTTTTGTCTTATGAGAACATATTGGTATTGGCCAATAACTTTGTATTCACATTTATCGGTATGTACCCGTATTATAAAAGATTTCGGATCTTTCCGAATCGGATGAGGTAATCTTGGCGAGGGCCCGACGCAATGCAGGGAATACCCGGTCACTTTTCTGCACGGGAGGCCGTAAAAGCGAGGAAAACGGGCTAGTTCAATATGGAAATATATATAGGAATGAGTAGGAATAAAAAAATTACAAACTGCCATTGTTTGAGAAAACTGTATCAAATAAGTCTTATTGGATATAAAATCAAAATTAAAATAAAATCCAATAAAATATTGGATATAAATGGAAGTATATAACATCACGCCGTCTCTGTCGCGCTGCTCTCATCGCTGCTGCCGCTACTGGCGCTACTGTTGTCGCCAGTATTATTTTTTAAATTTGTTTTGTCTGCAACATACATAAGAACATTAGTTGAGCGCGAGGGTGCACTTTAGTGCACCCTCGCGCTGTGCACCCCATAGCGTGCACTTTACGTATGGCGTAGTTTGTACCGATTTGTAGTATGGCGTAGGTTTGAACCGATTCGCTGCGCAAATTACTCAATACGAAAAATACGTGTAACTGGGTTTCTCTTGGGTGGGATACATTTGTGATAAGACAATATGTATCGAAGTGTATGGGATTCGGTCGGTTTCTATCCTCTATCTATTTCTACCGGGCCTTAATGGTAAGTTCGGTCCTGTACAAGAAGACCGATAGAACGGAATCTATGAGATTCTATCGGTTTCTTTTATCGTTATACTTCAGTGAATAAAAATGTACGCGATGACTGATTATAATAAAAATTTCACGTTCACACACACGGTAAAATAAGTCTTAACGAGTTTCAAGAAGTAATTTTAAAAAGCTTAAGTCTTTGATCCCCAACAATAATAAAAGAAAAACCTATTAACATTTCGTCTGTAAACCTGGGTATTTCGTATCCGAGACAAAACTACTTCCCTAATGATTTGCTTCATTTATTTAACAAACAATAAATTGGAAAAAAATATTTTTCTATAATTTTATGATTGATATATTGAAGTGTATGTGTCGAATACTGGCATGATTTTGTTCAAAAATGTTCGCATGTATTAACTGGATAAAAGAATGGCGGGTCTTGAAACATCCAGATTTACATTCGGAAGGTACCGGAATAACAATTAGAGACGAAGTGTTAATCTGAACGCATCTCAATCTTTTAATAATGTACTTCCTAAGAAATATCCAGCGGTATGGCACAGCTGTGTCCGTCCTTTTCACTGCACATTTATCACAATTTACGTGTTCGCTTTTTTCACTTTCTTCGGGTTGTTCCGAACTTTTACGGATACCAGTTGTCGTGTCGAGTGATCAAGAAGAACTGACTAGCCGATGCCGGTCGCTGGTAGCCGCGCGCACAGTGCCGGCAAGCAAAGGGCGTATCTTGTTCCCCCACTGAACGCTATTGTAGACAAAGCGATTTCGGGATCCCTCGAGGTTATTTTTTTCAATTTTTAAAACGTTCATAATTTTTTTAACCTTTTCTATGCTATGTACATTTTTCAAAATGTGTTTGCTTGGGTTAAATTATTTTTAAATGATGGATGAGCTGTTATTTTGTTTTTATGTTAAAATCTGATGATAACCAGATAATATCGACAGTAGAAAATTATTTTGTTAAATAATTTGTGATTTTTTATATTAATTAACCATTCAAAAATAGAATAACGTATAGCGACAAACACTAAAAGTCCGGTTTACCAACGTATAATTTCATTATTTAAAAATAATTTAACCCAAGCAAACACATTTTGCAAAATGTACGTAGCATAAAAAAAGGTTAAAAAAATTAACGACCGTATACAAAATCGACAAAAAAAGTACCGTTGAGGGGACTCGAACTCGAGACCTCCGCGCGGTAGTTAGGGTGGCTGACCTCGAAATGAAGGCCGAGTTGAAAGCTGGTCTGTTTCAAGGAACATCAGTACCTACCTAACATCCTGTAAAAGCACATCGCTAAACTCGGTTGTCATCTGAGGGAATCCCCTTGTTAACTACAGATAAAACCATGCAGATACGGACAGATCGAAGCACAAGATCTGTTGAAAAAGACGGGCAGAAACCGATCGAATCCCATTCATTCCGAGACATCTCTACCGAAATTTGATGCCTTTGTCCCTATACCTATCGGATTCTATCGAAAGAGTGGATGGGAGATTGGCGGGAGGGGGGGGGGGAGGAAGAGAACGCGACATTTATTTTGCGCCCTGGGACAAGTCCCCTCAAGCACTAAAGCAGAGAGAGGGAGAGAACGAATGTAACACTAAGTTCTGTAGAGGCAGTATTGTTATTTTTCTTAGTTTTTGTTTTAATCTTTGGATTAGTTTAGTCTTTGAATTTTTTATGGCATTTCCTAGCATGAACTGGATATTCAGTAGAAAAAAAATGTTACGGTAAGAATCTTGAGCATGAAATGTAGCAACAAAAATCGGTGCAAAATTCTAGATAGACAAAAGGTATTGGCTTTTCGGAAGTATACTCACGTACTAGTGTGAACTTCCGTCTGTTTCTATTTTTTCTAACATTTTTCAAAATGCAAAACATGTGAACAAAATAATGAAAACCATAAACGCTTTCTGTGTTTTGTCTAACAACGAGGCTGCTTCACGTAAAACAGACCCGATTCTGAGGCTCAATCTTTTACAATACAAATCAATACATATATGCGCAAATAGACTAGTCTTGCACTTACGTATACATTACCATAGATGCAGATGCCATTTCTTATTGGCTATCTGCATAGGCTGGAAAACGCCAATTTAAAATAGATACAGGTAACTGGTTCGAACGGATATAAGTTTGACTCATATTTTCATACAAACACCCGAGCTTCATAATTAAGGTGAATCTTTGACTGTACGAATAAATGCCGAGACGCGCAGATACATTGTAATCTGCATCAACATATGCATTCACATAGACTTAAAGGTCAGTTTTGCATTAGATAATCCATATAGAGCCCTATCTGAAATATTCTCTCTTCACCCTGGATAAGTTTGGAAACTCTGATTAAACCATATACAGGTTAAACCCATATTTACGAATAAGATCGTTGAATCTGTATATCCCCATTAAATGTCAATCAGTCAATCCCAATTACTGCTGATGAAGTGACCCATCGGAATATCTGATTCATTCATATTGAAAACGTACATTTTTATCGGAAAATGATGCGTTTTTGTCCATGGAATCACAAATTCTATCCCATACAAAACTTGGTCCTAATATATCTGTCGTTTCTCATAACGCGAAATAAATACAGTTTCATACGCATCAGTTTTTGCATTCGAAATCCGATAGCAAAAAATCGTGGACTTTCCCGTTTTTATGCCCATTCGCTTCCAAACGGTCAAGTCCATTTGAAACTTATAAATGTATAACTTGTGGAAATACAATTATAAAAATATTCAAATCAAATCCGTAGTTGCTGATAAATGCACGCAACCTGTCAATCAGCGTAAAATGCAATTGTGATCCAGTAAATCGCACATACGTAATTCCCTATAGATTCCATCTTGCTCATCAAAACAATAGAATTTGATACATTCCATATCGGTTTATCCAAATAGAAACCGTATACGCGAACATTCCAATTAGTCCAGATAAATTACGAGAATCCGCTATCTGTGCTGCCAATAGACCAAACAGCAATGTATCGGATTTTTATCGTTGGCTACAGGATCATATCGGACCTTTGCAACTGGGCCGGGATTTCCAGGAAGTCATAATCCGGATCATTGGTGGCTGGCTGCTCAAACGAATTTTTGCTGATGTCGGTACAATCAGGAAGGTCATTTGGAACGACGATACCTTCATTTGAACGAGCTGTGGACAAAATACCCCGTCTGTCTTCCTGAACAGTTTTGTAGACGTCGTGTGCATTCCATGCCAGTTGCAATTCTTCACTTATTCTGATATAAATGGGCGACTTGTAAGGCGGCAATGTTGATATTGCAAATTCTTGAATATATTTTTCTATAACCCTTACGGCCTCTTCTTTCGACACTTTCGATTTTCGAGGCATTTTTGAACGTGCACTTTTCGTAGAGTATATTACATTTCGATTACTTTATTTGACTGGTGGTTTTTTTTAACAAACTCGCGATGCTATGTTTTTAGGTTAATTTTTACATTATATTTTACTATTCACAACTGAAACAATATTGATGAACCGCAAAAATATTACTGTGCTTCTATTTAGGCGTATTATGCTACAGTTTCTTTTTGAACGAAACTGCTTTTTGATAGCGGGAATAACGGTATTTTGTTACTTTGTAAGTTTTGGCGGAGGGACTTCAGAAAAAAAAGAGTTCCGACCTCTGCACTCCGCGCGGTTGGCAATGGGCGATATCCAATGGGAGCTCCGTTTCCCTACGGGCTTTTCGACATACCTTAATTCTCATTGGATATTCATTTTATTGGTTCATCGCTCGCCGCCAATTGTGCGCTGCGTCGAAGACCATAATATTACGTTGGCAGTGAGCAACAGTAGAATTTTCGGCTTCCATAAATCAGCTGGAAAACTTTAACTATTTAATGATTTTTTTTATCGTTTGATGGTTGTTCGATGGTGAGTGATATAATGGAATTTATTTTTTTAGACCTGTTGGTACAGTGATTTCAGCCATTGGGGGGAGAGGGATAATTGAAAAACTCCGATTACGGGGTGAGATGCAGTCAGAATGATCAAAAAATAGATTTTTTAAATTACATTTTCTTGAAGTATGATGTTTCGAAAATATTCCCTAAAAATTTCAAGTCAATCCAATGAATAGTTTCCGGGATATCCCACAATTAGTAAAGGGGCGTCGGGTCGATATTCGGATCGCGGAATCGATTCTCAACGTATAGACGTGGTTGACAAATGCGCAAACGATAATACCCGAGAAGGCAGAATGCTTCGAAGACATCAACAAATTGATATTTTAAAAGCTTCCACATCATCAAAAGCCCTATTGTATGGGCCAGGAATATATAATTCGATGTAAGTAATTTTTTAATTAGTATTTCTATACATAAATCAAGTGTTAAATTGGAAAACTCTTTCAGAATTTTTCAAAAATTGATTACTCGAAAACTATGAATTTCAGCAAAATTTTATAAGGAATGCTTTGGTTGTAAAATTGCCCAAAATGTAAAAAAAATAATAATTCATCCCGAAAAACTTTAATTTTTTGAAAAATTGTTTTAACAGTTGGTTATAACCAATTAAATGCTCGACTTTTCGGCAAAGAATTGTGATATTCGGATTCAGCGGATCAAGATACATGAAAAAAAATTCAGCTTCATCCATCGAGCTAAAAATTTTACGAACATATAATGCCGTATCCACATCGAAAAAATTTAAACGCGGTTTTCTCGAAACTATGTTTTTCAAGTCGGTGGCTACTATTATTCAAAAACCACTTGAAGGATTTTGATGAAATTTGATGTGCTTATTGATAGCATTAAAAACTAGTCCTTAATGAAAGGATTTTCATTTGGTCGAAAATCGAAAGTTATCCGTCGGAAGCCATATGGCAATACTGCATTGTTCTACGTATCCAATGACGTGAGTTTGCGCGGCATATTTAAAATAATACTGTAACACAAATTTTTATTTGGAAGTAATTTTTAATCGAACAAAGTTGTCAATTAGTTATGAATGAACGAACACTTTTATTCGTTAATGAAGACAACATAATCAATATAAAATATCAAAATTTATAATGCAATCATTTTCTTATGATCAAAGTTTTGAACTTTAGGAACACGATAATTATTTTTTTCTCGAAATATTGAACATTATTGTTCTGCGGTGTTGCCATATGTACGACGAATTATGTGACCTCACTTTCGGTCAATGCAGACCCTGCATTGACCGAAATTGTTTAAATGATGAGTTTAAAAGTTAAAACTTAAAAACTCATTATCTTCCAATTTAAATAGTCGACTGTTCTGAAATTTCACTCGAACATGCATAATAATATGAACAATGTCTGGTTAAAATTTGAACAAAATCTATAGAAATCAAGAGCGCGCGCTCGTTCTACCTTAACAGCCGAGTGGATGGCGTTACTAATTTGAAAAAGCCCCAACTAAACGAAGAATGGTTATGGTATTGTCTTTTTTTTCACCCTCAGCGAATCGTTCGACGGTTTTGTAAATGAATCTATATCTATTCGATTCGCCGATTGTTTCCATCGATCTCTCCTTTCTTCTTTTATTCGACGGGTCGGCGAGATCTACAAATACATCAACCCCAAACAGTTATGTTTCGTATTTTTTTTCCCTTCACCCTCGTCGAGCCGTTTGAGGATTTTGTAAATAAATCCATTTATATATTCAATTTGTAAATTGCTTTCAAGAAGAACGACATATATGGTACGTGCGATTCGAAAAACTTTCAATACGTTTCTATCGATGCGGGTAATGGAATAATAAAGCTGCTAAACTCCGAAGACAGGTGATGCAAATTAAATTTATTCACACATATATTTTGACACCGTGGCAACAAAAGTAAATAACGATAAATTGTTACAATGCTTTCGACTTTGGAGTCTGTGAAAATGTCACTTCGTTCTGCCCCTGCGGCTTCTGGCGATCAATCACAGCTCTCTATTCCTGATACGCACGTATTTTGTGTTATCGTATTTGATTGATCGACTACCAAACGTCCCGAATAGAATACCAAACGCTATCGGATGTTTTTCTATCGATCGCGGCCCATTAGAACGTAATCGGATAAAAAATAACGAGTGAATCTATGCTTATCAATAATTCTGCCAGTGCGGCTTCTGGCGACCAATCTCAGCTCTCCATTCCCGATTCGCTCGTATTTTGTTTCGATGTTTCTTTATCGATCCACACACATTAGAATGGCATCGGATAAAAAAACGAGTTAATTTGCGTAAATGAATCGCTCTGCCCCTGCCGCCTCTGGCAACCAATCAGAACCGTCCACTGAGGACGCACATGTATTTTGGGTTGGAGTTATTCCGCGATAGATTACCAAACGTCGTTTGCCCGAACTTAATGTCGCGTACTGACGTGTAAACTGCATAATATACGAAACCAATAAAAAGCGACAATACGACCATTTACATCCTTTTTTCTCCAATGTCTCACAATACATCGTTCTTCGAAATGGTTTCCACACACGTACTGAGACTCTTTGAGTCCCGGAATAGCATCGAGCCATTTTTTGTATCGTTCGACGTTTCTGGGCAGTCGAAACATGAAGCATTCTTGCTTAAAACTTTTGTACCTCGTTTTCCAAATGTGAACCACGCAACCCTTAACCATTTCGCTTTTTTTTCGAAAACGTTACCAAAAAAATTCACATTTATGCGCGTTTACATGATACATGTAAACGTTTACATGATACATGTAAACGTTTACATGGTTCTACGCGATTTACCATGATACATTTATCATGGTAAATCGCGTAGAACCTCGTGGTATATGGTCGCAAATAAAGGTTATTTCGACAACCGCGCCACAAAAACAGACTTAAACACTTTGGTCCTATTCACGGGAAAGAGGTAAGGGGGAATGCACTTCCCCTCGCTAGTGGCGACGCGTAGCGGCGCCTAGGGAATCGAAAAGTGGAGCCGATAAGCGTGCCTACCCCCACCACGAAAATTTGGCTTCGTTGCAAGACCTGTATGTAAGACCGTGGCCTAGATACCAGGAGGTTCAGCGGCAATGCAAAGGCGCTGAAAAAAGCGTCCCCGAAAATGTGTTGAAGTGATGGCGCTGGGGTGCAGCGGCACCTACATATATAGTAATATATTGGTCAACGAAGTGAAAGTGATCGGATGAGTTTCTAACCCCACGACAGACCGATCGTGACATCAAACGTCGAAATATCCGTCGATTCATAATTTCCTCATGACAGTTCGGGAAAAAAACGCAAATGCGAGAAAAGATCTCAAACTCAAACTCAAAATGGCGGCGGCACAGCTCATTTAGAAAGACGTGTTTTTTTGACAAAAAGCTTCACGAGAGAACAGTTTTCTCGTAAAATATAAGATCTGAAACAAAAACAAAAAAAATTATAATTTATATATTATTAGCTATGAGACTACCTAGAAATTTGCTTTTAAATTTAAAAAAAATAGCGCACTTTGAAGGAAATAAATCGATTTTTTGCCAAAAAAGCAGTAACTTGTTTATAAAAAAGGTTTACATTTAATCAAAAAACGGTTACGTACTCCCATAGAGAATGTAATTGTGAAGCTGCTATCAAAATTTCAAATCGATGCATGCAAAGGTGGTCGAGTAATCCGTCTTCCGAGATTGAAAAAAGTGGTTTCGAGAAAAACGCGTTTAAAGTCGTACAAGCAACTCAGCGCGCGCTCCGAGGCGCTGCGGCCAAATCGATAATTGAACCTTTAAATTTTAAAAATCGCTACAGGACCAATTGCATATTGTTTTTATGACACCAAAGTATTTTTAGGCAAGAAACCGTCTTTTCAAAATCCTAGGGTGGTGTTATCCCTTAACACGAATGAGGGTTAGGTACATCATCTGTGATCTGTCTTAGATCGCACCCATGTTTAGCGTATATCTATTTACATATAGGAACCGGAGCACCCCAGCGCCATCATTTCGCATTCTCGATTTAAGGACGAGTTGAAAGGCCTCACTGAACCTCCTGGTATCTAGACTCCATGAGTTACAGCTTCCGTTCTGTCAAAAAAATTGCTCGAATTATAATCCATCCAGGAGGAAAACATGGCCGCAGGATTTTAACCAACCAGACACATGACGTCTCAAAATCTGAGGCGGAAGTCGCTCAGTCGGTAAAAATCCCGTTACGCTCGTTTCTCCAAAATTTCAATCGTCTCGGTATAAAGTTAGAATACCCTTTTCACCTATCTTTGTCGCACCAAAAATCCGGACACAAAATTCTTCCTGCAACAAATTACATATCGAGCGCATCGAATTACAAACGAGCAGAACCATTCAGTTCGTTTTTTTACAGAGCGGAAGTTGTTTAGTTTTTCTTCTTTTTTCATAATTCGATGTTTGTGGGAAAACTCGGAAATTTTTCAGGGAAACAACCGCTCGAAGAATCGTCGAAACGTATAATTAATCGATAAAGGTAACGAAATATGAATAAATTATCTTGTGAAGAACGACAAAAAAAATCCCAGTCTTTCTCTAAACTCTTCGCATAACATTAATCAGACTCTAATTTCACGTTTTCCCGAACAAACTTCGTATCCGCGATGAGTCGTGCCGGAATAGCCGGTTAATCTGCACATGCGCAGATTAACGCTAAAGTTCATAAGGCGACGGGACTTCCCACGCGGCGGACGTCGAATCATGAGAAGTTAAAAAGGAGTAGCTCGCGATTGCAACTCCACAGTTGGTTGGTAAAACCCGTGATGTAAAAACGATAACGTGTTTTCGTATTGTCTCGAGCACTTAAACTCAATTCATACGTGCAACGACTCGATTCGAATTTAAAATAAACTAACCAAGGTTCAGAATGTTCGGTCGTCTAGTGATTATCGTTCTTTTGTATCTAGTAAAATTTCGCCGCTGCTATGAGATACCGAAAGTCAGTTTCGAGCGGTTGCCTCTCGGAGGAATTCGAGTCTCCATACCTGGTAGTGTCTATATATTTTCACTATACTTGAATTAAGAAATGTATTTCTATTCGTTTCGTTGATTCTTTCGAAATCCTGAAGGTCTCCGATTTTCACTTCGGAGTCTATCCGTTTAAAAATAGTTTAGTAGCTTTGTAAAAGAAAAATCTCTAAAAAATAAAGTTCATTCCTTTTAACCCAAACAAGCCCAAACAGATGTACAACAATACCTTTTTGGGTTACAACGATTTTTCGGAAATCAATTTTGCTTGGCAAGTGATGATTGCAAGTGGACTGGAATAAAAAATACCCATATGAAATAACGATAGATAAACGATAAAAAAAATTAGACATTATTGAGCATTATGACGCAAATCATACACGCCTGCATTTGATCGCCTGGCCATCTGCCGATCTACTCGAGTGACACGAGATCGTGACCTTCCAGACGAACCGGGTGTCCAATTTTTCGCTTTTCACGCAAACGTTAACGATCAGATCGGAACGAACGAAGTTGGCACGATTACGGGTGAGGTGATCAGGTCGCGAGACAACCGTTGGACCTTTGAAGACAGAAAAGTTTCTTTTGGGGAGAACGATGTACTGTATTATTGGATCTACGTCCAGGCAAACGGAATTCCACATACGAAATCCGGTCAGGAAGGAATCGCGATCAACGGTAATTGAATTTCACTTTGGAAAAATCAATTATTGTACCATAATTCATCGTTGTTTATGCAAAAGTAAAAAATGCCCAATAAGATACTTTATACAGCATAGAAAATAGGTCAGTCTTCTTTTCGGAAATCTACTTTAGCAAAAAGCTGACTGAAAAAATCTACTCCCGAAAAAAATAGCAGTAAATGAGGCTATCTAAAAAATCTCTATCGATTAAACGTTCAATGAAGTGGAAGTTCTTTTTTTTATGAGTATGTGTACTATTTTCAATATGTTTCTCATAAGAAACAACTATTTTTTGGGGAAGTTAAAACTATATCGATTTAAAAAGCTGAAGACTGTCACTGGCAAAAGATCAGTCGTTAATTTCGTTATTTATTTGGCGTGTGCAATCGAAACGAGACACCCTACATGTACAATGACAACTGGCTACTAAAATGATAAACTTCGGTAATTAATCGCCGATAAAACAATAATACGACCTTGATACCGTCTGTTTAATTCGATCATGTTTCAGATCGTGCATCAAAAGGGGGAATATCCGAATGTGAGAAAAGCATCACCAGTGTTCGTGGTAAGGTAGCCGCGTGTCGTGGTCATTTGGTATTTGAGGAAAACTTCGAAAGAGAAATTGACGGAGAGGACTCGAGCACGGCGAAGGCTTCGTCATGGACCCGAGAAATAATAGTGCCGATGGACCCGGTAATTATAATCAATGAACAACGAGAAAAAGGAAAACGCATTATTGAAATAAAAAATACTGCAAAAGGCAGCAAAATAAACAAATATTGTAAAAGAACGCAAAAGTGTTTGTAAAATAGTCAAATATTGCGAAAGGAAGCAAAAAATAGGAAAATGAACAAACATTTTAAAAGGAAGAAAAAAATATTGATAAATAATCAAATATTGCAACAGAAAGCAAATATTATTGAAAAATAAAGAAATATTGCAAAAGGAAGCGAAAAATATTTGAAAATAAACAAATATTAAAAAAAAAAATAACGGTTAATTTTGCATCGAACAGGATTTTGTCCAATCGGTTTGAGCTGAAAATGGTAGTGACAAAAATGTTCCCGCGAATCTCATACTTGTAAGGTGAACCGGACCATTTTTTGTTGACCACTCACCACTCAAATGAGAATGTAATATACTGGTTTCTTTTTTTATCTTTATTAAGGACGCTAATTTAAATTTGGACTGTTATATTGCAGGACTACGAATTCTGCATGTATCGAGAATTACCAAACAATTTGCAATTTAACAATGGTACCGTGGCAATCGTGCCGTTGATTTTGGACGAGGTGCACGGTGGCAATGCCACCTTTTTCGGACGCATCGATCTCTCGGAGTAAGTCAACTGCACAGTAAAAGAATAAAATTAAAAAAAAAAACGATCGATTGAGGAGTCTTCTCACTTTAGACGCTAAAAAAGGCTATTTTCATGAATTTTTTGATAGGTTTATATTATAGATATTGATATAAAAGTTGTTACACTTAGTAAATACACTTTCAAAATACATTAAATTTATTTATTTATTTATGTAACCCAAACAACCTTTAAACGCGTTTTTCTCGAAACAACGTTTTTCGACGGCTTGTTGATAAAATCTTCGAAACTACTGAACCGATCCTCATGAAATTAAAACCACATATTCTTTACAACTATAGCTTTAGCGCATATCAAGGATTTTTTTGAAATTCTGATATTTACTATTTTTTTGCCAAAAGCGGCGAAAAACACGTTTTTTTCGAAAAATGTCCGCCACTTTGTTATTTTTGCATATATAGAAAATCATATGATATGCGCTATAGCCTTTAACATACTGAATCTAAAACCGTTAAATTTTTTTGTTTCGGATGATCCATCTCCGAGATTTTATCAACAGCACAGACCTACAATTTTTTGAGACATTTTTAACTACCATATTCGTCTATGAACAGGGACTTAAATAAATATTTTTTATGTATTTCGAAAGTGTATTTATTAAGTGTAACAACTTTTATATAAATATCTATAATATAAAACTGTCAAAAAAAATTCATGAAAATGCCCTTTTTTAGCGTCTAAAGTGAGAAGACCTCTTAACGGAATTAATCATTTTTTGGTATTTTGCCATTTCATTGTCTATTGCAAAGATCGTGCACGGGATCGGTGCCATTGGAGTGTAACCGGCGGGCTATCGGCCATAGTATTCTTCCTCCAGTGATATCGGCTCGGCTGACGACCAAGGAATCGTTTCACTTCCGCTATGGGAAAATAGAGATACGTGCGAAATTTCCCCAGGGCGATTGGCTATATCCAGGTATACGTTTGGCATCAGGGAAATAAAACTTTCATCAGCTGGAGGCAATTTAAGAAGTTTCGGGACAATTGACGATATGTTACCATTTGATTAAAATTTATAGGGGAGACCGGGGACAAAAGTAACAGTTTGTACTCCATGCCTGATTTCTCGTCAATTCGAACATTTGTGATAAAATAAATATAGTCATATTAAACTTTCGTTTATAGTCTAAACATGTGCTTTATAATTTTATCTAATATATCTCGGTTTCTGAATATTATAAAGCTGCAAAAAAAATTGGACTTTGCTACTTTCGACCCCATGGTCAGGGCGAAAGTAACAAGGCGTGGGTTGAAAGTAACACCGTATTAGTTCTGCCCAATGCTATAGATACAATGAACAAAAAACACAAGATTAAATCAAATTATTTATTTCGAAGTTTTAATACAAAAATAATAAGCTTCCTCATTAAGTTTAACTTGAGATTCATGTTTCTATTGAGTCGAAAATCAAGAAAAATGTACTTCTTGATGATTAGTTAATTAACAAAAAAATCTTATGACAAAACAAAAAATAACTTCTTAACGATCCACAATACAAACAAAAAATGAATTTTCAATGAGTTTTACACTCTTTAACAAAATTAACAAAACCAAAATAACTTCTAAATTACAATCAACTACGAAAATAAGATCTATTCAAATGGCACAATAGGTGAAATAGGATGACAGCGACATAATGGTGTCAATTCAAATGTCGCCAAAACAAAAATAATTTGACAGCACTAAAAATGTTGCCATCCCTTTCATAACGATCAAAATTAAAAATTCATTCATTCAGACTCACGATTATGGCACACATAAAATATACTCTCGTCTTTGGTGCACGCCGCGTGGGACCACTTTTTACATTCAACACATCGGACCCACTTCTCATTTGGTAAACTATTGCTGAAATTTTCTAAGCAAACGAGGCAATAGAAATCTTCTTCATCAGAAGTGTTGCTGTTTGTTGCTGACATATTTTCTTTATCTGTTTGCTTCTTCGTCTTTTTCCCCTTTCCTTTTCCTTTTGCAGATGCTAATTTTGTCAGTGGTGCCTCTATTTGTTTTCCTTATCCGCTGCCGTGGCATTCTGTTTAATCAAAAAAGGAAAAAAAAGTTTGTCCTGCCATGAGATGTTACTTTTGTACCCAACCCCGTTTTTGATATTTTATACAACCTAACCTTAAAACTGTATTGTTACACGGAGACAAATTATAACATGCTAAAGACAATCTTAACGTAAATCAACGAACTAATATTCACATTATTATCAGCATCTTAATTTTACGTAATCACTTAATGAATAAAAAACAAAAAACTTACTTTTGCTGGTAAAAATCACACAACGTCTACTGACACAACCTTGTCGCGCGGCGTGGGCACAGAGACTGAACTCATGTGCGGGGGGCAGTGCAAGCTGACAACCAACGGTCGCGCGCGTCGTTCTGGCCATTGGACAAGGGTACAGCGCGTTTGCTACTTTCGACCCGCCGTTACTTTTGTCCCCAGTCTCCCCTACAGTAAATTATTTGTCATGTACTGAATGCACCCTCTACATTTTAAATAGATCGTCTACACTGTTTCTATAAAATATGTTTATCACTAAATGGCCGTTTTATGCACGAAACAGTGTGAAAAAATGATCAAAATATTATGAAAAACTATCAGGTGACTTAGTCCATTATGACAATTAGGCATCTCCCGATGTTAAAAATGTGTTCCTTCAATTCTAAATTTTATAGAAACAGTGTAGACGATCGATGTAAAATTAAGGGGCTATACCAGCGTGAACGCTGAAAATTTGGGTGATTTTCGGGAATTATTTGGAAGAAAAGTACTCAATTAAATGTTTCTGAAAATGAAGAATATATTTGGCTGTATTTGACTTAAATTACATAATTTTTTCATAGAAAAATATTGAGATCCAAGCGACTTATGCGCTGCCTTCGGAGGCGCCAAAAAAAGTTCCTCCACTGCTGACATGATTCTAGCCGATTGAGTAGCTGAAACTGAAAAAGGAAAAAATGTCGTTAAACTGGAAGGTATTTCCTGTACAATGACGTAGGATTTTCGAAAAATATCAAAATATAACAAAATGGCGTAGTTATGAAAAAAAAAGTCTGTTTTCTTGCCTATAAAATAATCGTTTTTTTTTCAATGCCAAATCGTCAATTTTCATCCAATCAAAAATATCCTACGTCATTGTAGAGTAAATATATCCAAAAGTATTCAGTTTAACTTTCAAGCCAATCGAATAATTACTCTTTGAGTTACAATGTCAGCAAATTTGAAAAATCTCATTTCGAGAAAAACGCGTTTAAAGATTTAACTATCGATTTTTGCAAGATAAAATGATATTGATATAAATGATACAAATTATAATGATATTCTTGAAAGTATAATCTGTCGAAAAGGCAAAAAAATCGATTTTTTGCTTGTCACACTGATATAGCCCCTTAAAAGGGTGCAGACAGTATATGACAAAGATTGTACTGTATAAATTTAAATAAAATGGTAACACATCGTCAATTGTCCCGACACTTCTTGACAACTTTTGTATTACAAAGAAGTTATACGTTGTGAAATTGGGAGAAAGCACTACCTCCACGACAAGATAAAAAAAAATGTATCGGGATTGAGAGAATGTAAATAGGAACTTTGCACCTCAAGGCGGGATATACATTTAGACGGCAAAAAATTAAGCAATGTTGAGGGATTTCTTCAACTAAGAAATAATAGTTTTACATTTATCAAACTATAGGTATACTTTAATAGTATATTTAAGTAAACAACACAATATTTTTAAATTTATTTTTCATCAAAATGGCGGTCCCTTGGCAGAGTGTTACAGCAATAAGGTTCTCACGGGAGTTGCAAATTGGCGTGCAGTCTAGCTTCCCGTGGACTTTGATTTGCAAAAAACATAATAGTAAACTTGAACAACAAATTAAAACACATTTAAATGTGCACACATTTAAACCGTATTTTGGCGCTCTGTTAAAGTAGCTCCAAAAACTGTCAAAGTTATCCTTAATGTCAATTTAACCCCGTTTTGCGGTAGCGCTAAAGAAAAACGCAAAAGAAAAAAGGATCGCAGCGGGGCGGTTCGCGCGGTAGGCTGGCCCTTCACAAAAATCTTCATAGGTCGGTCAATTTTTGGAACTTGTACAAAAGCTTTGTTGCACATTAAAATTAAGATCCTGGGCTCCAAAAATATACATGAAAACAATTATATTTCGGGAATTTCACGCTTATGCAGAGCCCTACAGAACACATGCATTAAAAAACTGACAACCGTTCAAATTATCGTGCAGTTGCTTGAAAACGCTAAAAAATAACAACGAACGATAAGAAATAAGTTTTTTTTACAAAATCCTGGAGATTCGCGACCCCTTCTAAAAATCGCGTTTCTCGCAGAAATTTGGTTGGACCCGCGACACCATAGCTACGGTGCTGGCTATTCGAGCGGTCGAATAATGCTCGGTTTGGCACGTGGCAACCAACACTTGGCGACCACTTCGAGCACTGATACGGTCCAGTACGGTGGAAGGTTGTTGGAGTTTGGCCTGCGCACAGGGCCGAGGAAGGACGTTCGCGCGAACAAAGTTACGAAGATGCGATCTCTGGGCACGTGGAGCGACGATTTTCACGTCTACACGACCATTTGGGACGAGGGAGGATTTCGGTTTCGGGTGGACGGAGAAGACGTTGGCCGAATCGAGGTCGGCGCGTGGTCGGATCAGAATCGAAACGCAAAGAACTCCACGGGAACGAACGATAGTATGGCTCCTTACGATCAGGAGGTATTGCCTTATTCGGAAGTATATAGTTTCGAAAATATGTGCTTACATTTTTTGCGAGAAATTTCCACATGTCTAAAAAGTTATAGACCTGAGGGCGATCTTTGGCAGATCGAAGCCTCAAAAGATAAACTTTAAGAGGGAGATGCCTTTAGGCGAGGAAAAAATTGCTGTTTCTTTTATTTTTTTTAAGGAAAGATTTCTTCATCATTTTTTAGACTTAGGGTATGTTTTATTACTACTTTTGGCTGTTACGTGGTATTTTTTTAAATGAATCTTTAAAAATGGCGGTTGTATGACACGGCCTTCTAAATGGGTTGCGGCGGATGTTTTTAACGGCGTAACAAATAGCATTGGCGGGATTAATCAGAAAAAAACCAATGAAGCATTTCTTTCGTTAACACTCATACGCAGAATATGAACCAAGAAAAAGTGAGAAATGTTGAAAATCGTTGAAATTGTACGCTTGGAAACAAAAAGATTGAATTTTCCGAAAGATTTACGCTACATTTTGCAATAAATAATTTTTTTTTTCATTTCCAAAGACATTTAGGGTCATGTTTTAGACAATAAGGTTAGAAAGATTTATACCATATTCCATCAGAATCGGTCCTCGTTTTTCTCAAAAGCTCTTTTTTTACCTGGCGGATATGATTAAAAAGAAAATATTCGATCAATCGGTGTCAAATTTTAACGTATTGTTTTAGTTGTCGGTGGCTATTGGCTGAACCACTGGCGATTTTTTCCCTTTTTTCATCGCAAAAAGACATTTGCCTATTTTTCATTTTTTAAAATTTTTTTTAAGATTAAAAATAGGAATTTGTTTAATTTATCTTGTTTTATTTGAATAATTTATATAGAAATTGATTTATAAATAAATATTAATATTTTGTTTACTTATTTATTAATAAATAAAATGAATAAATTTCGTACTTATTTTATTTTTATTATTTACATACAAATGTATTTTATTTTGTTTGTTGAAAATAGGAAAATGTATCTTTCTATTTTTTTTATCCTAAGGACGCAAAAATATATTTTTCGATTCTAATTTTTAAGCTCACCATTTTGAAAATTTTCCCGCAAACAATTTGTCCGGTATTCATACAATAGCGGCTCATACGCAAATTAAGGTTCCTTTTGTATTTTTTTGCCGGATTATATTTGACGAACGGAATCACGTCCACTAGCGAGCGTCCACTTTTTGGAGGCGCGTCAGCAATTGAGAAAAAATCCTACAAACTCAAAAAAAAAACATTTAAATTTTCTTTGCATTATTCAAGAATACTACAATATAATATCAAAATTTCAAAATGCTCCATTATTATTTTGCCTTTAAAAGAATTCTGAAACTCCGAGGTAAAGTTCCCTTGAATTCCGTTGAACCCTAATTGCCCATTAAAACAAAATCATAATCACTTTTCGGCAGTTCTACATCACCGCTGGACTGGGAGTTGGTGGAATTCGCGTTTTTCCGGACGGTACGACCAGCGGGCGTAATCCGAAGCCCTGGAGGAACGTCGAAGCTAAGGTGACGCACTTAAATAACTCGAAAAAACCACCACGCATGATCCTAGAGATTCATTTAAAATAAAATGTTACCAATGCCCTTTTGTCAACACCAAAAATTAAATCCGCTTCAGGATTAACGTATTTTTCTAATTTATAATCATTTTCAGGCGATGCTAAACTTCTGGTTGGCAAAAGAAAAATGGTTACCGAGCTGGAGAGGAAGAAACGACAACGGAAATTCTCAGTTCAAGCTCGACTATATAAGAGTGTGGGCCGTTTGATGCTGGAAAATTTGAGCCAACAAAAGCTCAATTGACAAACCGCACCGCGATCGAAAAAAAAACAGTTTCTCGAACAGACGATATAATATTAATAAATGATAATAATAAATAATAAGAAGAATAATAAATAATAAGCATTATAAACAATAATAATACATCAAATAATAATAAATACCTTTTCGGGTAAACGCAGTATAGAGTTTATGCAAAAGGACAAAAATAGGTAGGCTAATATGGAAAGGTTGCGAGACCGATCTCTAGGATTTCGATAAAATTTGGCATGCTTGTAGAATGGGTAAAAATAGGCGACACGTATTTTTTTTTTTATATCTGCGGAACCCGATTTTTAAGGGGTGAAACGCACCCTCGACAATAGGGGTGTTTTTCGTTGCTCGTTGATAACGTTATCGTTCTCAATCCCAATGTATAGTACACGAAAAAATAAACATTGTCGCAATTTGAATTTTTTTCATATCTCGTACCGTTCAAACGTTATCGACGAAAAACGGAAAACACCCCAATTTTCGAGGGTGCGTTTCAACCCTTAAAAATCAAGTTCCGTAGATATGAAAAAATGTGTCGTCTATTTTTACACATTCTACAAGCATGCCAAATTTCATCGAAATCAGAGAGATCGACCTCGCAACCTTTCCTTGTGAGAAGAAAATATAAGTAAAAAGAAAAATATATCTTAAGCAAGAGGAGCGAACAAATAGAAAAATTACAGGGTAAATATGTTAAAATGGCCATACGCCTAGCTACATATGGAGAATGGAGGCGGGAATGAGGTGCATAGAAGTAAAAGCACGGAAAAGAGCAGCAAACTACCGATGTGAAATAATAAAAATGCGGGAAGATAGGTGACCGAAAAAGTGTTTGAAAGAAGAAGTCAGAGC
Organism: Ophion ellenae; assembly: GCA_963210295.1. Classification (NCBI taxonomy): domain Eukaryota; kingdom Metazoa; phylum Arthropoda; class Insecta; order Hymenoptera; family Ichneumonidae; genus Ophion; species Ophion ellenae. Next base: position 12,584,442 of record OY723385.1, on the reverse strand, counting down.
GATATTAAATGCAAACTCATCCAAATGGGGACTGTAAATGAAGGGCGCCATAGAGGTAGTGGTGGAAGCAATATGGTAAAGCATAAGGACGAAGATATGGAGGGAGTAAGAAAAATAATCGAAACAGCTATACGAATAAAAACCGACCAGGAAATACAACAGAACTGGAACAATGAGAATTCGACGTATTGTAGGGAGTACAAAAATCGAAAACAATGTATAGAAATGGAAGAATACTGGGGGAAGAAGAGCGTAGACGGAAGAACTACATAAACATGGGACAGGTTAAGATGCGGAAATATAGGAAAAGGAGTGAAAAAGAGATGCGCAGATACTCGATGCCGGTATTGTAGGAAGGACGAAGAAAGTTTGCAACACACATTTGAATGCGGGGAAAGAAAAGGGAAAATGAATACGGAGGTGGTAGATGGTTTGGAAGAGTAGCGACGAGGCCACAAGTGGGAGGCACTAAAAGGAAAAATTAATAAAGAAATGAGAGGGATACCGATCAAAAAATTGTGCAAGTATGTGAGAGCCTTCGAATGCAAGGCAAGAAAGGAAGCATAAAAAAAGGGAGGAAAGGCAAATGTTAAGGAGGTACGACTATTTCTTCAGGGTCAAAATTTATCTCACACAGTTATATATACTCAGTCAGTCAGTATACTCACAGTTGCTCTGATTTATGTTAACTAGTGTTGAATATTTTATTTATTGCACAATTACTAATTAAAACTGAAAAATTAGATCCTCAATGGCTCTGGAGTACTCTCCGTCATATTCACGATAACAGTTTTATCATAAACACGAACTAAAAAATGTTGCACCAAATCTGTCGGAATCTTATTTAAATAACCCTGAATTACTTTAGTAGAATTAATACTATGGGTAAAACTACCGACAGAGATGGGCGCGCGGTTGGTGTGCGGGCTCGGCGATCACTGAAGTTAAGCAGCATTGGAGGCTGCCAATATTCGGAGCGGTGACCGCTTGCCCGTGCACTGGTTTGCGTGTCAACCTCTGAGTGGGGGGCAGTTTGTCTGAGTTTCTGATGGTAATACATCTGAAACTTAGCCAAATATAGCCGCCTGTATCGGCCCAGGTATTCCGCAGTTTCCCTGAGCCCTCGTGCAAATGCGATACAGTAGTGCATTAGGAAAGAGTGGCTGCGGTCAACACTCTGGGGGGGAACTTTGGAAGGATTGTGAATGTCGGACGGAATGGAGGGAATGGTAAAAGGGGAAGGACCCCGTACCTCTGATATTTATTATAATAATACTATGGGTAAAATTGTAATTGAACATCTTATTGATACGCGACCAATTGTAAAACTCCATAAATAATATAATGGAATTTTGAACAAACACCTTACAACATCGCGTTCGCAATGTTCAAAGCTGGCACCCGGGACTCATTGATGTGAAAGGTTAGGTTATGGTGCAGAGCTATTTATGTTGCATAGACTTATAAGATAGACTGATCGCTCCTATAAGAGGCACTGAAGCTAACATATAAAGGACAGAGATATGTCGGGAGTGATCTTCTCTCTTTTCCATTGGCATCATAGTGGGAGACAACGTAGAAGTGGAAGTGCAACAGCCTTGCTGTCAAATGCGCATTCATTTTCCTTCGCCGTCCACGGGTCGCGTTTCTATGGTATTTTTGTGCTGTAATTTGTTTACGAAGTAGTTACTTACATCACTGGTGCAATCGTTAGAGCTTCAAAAAGAACAATCAAATGGCCACTATGTCTACAAGCTCTAGAACCGCACAATGCAACTTCGTTGTTTCTAAAAAGGAAAAATAGAGGTGGATTACTTAATCCCAGCGATGACGTCGTGATAATTTGTAAGACTGCTGAAAGGGTAATGACCCGAGTAGAAATCTTGCTCCGGCTACAAGAAAGACCTGATCAGGCTTCCTCATGTCTCTTTCCGGCCTTGATCAGCGTTTTTTATCAAGCCCTGATCATTTTTGAAACGTAGTCCCTGACTTCGGTCTAAAAAATCAAGGCCTGATCGGGGTAAAGAATCAAGGCCTGATCAGGGTTAAAAGTTAAGGCCTGACATGCAGTTCGCAGACAGAAGTTCGCTGTCGCTTCGGAAACCACTATCTCATCACATTCTTTATTGCACTGCCAAAAAAACTGTTGGTGGAGAAAATTTTAACCAAATATTACAAAATAAGATTGCATCACAAAAGTCGTTCGCTACAGGAATCCGTTCAACGACTAAGAAATTTCCACAATCGACTCATTATCGTTTATAACCAGTGATTTTATTGTAGTAAACTTGAAGGTTCTTGCAATATTCTAAGATTATTTTAACACATTTGTTAATCTTTCTTAATCGTTTAAAACTGTTTGTATGTAATATTGTTATGCATGCACGCAATCATATATCTTGTTTATAAAGATTCGTACTACTTGGAATTTGAAGTTAGGTTAATTTACATCCATTCATAACGCAGGCGCGTGATTTATCCTCAATCTCCTCTACCACCTCATCCCCACCACAAATTTCGTGAGACAGAGAGAGGAGTACTCCCGACATATTTCTGTCCTTTATACGTTGGTTTCAAGCGACTCATGAGAGCGCTCCGTCAATCGTATAAGCCTATGCCCAGATAAAACAGCAAGGTCTAATATACATATTACATGTATACATGTATATGATATGTAAACGTCTATGATAGACCTGTATTATACGTATAGTGAATGTATATTGTGGAGCTATTTTACGTACATTATACAATAAGCATTTGACATCGAATTATATACATATATTATATGCATAAGGAACATCCACTCGGTATCCAACTGCATTGCTGTCAATATCACGTATTATATACGTACATTGGACGTGTTTTTTCAACATTATCTCCGTGGAATTTTGTGCATCTTATAAACGTATAATATTCATTCATAATCCTACGATTATGATTCCTGGACCTGAAGCTATTTAATGAACGTTTAATATGCGCATATTCAACATAAAAAATTCAACGAGTTTTCGATTGATATTAATTTGCATACTATACCGGTGCGATGGTCTAGTGGATAGCGTGCTCGCCACTAAACCAGCGGACCGGGAGGTCCCGGGTTCGAATCCCAGTCGCGTACATTTCGTCGTGAAATGTTTTTCTTCGGATTTCGCGGCAAAATAAGACTAGTTCCACGACTGGGGGGCGAACTCGATGACCGGCTGTATTGGTATAGGTTTTCCGCAGTTTCCCTATACCCATGACAGAAATATCATGATGAATATAATACAGAGGGGTAAGTCGGCTGCGGCCGCAAGAGGGAGGAACAGGGAGAAAGATGGAGAAAATGGAGTAAACAGTAGAGGAAAGAACGGTCACAATGAGGGGAAGAATAGGTAACAAACGCGAAAAGCGTGTACCTAAGAAAAAAACCAATAAAAAAATAATAATTTGCATACTATATGTGTAAAAACTATGTGAATGCAGCAATGGTGACACTTGGAGTAAAACAGATATGGTTTGTGTGTCTGATATATGTACTAGGTGCGCAACTAAGTTTCCGGGTTTTTGTTGACCAATAAAAAATCGAAAATTTCAAGACAAATACAAAAAATGATTCTTTCGAAGTATTGTCCCTCGCTATTTACACATTTTTGCCATCTCTCTGGCAATACATAAATACCGCGACGATAAAAAGACGCGTGTTTGGACTGAAACCATTCGTCCAACCAATTTTGTACTGCATCGTAATTGGCCAAGTGTAGCCCACCCAAGCCATGCGCCATCGACCGGAACAAGGGATAGTCTGAAGGGGCCAGGTCTGTCGAATACGGCGGATGCGGTAGCAGATCCCATTCAGTGTTTTTATGGTGGCCTGCACGATGGAACTGCGATGGCACGAAGCGTTGTCGTGCTGCAATATCACACGTTCGTGTCTCGTGTCCCATTCTGACCGTTTTTCGAGCAATGCGTGGTTCAAATTGTTTAGTTGTTGTCGGTAGAGATGCCCATTGACAGTTTCGCCCGGTTTCAGCAGCTCATAGTACACGATTCCTTTCTGGTCCCACCAAACGAGCATTGTCTTTTTTCCGAAGCGATTTGACCGTGCCGTCGATGTTGACGCTTCGCCAAGTGAAAGCCACGATTTTCTGCGTTTGGGATTCTCGAAATATATCCATTCTTCATCGCCAGTAACAAGTCGGTGCAGGAAACTCTATCTGTTCTGCCGCAAAAGCAAAATTTCGGAAGTGGCTCTTTGATTTTCCATTTGTCTCTGTCAACTCATGCGGCACCCACTTTCCTTCCTTATGAATTTTTCCCATGGCGTACAAACGTTTCGAAACACATTGCCGAGTCACATTTAATGCCTCGGCAAGTTTATTTTCTGTTTGAGTGTCATCTTCATCCAATAACTCTTGCAGATCGGCGCCCGCAAATGTTTGCGGTCTTCCCGAGCGCTCCTTGTCCCCAGTCTCAAAATCGCCACTTCTAAACCGCTTGAACCAATCTTCACACGTTGTTTTTGATGGTATATGTTCGCCGTAAGCGCCCTCAAGTAACCGACGTGCTTCAGCTGCTGTTTTTTTTAGATTGAAGCAGAAAAGCAATGCTTCCTGCAAATGCTGTTTATTTGATTTAAAGACACCCAATTTCAGACCTGTATGCCGACTACATGTGTCGCTAGCGCCATCCATGTGTGAATCCCGGGAACTTAGTTGCGCACCTAGCATATCTGCAATATCATCATCATCATTGATAATTATATGATCAAACCTTCCTGAAATTCCGTGTATTTCATACATAAATTATTCGTCTGCCATTAAACTGACCCACTAAACCATATCTAGGGGTATTGGCGGCAAGTATAATATACCTAAATTCAACTATATGGATTTTCACCAATTTCGATCGATATAAGTTCGTCTAATATACGTATAAAAACAAGGTATATGTTTACAGGTGACAATGCGGACCAATATCATCATTATTGCAATATTGATAATATATTGAGCGCTACTATATTATTCATTGTAGCTTTCATGTACAGGGTACTTCCCATTATTACATTCCCCACCATATTCCACTTCACATCTCCAATCGATCCCCACCTTGCGGCCGCAGACAAATTCCCCCTCTGTATCGTATTGACCATGACATTTCTGCCATGGGTATAGGGAAACTGCGCAAAACCTATACCAATACAGCCGTTCCCGAGTTCGCTTCCCAGTCTCGGCGCTATTCGCGTTTCGTCGTGAAATAAATCACAGACTACAATCATACACACACGATACACACACGTACCGGTCCGTGTGCGCAACATCCGTGTAGAACTGGAGCTACGTCACGCCCATATTTATTTTTCTCCAAAACTACGAGACGGCGTCCGAACCCGCGACCTCCCGATATTGATAATAGGCGGACCTATATCAATAACTGCATCCACGCTTTCGGTACATATATTATACAAACGTATGTCGATCGGATATTGGTAAATACCAATAAGATTGAATGTACGTATATTATACTTCCACTCAATATCCCTATATTTAGTGTGATGAATCGATTTGATGGTAGACAAGTATTATACGTACATAAGATGTATAGAATTTCACGAAGATTTAATCGTATAATTATATTTCCGATATACATATATGAAACATACATCTCATATCCGTAATAATCGAATGTCCACCATCACTATATCGACGTATTGTATACGGATAGTACACAAACTGCCATCAATTGATAACTCGTTGAACGTGACAAGTTAAATAAACGCATATTATACGTACTCTACCTAGCTTCAAATTTGGGAATTACAAGCATGACAAATATACAGATATAATACGTCATTTTAATATCAATGCAGTCAGATTAATTTTGATCGTCGAGGAAATATTACTTATACATAATTTGATGCTAAATGCTTATTGTATAATGTACGTAAATTATTCGTTTAAAAAACATCATACTATAATGGCAACGATTTTATCTTCACAGATATGAGATGCACGTTTGATAGGCATATATCTCCGATAATTTTTTTCGACTACATTTTGTCAATTTGACAATTAACAAATGTGGGGTGTTAGAAAGTGTATATGTGCATTTGAGAAATATGGCAAAGCGATCTCTCCATTCATTAAATTTATCTCAGATACCTATAAACCATCATCTGCGATCTGCGTTAAATGTGGATGGATTGCAATGCTGGAATGGCATTGAAATGTGGATGGAAATGCTTAAAATTAATATATATTTTACAACACTATACACATATATATAGTATATGCATCTCATATATGTCGATATATATATCGACTCTGGCAGGGGGGAGTTGTAACGTTGAGTTACAATTATCGGGACTCTCTGAGAAGAGTGTGGTAAGCGGGCTGGCGTAGCTCAGTGGTCAGAGCAGTCGACCGGCAATGGAAAGGTCTCAGGTTCGAATCCCGGCCCGGGATTCCAACAGAATAGTTCTGTTGGAACTGTGCTTATTCGGGAGATTACAGTGTACGATGCACATACTTTTACGTGTGTTCTGTATGTGTACTGACCATATAGATGTACGTCTACTGGACATATACTGAACGTACATTGTAGATGTACCGAACGTAGACCGCACGTAATGTAACAGTATATGGCGTATTGCTATACGTATGGTATACATCTTTTATGCATTTATTATTCGTATATAAGGCGCTTACGATATGTCTAATATACGTTAAAAAGATGTCGCCATCGACGTCTGTAAGATGTATTTAATACGTTCATTGAAGAGCTAAATGTCCGGCTAATATACATATAATATACATAAATTCTACACTGGTTCAACAATACATTTTGACGTATTGTCGACGTCTTATATACGTAAAATATACCTTTTAATAAAAGTAGAATATATTTACATTATACTGATATTAGTCGGGCATTTAGCTCTTCAATATACGTACTAAATACGTCTTACAGACGTCGATGGCGACGTCGTATATATGTTTATTGGACGTCAATGTTCTATCTGGGTGGGTTATGCTCGCCAACGCATCAGGTGTTACGCCCGAATTGGCTAAGTCCGTGGGTGCCATTTCGTCGTTCTGATAGTTTACAGCCGGAAATTGAAATCTTTTTATAATCTAGTGATTGAACGGCATGGTAAATTTCAAATTTTCGTTTTTTTTTACAAAATCTATTATGTCGAATTCTGTGGGTGCTATTTCGTCGTTCCGATCATTGTCAACCGGAAATTGAATTTTTTTAATAACCTAGTGCTTGAACCGCATGATGAACTTCGAATTTTCGTTTTTTTTTTTTACAAAATCTGCTATATCTAATTCATCAAACTTCAGTTTTCCAATGACCTTAGTTGGATACGAGGGCAGCAAAACCGTGATCACCGTTCATAAGGCCACGTATTTCATTACCTCAAAGTGCTCGACTTTGCAATTTTATTACAAAAAACTGAACGGTCAATATAGCTCGAATTTTGCTAAAAAGTGCATAACGTATTTGTTAACATCGTAAAAAAAATTTAAGTCCGGATGTTGGATTCTTCTTAAGGCGGTCATCCCATGTGACAGGTCCAACAAATCGAAAACTTTTTTTTTGCACCCATGCAGAAAATGTGTGCGTGTTATACGGACCCGCCATAGCAGACTAATGGTGGATCAACATGTTCTTTGTTTAAATCGTACTCGAACTTTTACACGCGTTTTTTTCAAAACTGTATTTTTCAAATTGGCTTCCATGATATCTAAAAAACTATTGAACGGATTTCGCTCAAATTTTTATGATATAGTCAGCACATCTATAGTTCTCACCCGAACTAGAATATTTCTGATTACTGCCCTAGTTTTTTTTAAGCTGCTAAAGTCGAGAAAAATGACGAAACTTGGAGCATAATTTTGAAAATCGTGCCAAAAATTCAATTTTTGATATTTTTACATTAATCTAGTTCCGACGATAGCCTCAGGTCTACTAATTAAAAAGCCGTTTGATTTTTTCATTTCAAATAAGCAGAACCTCCGGAATCATGGCAGCAGTTAACCAACTATTTTTACACATGAGTGTCTTCCGAACGGTGTAAAGTCGATTCAACTCGTTATTTTTGTTTGACAAAATTCTGACGTACCGTAAACATTTAAAAAACCGCGTGTTTGAATGGTTCATAAAAAAAATCACTCAAAAAAAGTGAAAAAAAAATATCTGTCACATGGGAAACTTGTAAAAGGGTTCAATATATATAATATATAATATATAATAATTTAACTTATAATAACAGTAAATGAACTATTATTTATAATTGTCGTGCATAATAATAATAATTATTAATAATAACAAAACTATTATCGCTATTGTTATTATTATTAAGAAACCAATTAGAGTTTATAATTATCATGAATAATAATTATTATGATTCTTATTAATAATACAAAATTACTATTTTTTTTCAATGATCTCGCGCCCTTCCACCAAACCGGTTTTCAGACGCAAGTCACTGCGATCCATCATAATTTATTTCTTCGTCACGCCAAGGGTCCCGAGAATCGTCAGGGGGCAACTTTCCTACAGGTCGTATTATTCCGAGGATCGAGAGAGAAAAAAGTTGCTCTCCAATGGGCGTTTACCTTGGAGACCTTGACCCTGCAGATCCAACTGAAAGATCGATCTCGAAATTGCACCGGGCCCGCAGTCTCCGTCCGTCAGCGAGGCCGACCGGTCTCTCAATCTTCGAAACTACTTAAAAGTTATCAAAAAAAATAACAGCGAAGATGTATCTTAATAAAGACACTGCTAATAAATTATGTATACTTCTTATCTGCATCGGAATTCAGTCTGTCATTTGTGTTGCGGAGGAACTGAAACCTGCGCCCGGAAGTAAGTGAAATAAAATTGGTGCGAACGTTCGGATGTGTCTGTTTGATTATTATCTTTTATTTCGTTCTTTTTTTATGCAGAAAATGATTACGTACTGAGGAGCTGCATGTCGAGCGTTCAATTTACCAGACGCAACGTTGGCATTCCTACATCTAAGCTGGCTCCGCAAACTCCTTGGGGCCGAACTTTGTCCTCGTTACCGGGGGGAGGAAGCATTCCTGATGGGCCTCCGACGACGTTGCGCCTCTCCGGAAGCCGAAGAGATAGGCGACCCCTGCTCGCGAGGAAGGATCGTCTACCAAAAGTACCGGGCTCGAACATCGATGGAGATGCGAACGAAGTAGCGATTGTGTAAATCGGTTAATAAATTATTTTTTTACCGGTTATTAAATTACACAAGTCAACGAAAAACAACAAAAAAATCGTGCCGACAAAATTCCGATGATTTTTTGTCAACTGACTACTGGTGAGATCTATACCAACCTACTTTTCAAGTTACTACACAGGATTTGCAAATTAATTTTAATTTCATAGTGAGTGTCGTTGACAGTTCATTTGAGAATGTTTCCCTTATTATTAAATTATGTTCCTTTTATAAATTGATTCAGTGTAATGTCGACGGTAGCATAGCGAAGACGAACTTGTTCGAACTACCCTAATACATTTTTATACATATGTAGAGTTTATGTTATTAAAAAATTAGAAAAACGATTACAGATTTGGTGAAAAGTGTTTTTTTTTCTTATTGCGGGATAGGAATGAAGGATCAAGGTAAATTCTTAGATCTTGGCTCTTTCAGGGAAGAGTCAGGACGCTTCCACTGAGACATAAAAATCATGGAAGATATGTATCAGGGAAGATCGGACACACACATGATAGCTGATTGGCGTTTGGAGTTTGATGCCAGACGGCCCCAACACGTCTCAAGAAAAACACGAAAAGACATTTTCTTAATGTAAAAATATTTATCCAAATTCAAGTTTTTCAGCAAAACTATATTTTATTTGTATGTTTTTCGGTTCTTAGGTAGAATATCAATATTAAGGAGTTTCAGGACAATCGACGATACATTACCATTTGATTCAAGCTTAAACGGTAAATTCTTTGTCGTATGCTGAATATACCTTTTAAATTTTAAATCGATCTTCTACGCCGTTTCTATAAAATTTACAATTGATGAAAGACTTTTTGACATAGAGAAATGCCTAATTGTCATAATGTATGTCATAAATATAATTTGACAGTCTTCATACATTTAAAATATTTTTTCACGCTATTTCCTACCTAAAACTGCCATTCAGTGATCAGCCTAGGCACTCCCTATGTTAAAGAGTTCCTTTAATTGTACATTTTATAGAACCAGTGTAGGCGATCGATTAGAAATTTGGAGGCTGCATTCAGTATATGACAAGGAATACAAGGTGAACCATTTAACGTGACCACCCCAAATATCTCCGTTCCCTTTAGAGTGACGAAAAAAAGGTCAGAAGGTAATTTGATTGATTTCGAACGGCTGATACAGTGGTGAAAAATTCATTTTTGTCAAAGCCATAGTTTTTTCCGTTTTCAAGGTCATCAATGGTTTTTAAAATGGGATAATGTTTAAAAAAAATTAAGACGTAGCTGATATTCATACGAATCCAACGACCTATGTCATCATGACCTTGAAATGGTTTTTCACCAAAATATTTTGGTGAAATATTTCCCCTATTTACACCTCTATTTTGGTGATAAAAGATTTCAAGGTCGTGATATCAGAGGTCGTTGGATTCGTCTGACAAGGAACATCCCTCATGTGTCCGCCTCCGATTTTGTTGAAACTCATAAATGTGATAGAGCATCGAAAACTTTGAGACGCGTATTTTTTTTTTATCGGCGGAAAAACGGATTTAAGGGGTGAAACCGCCCCTCAAAGGAAGGCGTGCCGAGGGCTGATTTTGCAATTTAATCCAGAAGCAATCCACCGATCTGAATGAAACAAAAACGAAAATTCTTCTAATGAAAAGCGATGAAAAATCCACTATGAAAATGTTAAGAAAACATTTAATTAGGGGCTATACCACCCCTCAATTCGCCTTTTTTCACCCCACACTTAAGAGGGTTGTATGCAAATTAATAAAACAGGTATCATTTTGAAGGGCAATTAAAATTAAAGTTGACAGGTTTTTGCGTTTTGGCGGCATAGCAAATTTAAGAGGGTAAACCACCCCTAACATAAATTTATTTATCATGGTCGTTTTGTCTGTGTTTAAAGTATATCCGCTGATTTTAAATATTTCTATAAGCTGCAATTTAATGTTTTATCATTTTTCAAAATTATTACATTCGTCTTAAGGGGTAACTACCCCTCTGACGAGAAACATCATTGAAGTATCCGCTTTCGATTTCGTTGAAACTCATATATGTGGTAAAGCATTGCAAACTATTAAACATGTTTTTTTTGTATCGGCAGAAAAACGGTGTTAGGGGATGAAACCACCCCTCAAAGTTTCTTCCACAAGCAGTCCACCGATCTGAATGAAACAAAATCGAAAATTCCTCTAATATTAAGCGATGAAAAATCCACTACAAGAGTGTTGATTAGAAATATAATTAAGGATTGGCACCCCTCCATTTGCCGTTTTTCACCCCACGCTTAAGAGGGTTGTATGAAAATGAATAAAGCAGGTATCATTTTGAAGGGGAACAAAAATTCAAGTTGACGCGTTTTTGCGTTTCGGCGGGACAGCAAATTTACGGGGGTAAACCACCCCTAACGTAAATTTGTTCATCACCGTCGTGTTTTCTATGTTTAACATGTATCCGCGGATTCAAAATATTTTCCCGCGTTTTTAAATTATTACGTTTCTAAATTTTTACATTTCAAGGGTAAACTACCCCCTCGAATTGCTTTTCGTTTGAAGTTTCGCGAAAAGTTTCACAAATTTCGTTAAAACTGTTATCATTTCATCGGTAATATCAATTTTATGTTTGTGTGTGCAGGCATATTCGTTTTGAGTTTTAGGAGCGGTACTTTGGGAGTGGGGACCTGGGGCTACCCCTTACTCATAAGACTCATATTTTCATATTGTCATAATTATATTTTCGTACCGAAATATTTCTTCCTCTAATTCGAAAGTTTTTATGAAAGCATCTCCCATGCAAATATGCAATGCAGTAACAAAAATATATTAACGATACTATTAATAAAATTCAAATGGTATATATAAATATATTTGGTTTGTTCGTTTTTTTTATTCCGCGTAAAAAAAATCATACGCAGATAAATGTTTACGCTTCGATTCTTAAATGCGTAATTATCCAGAATGCTCCCGTTCGGAAATCTTTTATCTCTGTGTATGAAGTTATACAATCAACGAACAGACCGATGTTTATTTGCCTACGTATCAACTTTTCTCGACTAACTGCAATAATTCATTTTTCCAGCGCGAATATTCTTATCGCGTCATGACGCGATAACGATATTTGCGCAAAATTTGTATTCTACGTAGAATTTTTACACTGCGTAAATATTAAACTGCAAGCTATTGTCATCTTGAACTGCAAGACGTTAATCATACATTACCCGATAATGTGTTTACATTTTCGGGTAATGTGTGATTAGCCTCTGGCAGTTCAAGTTGTCAATAGGTTGCAGTTTTATCGCTTGTTTTATAAGACGGTTAGCATTCGGATTCTTCCATTTCACGTTAAAGTGAGCCACAAACAGTATACTGTGTGTTGGAAAATACAAATTTCATCAGCCATGAAAGTCAACCCAATAAACGTTATCAAACTTCTACTAGCTACATTTGAAGCTATGGATATTTCACAAACGCCGGTTAACAACGCGGAAATTGAACTTGCGGACAGTTTTGAACAAATTTTGATCAGTTCCATGCAAGACTATATAATGGAGTTGAAATGATAGGGGAAGAAACGCTCGCTTTTCAAGTGCCATTTAAACAGTAAGAAGCCAATGCTGTAGAAGATACCGTATGGCAAAAGGATACTGGTGATAGTGATTCTCACGCCTGTTCCAGTGATGATGAGGTGAACTATGATTACAAAAATAAAGCCGTTCAATACTGGAGGTCTGGTAAGACAAAAAACTATAGCCTCAAAACCGTCCAACAGAAATACAAATCTGTCAAGTCTGAAAGACAATTGCGGCGCTGGGCACATCAGCTGAATAAAGGCGGTACTTATAAAGAAAAGCTAGCGCAAATTTCTGAATATACATTGAAAAATATGAAAACTGCTCTAGATGCTGGTGTCATTATACATGATATTGATCTTCAGAAGTGGGCGCTACAAGCCCAAAAGGAGATAGGTTTCAATGATGTGCGATTTAAGGCCTCTCATAATTGGCTATGGAGTTGTAAAAAACAGCATCGCATTGTATCCAGAAAAATCAATAAATTTGTAACGCGCAAAACTACGGGAGAAGAAGAACTTCTACGGAAAAATGCAGAAAAATTTGTCGCCGATGTTGCACCACTGATAAAAAAGTATGGAACGGAAAATGTGTATAATTCGGATCAAAGCGGTTTTCATGTGGAAATTCATTCGGCGCGAACTCTTACAACGGAAGGAGAAAAGAAAGTTGAATGCGTTGTACAGTCAGTTTCTTCAATAACTCACAGCTATACGATTCAGCCTACTATAAGCGCTGAGGGGAAATTACTTTCCCCACTTTTCATCGTTTTAAAGGAGACGAAGGGTGAATTCGGACCACGAATAGAGAAAGCGGTATTTCAAGCAGAAAACGTCTTTGTATTAGCATCTAAATCTGGAATACTTACTTCTGGTACGTATGCTCACATATTATAATGAATGATTTTTTTTTAATATGAAATGTAATTGATGTCAACATTAGTATTTTTTTTTTAAATATTGAATGTATTTTGTGTTAACAGAGCATTTCAAAACCTGGTTGGAAAAGGTTTTCTTTCCTAACGTCGGGAGACATAGCGTATTATTGTTAGACTCCTGGAGTAGGCACTGCCCTAAGGTTGTTCATGAAGCGACACCTCGTGATAAGAAGATAATCCCAATGATTATTCCAAAAAGTACAACTGGAAAAATTCAGCCGCTCGATGTATTTGGATTCAGAGTGTGGAAAAATTTCGTCCGACATTTTTCAGACAGTGTAATATTATTAAAATCTTATATGAATTTGCACTTGAGGAATAATATAATTAAACTGCAATCACTTACACACAATCAACTCTCATCGCAAAATGTCGTTGTGTCTCAAGCAAAAAGTCGTGTTTAAAGCATTTTTTTCACGACTATTATTATTGCAGGAATTATGAGCCATGATTGTTGGTAGTTATCATATGAAAAAAAAGTATATGTCACGAGAAAATGATTTGACGGCATATGACTGCGATACTTTTCACAAGTACTATTAATTGAATCAGCTGGTATGATTCCTAAATGAAATATGTCAAAATATATGGAAAACATGTTCGTTAACCTACTGTAAAACCCTCAGTGTCATTAATATGTTTAATTAAATAAACGGTAAAATAATAAAAATATACATTCCTCCACAAAACTACGTCGCTGGCTATATTATCTCTTGATCCAGGCGCATCATCGTTCCGAAATATACGAAGTGAGCCTTATAACTTATTCTGGAAATTATTATAATTAATGATATAGTAGAAGTGTATGTTTATTCCTATAAAGATGCTTAATGGACGTGCATATTAAAATCGGAAGCGTTTCGACACGTAAATATGAGTCTTATGGGTAAGGGGTAGTCCCACGTCCTCATTCCCAAAGTACCGCTCCTAAAACTCAAAACGAATATGCCTGCACACACAAACATAAAATTGATATTACCGATGAAATGAAAACAGTTTTAACGAAATTCGTGAAACCTTTCACGAAACTTCAAACGAAAAGCAATGAGAGGAGGTAGTTTACCCTTAAAATGTAAAAATTTAAAAACGTAATAATGTTAAAACGCGGGAGAATATTTTGAATCCGCGGATACATGTTAAACACAGAAAACACGACGGTGATGAACAAATTTATACTAGGGGTGGTTTATCCCCTTAAATTTGCTGTCCCGCTGAAACGCAAAAACGCGTCAACTTAAATTTTGATTTCCCTTCAAAATGATACCTGTTTTATTAATTTTCCATACAACCCTCTTAAGCGTGGGGTGAAAAACGGCAAATGGAGGGGTGGCTTACCCCTCAATTATATTTCTAATCAACACTCTTATAGTGGATTTTTCATCGCGTAATATTAGAGGAATTTTCGATTTTGTTTCATTCAGATCGGTGGACTGCTTGTGGGAGAAACTTTGAGGGGTGGTTTCATCCCCTAACACCGTTTTTCTGCCAATACAAAAAAAAACATGTTTAATAGTTTGCAATGCGTTACCACATATATGAGTTTCAAGAAAATCGAAAGCGGATACTTCAATGATGTTTCTCGTCAGAGGGGTAGTTACCCCTTAAGATGAATGTAATAATTTTGAAATATGATAAAACATTAAATTGTAGCTTATAGAAATATTTAAAATCAGCGGATATACTTTAAACACAGAAAAAACGACCATGATAAATAAATTTATGTTAGGGGTGGTTTACCCTCTTAAATTTGCTATGCCGCCAAAACGCAAACACCTGTCAACTTTAATTTTAATTGCCCTTTAAAATGATACCTGTTTTATTAATTTGCATACAACCCTCTTGAGTGTGGGGTGAAAAAAGGCTAATTGAGAGGTGGTTTACCCCCTAATTAAATTTTTTCTTAACATTTTCATAGTGGATTTTTCATCGCTTTTCATTAGAAGAATTTTCGATTTTGTTTCATTCAGATCGGTGGATTGCTTCTGGGTGAAACTGCAAAATCACCCCTCGACACGCCTTTCTTTGAGGGGCGGTTTCCCCCCTTAAATCCGTTTTTCCGTCGATAAAAAAAAATACGTGTCTCAAAGTTTTCGATGCTCTATCACATATATGAGTTTCAACAAAATTGGAGGCGGACACCTGAGGGATGTTCCTTGTGAATATCAGCTACAACGTCTTAATAAAAAAAACATGTTTCCATTTGAAAAACCATTGATGACCTTGAGAACGCAAAAACTATGATATTGACAAAAATGAATTTTTCACCACTGTATCAGCAATTCGAAATCAATCAAATGACCTCCTGACATGTTTTCGCCACTCTAAAGGCAACGGAAATATTTAGGGTGGTCACGTTAATAAATTTAAATCAAATGGTAACATATCGCCAATTGTCCCGAAACTCCTCAAGTGTTAAAATAGGATCAGTATAGAAATAAGATTTAGAAAAAAAATTACCGTTTCGAGGCACCAAATCGCCTGTTGAGTTGTCTTATCAGTGAATATTAATAAGTGTATGAATATGAATGGAATTTTGCGCTGCGGCCTACATTAGGACAGAGGCTACACATTTCCGGGACTGGACTTGTGAAGCTGAAATCGGATATGTTTGTTTCTCGCCAGTTGACGTGAGCTTGCCGAGTTCATTAAAAATGTTTTTTTTCTAATCTGAGTATTGGGCTGACGAGCTCGGGATTTCACACACGATCAATGCATGGTCTTGCTTAGCTTGAAGTTTGTATTAATAAAAAATATTCATAAGCGGTCAAATAATTTTTTAGAGAAAGTACCGCATGCATAGCCAATTGGTGTAGGTGCTTCTGATAACTCTGCTCATCCGACATAATAAAAATTTAAATGCACTTTTAGTATAATAATAAATACTTTCGTACGCCCAAATACTTTTCATTTTATTTTGAAAACTACGGACATGCCAAGTTGTAAGAAAAGTTCGATTTTCGAGGAAAGAAACAACTTTAACCCTAGACCTCATGTATCATTCTTTCTACCTTCGAACTCATGACTGGGGCAGATACTAACCCCACGCGTTTCTTGTGGGCACATCCCTCCATTAAGCAGTGAAGAGAAACATCAGTACATGAATCTCTTCGTTTTTCAATGAGATAGAGAATGGTGTAAGCCAAATTCGAGTTCGTTCAAATTTATTCTCCAGGAAAGGTTGCGAGGCCGATCTCTCCGACTTCGATGAAATTTGGCATGCTTGTAGAATGGGTAAAAATAGGCGACACGGATTTTTTTATATCTGCGGAAGCCGATTTTTAACGGTTGAAACGCACCCTCGAAAATTGAGGTGTTTTTCGTTTATCGTCGATGACGTTTTAACGGTACGAAATATAAAAATTTTCAAATTGCAACAATGTTTATTATTTCGTGTACTATTCATTGGAGATGAGAACGATAACGTTATCGACGAAAAACGAAAAACACCCCTATTTTCGAGGGTGCATTTCACCCCTCAAAAATCGGGTCCCGCAGTTATAAAACAAATACGTGTCGCCTATTTTTACCCATTCTACAAACGTGCCAAATTTCATCGAAATCGGAGAGATCTACCTCGCAACCTTTCCTTGTAAGTGAACAACCCGTTTCAAAAATTAGTTGAAATATATTCCGTTGGAAAAATATAATATTTATTTTCAGATATGAAAATCGTGAAAATACGGAATATGTGAATACGGAAAACGTCGATAGGAACGCAAAAAAAATGTTTGCAGGGGGTTCAAGTATATTTTTCACTTCGTGTATTGAGAAAATAGTATATCATTAATACTCATGATGAAAATAAGAACCTAAACATTATAAAGTAATCGTACATGCAGCTCATTCTACTATCGCGCAGATATAATATAGTATAATAATATAATATAAAGTATATTACCTTAGGTAATATATGCGCCGTTTGCGCTTAAATTACGTAATAATACGTAAAATATATTGATTTGAATGAAACAAATGAAATTTACTTACCGCCACGAAACACCAATGGTAACTTCAGACTGGGGTAGATAACAACGCCAGACGCTATTGAAAATCGTTTTCCTCGACAACCAGCGAGAGCGAATATCACTGCCGGCATGCCCTCACAACCAAGTAGTGAAATTTAATTGTGATCACGGTCCCCAGACATTAATGTCGATTGATAGCTTAGGAGCACACTTTGAAAGTCGACTGCGGTGAGTTTCTACTAGGTACCTGAGTTCTAGGGTTAATAATTTGCTATCGCGAGTGGATGAACATATGAAAAAATCATTCGGTCATACGATAGAAAATGTTCTATGCTACGCTCCCTCCGAATTTGAAGTGGATCGGACGAATATATTTTGGAATACGATTTGCGCCGTTTCGTTAAACATGGTGTTCGAGGAAAACGCGAGAAAAAAGGATCGCAGCGGCGCGAATCGCGCAGTTGGCTGACCTTTTACGAAAATCATGATAACTCGGTCATTTTTTTGAATTTTTACATAACATCCGTTGCAAATTAATATTAAGATACTAGGCTACTAAATTATCCAATTAAAACATCTCATCTTCTAAATTTGGTGCTTATGCAGATCCCCTAAAGAATTCTAAGCTTCATACAAACGGAATGTAAAACAGATGCTATGAATGATATTTGCAGAACAAAATCACTAGGTAAACAATTATTGTACCCACATTAAAATGAAAAAAAAGCAAAAAAGGACGCTAATGAAGTCCTCGAAATAAATCAAAACGTTATATTATTTCTCATCGACCGAAAAATAATGAAAAATTTTATAAACTGGCGACCAAAAAAGGTAATCACATACAATTTTTCATAAATCCCAACGCCAAAATTCGTCAAAAGGATCGAGCCATACTGTACAGTAGCGCGCAAAAGTTTCGGGCCACCCTACTTTTCGTGGATATTGCATAGAAATACGATGGTGGGGGAAATACAAACGAGTGATGACACTTATAATTGGCGTCGAGATGCTTGATATTTTAAAAAATGTGGTATAAACAGTAATATCACTCTTCAACAATTAATTATCGAACACTTTTTATTTAATGGCACTGCAAAAGTATTGGGCCATATACTATTGCGTATGAAAACAAAAAACAAAACATTATAAAAATAACAAAACATGGTTTAGTTTTCTCTCTAGGGTCAATACTTCGTTGCCATGCCCTTAGCAGCGATTACAGCAGCACATCGTCGGGGTATAGACGCAATTAATTGCGAGATGCGATCTTGTGGCATCTTTTCCCACTCATATTGCAAATGATCCCATAATTCCGTCTTGTTGGAGTGGTTCTTCGTTCCAACGCGAACCTTGAGCTCTTACTACAAATGTTCAATGGGATTAAAATCCGGCAACTGCTAGGGCCAGTCGAGAAGGCGCACTTTTCGGCTTTCAAGGAAATTCTTCACAAGATGCGAAGCATGTTTGGGATCATTGTCGTGTTGAAGTATCCATCCATTCGGCATATTCTTATTCGCAAATGGGAGCATATGGTCTTGCAATATATTTCAATACATTATAGCGTCCATATTGCCTTGGATTTCTATTAGCGGACCAATACAGTTATCAGAAAATGCTCCCCAAACTATAACATTTCCGTCACCGTGTTTTACAGTTGGAATTTGATATCGTACATCGTTTCTGGTACCTGTTGGACGCCTTACGTACTTGCGACCATCACTTCCGAACAATTGTAATTTGGATTCGTCGGAAAAAAGAACTTTTCCGCCAAGTCGATACTGTCCAATGTTGATATTTTTTGGCAAAATTCAATCTAGCCTTCTTATTCTTTGTGCTAATGAGTGGTTTCTTTACACCGACGCGCCCAATCAATCCCACAGCCTTCAGACGTCGGGATACCGTACTCCGACTGATATCAGCAAGATTTTCACTGCGTAATTTTCGCGAAATTACTGCTGCAGTTTTTCGCGGATCTATGACGCACTTTCTTTTGATGATTTTGTCCACGCGTTTTGAAGTTTTTCGTGGTCTACCGCTTCGACTTTTATCACACAACGAATTTGTTGATTTATATTTCGCAATAATGCGGTTTACTATGCTTTTCCCAATAGATAAAGTATTTGCAATATCACAAGAACTCTTTCCTTTTTCAAATAGTTTTAACCCAACTTCGCAGACCTCAATTTTTGTGTTGCGCCATTGAGGCAGAAATAGAACTGATTTTTTCATGGTTCTTTATATTTCGAACTAACGCGAAAGAAAGCGCGGACGAAAACGTAAACAACCGTGTGGCTGGAGAAGGTGAGACAGCGGCCCAATATTTTTGCACACTGACCGAGCGCGTTCGACGCTGTACACAAACCATACACTATACAAACACAATAATATACCACGCTGTTATGCATATCACAGCTCCCTCAAATATTTGAAACGATGGAGAGGTTCAGGCATTAAATATTTTATCGAATAACTGAGAAAAAAAAGGTTGGCCCGAAACTTTTGCACGCCACTGTATATAAAAAAACTAAAAATCGATTTCGAACGTACGATCTTTATTTTAAAAGGTCAACATGAGCACGGAAAACTGAACGAAGTTTGACAAAAAATGTCGACTTCCTGTTCACATTGAACGTACATTTTAACCAACGAGCTCGCCGCTTCGTTACTCGAAACAATCTTACAAAACCCCGTTCGCTGAACAAACGCAAAGCTCATGTTCCAGAAGAGCTCACGGACTCGGGTAGCCTCTGTATCTCAACCTGCAACAAAGAACATAATTGATTCCGCGTCCCTCTCTGAAGGTTTCTCTTCAAACGCGGCAAGAACGTCACCTTGGTGACTTTCATGGCGACTCCTTCGGGCAAATTTCTCTGAATGTATTCCAGAAAAGTGTCGGCTGTCGATCCGGTGAGACGCTCCGCGTCTATGTACAGGAAGTACGTCCTCGTTTCGTACTGCACTCTGTGTTTCTTGTAGATGTGTACGGCCTTGAGAACCGTCAGGCGCTCGTGGACCGCCTTCTCCGGAGAGAAACTGCGCAGAAAGTCAATAGTGCATGATTTCTAAAGTGCGATTTTGATATTGCGTTGTTTCATAACCTAGATATTTAAAGTCGATACGAGGGCACGTCAAAATGCTACGACCAAGCCGACATTTTTTCCTGGGAGTATAACCCCTATGTCGATACTCCTGTGCAACTTGGATACGACCCACAGTACCGTTTATTAGAAGAAAAAAAAATTGAAAACGTGACGTATTCCGTAGGCTAATTATATTACGCTTATGGAAACCTCCCAATGATTTTTCAGTACACTATTCATATCTGCTAGAAAAATGCTGCGACGGAGCTGAAAAAAATCGGTGCGGTTCGACTAATTATCGAGCTAACCCTTGGCACCGTGAAAATAAGGATTCACAGCACCGTTATAAAATTATTAATGTTTTTAATCGCGAATTTGTGCGAAAGTCAAGCACACAAAATATTATGCTGTACAAAGATGGCAACGTCGCAGACGGCATAAATGCTACCTACCTTATCGATATTCGGTTAATATGCCCAAGCACCTCAAACTACGTGATCAGGATAATTAACAAGGAATATTATTTGTTCTTATTCTCTTTATTAGTAATTCTTACCTACGGTTGTTGCTAAATCATTTTGAAGGGAGAAAGGCGCAGAAACAAAATTACTATGCTAATACATTGTGTGACGTCACTAGTGCCAACTTTTTATAGCAAAATATTAATGACGTGTACGATTGAATATTGCAAAAAATTTCAAATGTACGTTATATAATCGTAATCATTGTTTGCATATATGGTAACTTGGAGGAGCTAGGATTATCAGAAAATTAAATGTTGATGTTTAAAAATCCTATTAAGGGGTGATCAGAATTTTCAAAAAATCGATTTTTTTACATTTTCTTGAAGTATGATGTTCCGAAAATATTCCCTGAAAATTTCAAGTCAATCCGATGGATAGTTTCCGGGATAGCCCACAATTAGTGAAGGGGCCACGTCTATTCTCAATGTATAGACGTGGCTGACAAATGCGCAAACGGTAATGCCCGGGAAGGCAGAATGCTTCGAAGACAACAACAAATTGATATTATGGAAGCTTCCAAATCGGCAGAAGCCCTATTGTATGGGCCAGGAATTGATGATTCGATGTAAGTAATTTTTTAATTAGTATTTCTATACATAAATCACGTGTAAAATTGGAAAACTCTTTCAGAAATTTTCTAAAATTTATTACTAAAAAACTATGAACTGTAAGAAAATTTTATAAAGAATACTTTCGTTTTAAATTTCCCAAAATGTTTTTAAACAAATAATTCATCCCGCAAAACTTTAATTTTTTGAAAAATTGTTTTAACAGTTGGCTATAAACAATTGAATGCTCGACTTTTCGGCAAAAAAATTATGATATTCGTATTCAGCGGATCGATATACATAAAAAAAAGTTTAGCTTCATCCACCGAGCTCAAAATTTTACGAACATATAATACCGTATCCACGTCGAAAAACTTTAAACCCGTTTTTCTCAAAACTATGTTTTTCAAGTCGGGAACCACTATAATTAAAAAATTTTGATGAAATTTGGTGTGCTTATTGATATCATTAAAAACTAGTCAATCAAAGGATTTTCATTTTTGTTGAAAATTTCTATTTTTTTTTAACAATAAGCGAGCGATTTTTTGGTCGAAAATCGAAAGTTATCTGTCGGCAGCCGCCATTCTGTTAATTTTTGACCAATAAACAAACCACAATTAAGGAATAGATTTATTATTAAACTAATGATTTTTTTGGGTTTTTTGACTTTAGGTGATCCAGTAAAATTGTATGATGGTCACCGCAAAGCACTACATCCCGAAGGGGGTCCGACAAAGATGGCGATATTATTACAAATGATCATTATTTTTCTTTCAAAATTTGTAGAAGTCAAGTTGAAATATAACATAAAAAGTCTGTGTACCCACTTTTGTAAAACAAACTTAATTACTATTAAAATAAAATTCTGGAAAATTTTCGTTTTTTCACGCCTCTGACTGCATCTCACCCCTTAAGGAGGTGCATGGCCCACCTCCCACCTCCGTCATCAGACCAGCTCCATAGTACCATATTACTGCATTGTCACCGAACTTACATAGGTATGCCAAATTTCAGCTCAATTGGATGCCAGCAATTGCTTTAAAAATGGATTACAAATTTTGAACCGGAAAAACAGAACGAAGCAAGTTAAATAAAAGCTTGTAAAAATGTACAGTTTTGCGGCCCCTAATCGGCCGTTGAGCTGTGTTATTATGCTAAAAGTACGTTTTGTTTGTTTTTCATTTCAGATGAGTCTAGTTGCCAGAAGCATCGACATCGATTGGCCATGCAGGCGGCACTTTCTTCAAACAACAACTCCATTGTTCCTCTATAGTTTTCTACCAAAAAAATCTCGGACCCTGCAAGCCTATCAATAGCTTATAAAATCCTGAACGCGTCATTCCAATACTCTCCTCATAAAAAAAAATATTGAAAATCCACCCGTTTTTCGGGCCCAAGTATGTGCAGACCCGTTAATAAAAAAAATACGACACAAAGAAAACTGCAAAAATCATTCGGACCTCGTACTCACGTTCTCGTTATTTCGACGTTCAAATGTCCAGCAGTCATGTTAACGAACTGGGCGTAACTCTTCAAGACTGCCCGCTCGTTGCTCCTCAGTTCTAGTTCAATTTTGCTGTACAGCTTGTCGGGCACTGGCGGCTAAGCGGGATTAGAAAGTCATTAAACGGGATGGAGTCATTGAATGTTGATACGAAAAACGGCAATACCTTTTCGTTGGCCGATTGAAGAGCGCCAGAGACGACAGAAGAAAGTCCGCGAGGTCTCAAATTCTCGGTCAGCACTTTTGCCACGGGATTTGCGAACCACCGCACCTGATAATGGACACTCTTCCGTTCAGAAAATGTACGATCTTTCGTATTGAAATGTACAAATTAATGAATAAATAATTCAGTGAATGATCAAAGGAATTAATCCATTGAATAATAATAATTATGGAGAATATTAAAGAAAATAAAAACAATGAAGAATAATAATAAATAAACCTAATGAACGTAATTGATGAATTAATGCATGATGAATAATAAATAAATAAACTTGCTTGTGAGGGGGGGGGGGGGGGGTGGACTGTGTGCAAACACCCTTAAAGGGTATACCGGGAAATAAACACATTGTCTACTGATAAATAAACTTAATGAACGTAGTTAATGGATTAATGAACAATGAATAATAAATAAATAATTAATAAACTTAGAGTTATTCATTATAATAACTAAGATTCAAATAAATAAACGTAAAGAATATTCCATTGAACAATAAGAATAATGAATAATAATAAAGAATATAATCGACACTAATGGAAAGGCGGTTGGAGTTCAGCTCACGCAGTGCTTCAAGTTAAGCAGCGTTGTGCATAGCTGATACTCGGAGCGATGATCGCAAAACTCTGCACTGGCTGGTGCATGAACCAGAGAGGGGACGGCCAATCCGACTGATACCTTGGTGTAGATACTTGAGTTAAAGGTCTGTGCCTCAGAGAATCAGAAGAATATGGGGTCGTCTATACCGGTACAGGTTTTCCACAGTTTCTCCGTACCCTTGGCAAACACAGTATAGTGTAGCTCAAGACTAAGGGAGCACTTGAGGGAGTGATAGAAGTGGGTTCATTTGGGAAGAATAATACGTAAAAGCCCGTAACAGTATACGTTGGAACTGAGGAAATAAAGTAATAATAATGAAAGCAATCATTCTCATGATTAGAGTTAATAAAATAAATAACACCAAGTGTAAAAAATAAATGATTGTAATGAAAGTGACAATTCTTAATCGTTAAATAAATAATAACAAAAATAACAATAATGATAAATAATGACCCAATAATACTAATAAAAGTGACAACGCCGAATGCAATGAAAAAAATGCAGGGCTCTTCTCACTTTAGACGTTAAAAAAAGGCTACTTTCATGATTTTTTTATAGGTTTATATTACAGATATTGATATAAAAGTTGTTACACTTAATAAATACACTTTCGGAATACATTTAAAAAAATTGTATGTATTTATGTAACCCAAACAAACTTTAAACACGTTTTTTTCTAAACAATGTTTTTCTACGGCTTGTTGATAAAATCTTTGAAACTACTCAATCGATCCTTATGAAATTTTAACCACATATCCTTTGCAACTATAGCTATAGCGCATATCAAAGATTTTGTTAAATTTTAATGTTTACTATTTTTTTTGGCAAAAATAGTAAAAAAGAAACGTTTTTTTTGTTTTTTCGAAAAATGTCCACCATTTTGTTATTTTTGCATATATCAATAATCGTTAGATATGCGCTATCGCCATTAACATACTGAATGTATTTCGAAAGTGTATTTATTAAGTGTAACTTTTATATCAATATGTATGATATAAACTTATCAAAAAAATTCATGAAAATAGCTTTTTTTAGCGTCTAAAGTGACTCCTTTAAGGGGTCACTTTAGACTTTAGACACTTTCCTCGCCTAAAGGTATGTCCCCACTCAAAGCATGAATGGATTGATCAATTAACAACCTAACACTATGATTTAACTACTGAATAAATAACTTTATGAACTCGATTAATATAAATTAACCATTAAATGAATAATGAGTGATCGACAATAGCAGAGCAGTTTGATTTCATACCTTCGATAAAAACATTTCGAAAACACGAGACCGGTCACCTGTGCTCGAAAAATTGACGTTTTCCTGCAAGAATAATAAAACCGTATCGTTTAATTTGGATACGAGGCTCGCACGAAATTGTCAAAGCAAATGAGATTTTACTTGCGAACTGAGCAGTTTGAGGTTAACCGGTCACAACACTACGATCACGGACTTGCTAGAGCCAGGAAACGCGAAACTCGACATTTTTTCATCGCCAATGGAACTCACTAATGAAAAAGACTACCACGCTCTTGCGGACGTTGATCGAACCTTCATTCGTTTCCGATCGGTATGCAAGTGAATAAAAGCTCATAATGAGTAACCTGCTGCACCGACCGAGAACCGATCGCCACCTTGTCGCGTCGCTCGCGAGGCGGCGCCACTTTCGCACGGAAACTTTTCACCTCGTCGGGGATCTCCCCAATTCGCTGTTCACAGTCGCAATCATGTCGTCTCTCTCGTTTTCTCCGCGACGCGGAAACTCTCTCCAGCCGTTCGGCTGGACTCGAAAACACGAGCACAAACGAGAATTTCCAAACTTCGCAGATCCATGCAGCCTGCGAATAGTGCCGCGTAAATAATTCGATTAAAAATAAAACAAGGGAATCCTCGAGATTTGATACGGCGAGCACTCGTCTGCGATGTATCAGTGCGATATGTCCCCGACGATGGCCGGTATAAATTTGGTCGTAGGCGACATAATTCAGCTCAACGTTGGCGGTACCAGGTGAGTAGAAGCCGTTACTTTTGCCATTGGAAACCTCATTGACCCATATTTGATTCTTGATGATGCTTGATTCTTCATTTATTTTCGACTCAGATTCTCAACGTCCCGCCCAACTCTGACTTGGATACCGGATTCGTTCTTCACCGCTTTGCTCAGCTACCGCAACAATTCGAGGCGAGACGAAAAGGGAGCGCTCTTCATCGACCGAGATCCCAAAATGTTCTCCCTCATTCTCAATTACCTGAGGACGCGCGACATCGATCTGAAAAACGTGGACATTCGCAGCCTGAGACACGAGGCCGAGTACTACGGCATAACACCGCTGGTCAAGAGACTCATGCTCTGCGAAGATCTCTCCCAATCTTCATGCGGCGACGTACTCTTCTACGGCTACCTACCGCCCCCCTGTAAGTTGCATGCCTTTACCATCGAGCATACTCGGACCTCCCTGTTGAGGGGAGATATACACCTAGGAGCCGGAAAAAAAGGTCATTTTTGTGAATTTTTTCAAGGAAAACTATTTGAAATTTGGGATTGGGGTTTTAATTATCTAAAAGTATATACATTCAAAAGTATGTTTAATTTTCTTTATTTAAAAATATCAAAAATATACAAGGATATTGTATGATCCTTGGAGCGTCGTAAAAAAATCTGCGTATACGCTAGCCACTGGCGTTTCTTCAAAAATCATCTGGAAAAAAGACCAAAAAGATTATCAAATTAGATACTATAATCTAGTACTTGTCATAGTCAATTTTGAAAATATCGATTTATGACAAAATGGCGGACGTTTAAACATAAATAGTGATTTTTGAGCCAAAAATTAGGTATTTAGCCTATAAAACAAAAACTTCGTAACGGAAAAAAAAAACCTATGACAAGTACTAGATAATGGTGTATAGAATAACCACAAAAAACCTCAAGGCAATCGGTTCATAGGTTTTCGAGAAATTTTGGGTACCGATTTGAAAAACGTGGTTTCGAGAAAAACGCGTTTGAAAATTTGGGAATGAATAAATCATGAGATTTGTCAACTTACATGGAATCATCGATACCAGGCCCATAGTGTAGGTCTGCTACGGTCGACAGAATGTTCATAGCTTTTAAATCCTCGACCTCGACCATCTAGGTGTATATCTTCCGTTAATCATACTAAGAGCCGCACGGTATTTAACACGCGACCTATACACAGGTATCCCCCTGCACGAGCCTGCCAGTGTCACCGCGAATGTCGCTGATGTTTCGGTCCACGGAAGACTCGCAGCCGGACTCGCAAGGACGGACGCTCCGAGTACTTCGCAGGCAGCCGGAGCTTCCAGCCAGGCTGCAAATGCCAATGGTAAGAACAGAGATTCTGTGGTCGGACTTTATCGACCGCCGATAACGGTGAAGACCCCACTCGGAGGGTTGACTGCCCAATGCCGAGCCATTCGGGGAATATTCGCCGATGATTCTCATCTGGTTTGCCCATTCGCAGGTCAACAGAACCCAAAAGCCTCCGTCTCCAGTCACACTCGAAACTCTTCATTGGATTATCGAGTGTCGCAGAGAGGATTACCCCACTCGCGGAACTCGTCACTTGATCTGAGACACGTTAGGAACAGCTCCGCCGACCTTAACAAACTTTTCAAGAACGACGTTGGCCTTATTTTCGGACCGCACCAAGGTATTTGATTCGTATTCAGGGGACGTTTCACATCTTATGGCATTTTTTAAATTTATTTTACCGGGAAAATAACGCAGTCAATTGAAACTGACATTGTATTGTGGTATCCTTATAGAATGGGAAAAAAACAGTTTTTAATGTCTTTTGTCGTGTTTATAAGAATTTTTCTGGATGGTCGAAGTGCCTCAGAAAAGTCGACGCTTACTGGCTGACGTGGATTGCGTTCGTCGGAATAATCCGTTGTAAAAATACA
The DNA here is from genome assembly GCA_963210295.1 of Ophion ellenae. Lineage (NCBI taxonomy): Eukaryota > Metazoa > Arthropoda > Insecta > Hymenoptera > Ichneumonidae > Ophion > Ophion ellenae. The sequence goes on along the minus strand of OY723385.1, from coordinate 12,556,379 downwards.
AAGTGAATCTTCATTCGTATATAAACCGCTACTGCACGAATGACGGTAAAAGAGTTTGCGGGAATACTTAAATAATGCCGCGCTTTCGAGAATAACAATAAAAAAACACGTTTTGCGTATTTTTATGATGAAAAAAAGTAGGATAATAAATGTTCCTATCTTCAATAAATGAAAAAAAATCAGTAAATTCATTTTATAAATATTAATTTTATTAATAAATAAATAAAATACAAATATTTGTTTATCTAACAGCCGACTGTTAGAAGCAGTAGCTCTTTCAATTTTAGGAATATTTCAATGAAATCTTCAGGCAGTATAGCTAAAAGGTGATACTATCAAACGAAAATATTTTTGGCTTAAGGTTCCGACCCAAAATTTGCACAAACCTTCTTTTTAATATTCTAAGACAACCCTTAACGGGATTTTCGGCGACTCGTAATAGTTTTCAAGATATTGAATTTTTAAGTTATTCTTTTAAGGGTAAGTTTCCGACCCCCCCCCCCCCCCCCCCCCCGATCGAGTTGAAATTTTGCACAAACCTTCCTTTTAATATTTTACGACATTCCCTAAAGGGCTTTTGGCGACTCGCAATAGTTTTCGTGATATTGAGTTTTTAAGTTTTATTTAACGCCGACTATATATATATATCTGATACGTCTCCGTTCATACCTATGTATGTTATCGCGCTCTCCGTTTTGTTCAAACAAAAATATTAAAACAAATCCAAACCCAAAAACTATTGCGTCGCTAAAAATCCCTTTAGGGGTTGTCTTAAGGGGGAGGGTAGGGGTTACAGCGTGAAAAAAAATACTTTTTTGCGAATTTTTTTTATGTATATGGATTGAGTAAATTTATTGAATCCTTTTGTACATTGTTAAGTGTCATTTCAAGAACATTCTGTGAAATTTGTACGCGAAAATATCCACAAACAAGCCGGTGACAAAGCTTTTCCAAGAACGCCTTTGGGAAAACACGATTTGCGGTGTTCGCTGTATCTTAGCTAGAAATTATCTGAAATTACGTACCATTAAAATTTAGTCAAAGTATCATCAAATCCTCCCCCCCCCCCCCACGGTCTATGATATTTTTTTTTCATTTCTAAATTTTTGGTGGTCATGTAAAGTGAAAAGTGCTATTTTTCACGAAAAATTCCGCCATTTTGGGGGTGGAAAACCCCCTCAATGTAAAAAAAAATATCAAACATACCGTTGGGGGGACGTATTTTATATGTAGAAAGTGTGTACCAAGTTTGAAATAAATCGGTCATGTAGTTTTCAAATGGCAGTGAACACAGACTTTGAAAAAGTGGTTTCGAGAAAAACGCGGCACCGGCTTGTTTGTGGATATTTTTGCGTACAAATTTCACGAAATGTTCTTGAAATGACACTTAACAATGTACAAAAGGTTTCAATAAATTCACTCTATCCATATAGATGAAAAAAATTCGCAAAAAAGTGTTTTTTTCACGCTAAAACCCGTACCCTCCCCTTAAAATAATAAAAGGAAGGTTTGTGCAAAATTTGAGCTCGATCGAGGGGAGGTCGGAACCTTACCAATTTTTTTACCCACCCAGGTGATGTAGCCCGTTAATTAATTTAGTAGTAGACATTTGAAATTCCAAAAACCAGTTTACATGACATCGTTCTTTTACATAAAATTTGAAATCTCCAGATTAATACAGACCCGCGTCGTTTCTGCAGTTTCAGGCTGGTACGATCCACTGCGAGTGCACATAATAAAGGCCCATCATAACTGGATCGTAATAGCGTACGCACACTTCATAACGTGTTATCGACTGAAAGACTCATCCGGCTGGCAACACGCGTTCACGAGTCCACACATCGAATCGATAATCGAGCGAGTGGCGATCAACGCGAAAATGGGGAGCGGCGCCGACGGCAAAATGGTCGCGATCTCGTACGCCAGCCAGGTCAGACTTTGGAGCGTATCCGAGGACGGTATCAAATCGAGCATCGGGACGTTCAATCTCAACGTTCGAGTCGAGTATCTGTTCTTCATCGGTAGTCAATTGGTGGCTCTCTCGTCGACCGGGAAAATCGGCGTTTGGCACGCGATGTCGCAACACTGGCAGATCCAGGACGTCGTGCCGATCTCGTCGTTCGATACTGCCGGCTCGTTTTTGTTGCTCGGATGTAATAACGGCTCCATCTACTATATCGGTAACGTCTTTTTTCGCGTTGTTTTTTTTTCTTTCTTTTTTTTTTGAGAATTTTTATCGACGCGTTTTTCTTTCCTACGCAGATATGCAAAAGTTCCCGTTACGGATGAAGGACAACGATCTCCTCGTCACGGAATTGTACAGGGATCCGAGTCTCGACCCCATTACCGCCATTTCCGTCTACCTGACGCCGAAAACGAGTAAGGATCTAATATTGCTTCAAACCTTTTTGGAAAATATGTTCGTCGGGAATTGTTTTTTTTTTTAATTTTTTTTTTAATGGATCCGAAAAATCGTAGAAGATTCTTGCATATGTTACAGTCTGTCGAAGCATTTCTTTTTATTTTGGCAAAAAAAATCGTCATTTTTTTAAGTAAAAAGAACAGTTCGATTTTCTCTATTTCTTTCTGATGGGAGTATCGGGATGTCGATGTCGGTATTTTACACAAACATCGTACATAGTCTTGATAAGTTTGATGTTTTTTTTTCTATTGGAAGATATTGATTGATGAAGCTGTTGTTGAAATAAAGTGCCGCCGTTGCTACATAGTCAATTGGTGTAGGTGCTTCTGGTAACTAGGCTCATCTGGAATGAAAAATGAAAAAATATACTTGCAGGTCATTAATAAACATTTTCGTGTGGCCGGATACTTTTTCGAAGTATTGAAAATTACAAAAATGCCGAGCTGCAGAAAAAAATCGATTCTCGAGCAAAAAAAAAAACAACTTCAATCATTCGTTATTACCAAATAGATGAACATGTGAAAAAATCGTCCGGATTACGATGGAAAATGGTATAAACTATGCTCCGTCCGAATTTGAGGTGAATCGGACGAATTGAATTTGAGATACGACTTGAACCGTTTCGTAAAATATACTGTTCGAAAAAATTGCAATAGAAAAAGGGGGTGAATCGCAGCGGGACGGGTCGGCGTAGCGTAGTGGGCCTTTCACCTAAATCGTCATCAATCAATTTTTACAAAATTCATGCAAATTAAAGTTGAAAACTCAGGCTATGAAACAATTTTAAGAAATCGTATTAAAAAAATGTTAAGCTCATGGGCAATTCTTAAAAAACCTTCAAAATTTCAATTTATCGCGTGGACCGTTAAAAAAAAGGAATTTCGTGGAAAAGCTCTGCATTTTGGAAGACATGTTTGTTTGGGTTTGACGAAATCAGAGTGAAGAGCTCAGACGATAAAACAATTTAAAAAATGCAAGCATATGGCGAAACTTAAAAAAAATTTAAACTTCATTTTATCGCGTGAACTGTCTCGAAAAAAGTAATTTCGAAGAAACACTGCATTTTTCGAATACACGTTTGTTTGGAGCTAGGGCAATTGAAGTAGAGCTCAAACGATAAAACAATTTTTTTTTAATCGTATTTCACAAATTTCGCGCTTATGGCAAACCCTTAAAAAAATCTTCAAACCTTCAATTTACGGCGCGGACCGTCTGAAAAAAGGAAATTCGAAAAAGTCTGCATTTTTCGAAACACGTTTGTTTAGGTTCGGGGAAATTAATGTAAAGAGCTCAGACGACAAAATCATTCAATGAAAAAATCGTTTAAAAAAATGTCACGCCTATGGCGGCCCCTTAAAAAATCTTCAAAACGTCAATTTATCGCCCGGACCGTCGCATAAATGTAATTTTGAAAAAAAAACTCGGACTCCTGCAGACCTCAGACTTAAAAAAAATACAATAAAAGAATCTTATTTAAACAAATTCCAAGCTATTTACCACTAAAAAATCTCGAAAACTCTTCAATTTATCGCGCGATCGGTCTCGAAAAGCTTCAAGAACTTAAAATTTTGCTGAAACCCACGGAGTACCGCGAACACGCGTTCCCAATGCCATAAACCTTGTTCGGACAAACAAAATAATATTTCCAAGGGAAATGTCTCAGTATAATCCCAGTCTCACACTTCGTAGCCGTCCCCGGCCGCTCGAGCTCGTCACGCTTGAGACCGGAGCCTGAATTAAATGATCCAAAAAAGCATTTTTTTCGGGAATTTTTTTTAGACAGGCAAAAAACAAGCAAGCCCAGCAAACTTTGAGGTATCCTTTCACGTATATTTAAAATGTATTTTAAAAAATGTCAACATGAAACAATAAATGACTGCAGATTTATCAGCCTGTTCCATGTGCGTCTTGCCACTGCAGTCCCTAATCGGCGAGAAAGATGCAGCTCGTAATTCTTGACTGAAACAAATAAAACAAAAAAAATTTCAATTCTCATACATTTTTCTTCTGGGCAAATTAAGAAAAAGCTGAAAAAATCGTAAAATCATAACTTTTCTCAAGTTTGAAAAAAAAATGTTTAAAAAACACTTTAACATGCTATAAAAATTCTTTAAAAAGACTTTTTCAACGACCTTTTTAATTCGCTTAGAAGAGATTTTTATACTGGAGAAAACAAGTTTTGGTTTGCTTCAATAGGTCGTTTAGTTTTTTTGCTATCACGCCCGCCAATTTAGAAAAATCGTGAAAATGGAAACTGGAGAAAACGCGCTTCAAAGTTTTCAACAGGAGGAAATATCAGTCGCTTCTGTCCTTTTGGCATTGTATCTTCGAAAATATTTATAATTGGCCTCTGTAACTTTGGAAAAATATTTTCTTGGATAGTTTATCTATCGATGTAAGCAATTGAAAAAAAAAAGATTTTTCGGAGCTTCTAATTCAGGCTCCGGTCTTCAATTTCATCGTAGAGTTGGAGTAGCGCGAGTGAGAAAACAAAAGAAAAACTTTATCAATATCACAAAAATATCTGAGCTCTCGGTTTTTTTTTCTTTTTTTTTTTCTTAAAAAAATCGTACGGTAACTCACCGATTGCGTTTTTCTTTGCTACATGATTTCGTACCGTACAACTGGATACGTAGCACAAGGCAAGTATGGGTCGCGGTGTATTCCGGAGTATCACACAATTTACATAAAATATATATACATATATATACGTATATCACGAAACTGCATCTCTCGCGCATCGGTCACCATCTCACAAGTGTAACGCAGCTGTAGTCTACCTACTTGCCTTTCACCACTTTTCTTTCGTCCTCGTTATGTGGTTACAACATTCGCCTCCGTCAACTTTTCGTTACCCACACTCGACTTTGTTAAATGCATTTTTTTTTTCGTGTTCTTTCGTCCGCGGAAATTTCGTCGTTCAATTGGCCAAGTGTCTGTTTCGTCCATTGCAAGTCTAGATTAACTGGCTCGAAACCCTGCTATCCTTATGCGTCCAGTTGTACTCGTGCAGATCGTAAGTTGCCGTTCTCGGATTTCCTTCTTTTTTTTTTGTTCAAGGTCCACTTCCGGAAATTTTGGTACGGAAATAATTCGTGAGAATTTGGCGAGCAATTTGAAGCTAAATTCTTGCCGTTGATGCAAAGGCGTTCGTTTTGGGAAAACGAAAAAAAAAAGCCAAAAAACGATGTTTGATTTAACGAGAACATTATGCGTCGAATTATTTAAACATCCGAAATAATTCGGGAGAATATTTGGCTATCGAATTCAAGCTAAATTGTCACGAGATATTTTATTTTGGGAAAAAAAGAGAAAAAAAAACAGTCTTCAATTTGACGAAATTCTATCCGACGTATTTTCGACACTATTCGGAAAATAAATTCGTAAGAATGAGTGATAATTGGCAGTTTTTGTACGGTACTGTTCTTTTTATTAAAAATTGATTAATTTGCAAGCTTTCTAAAGATAGTAATTATAGTAATTCATAATTTGTATTATTAATTTTTTTTATCAATTTTATTTATTTACTTATTTATTCTTAATTTATTTTCTCAAATTTATTACATTGCGCTACTAACGACCGTCGCCAGGTTTTTTTCTCCTCTTTTTGTAATACAAAGCTAGAGCTTTCAGGCTTGCTCTCCCTATTCACATAGTATTATGTTCCATGCCAGCATCTGAGAGGGGGAGGGAAGGTAATGGAAAAAAGCAAGTGTTTTAATCGCTTCGAATTTTTTCGGCGATTCTAAATATCCGTTGTTTTTCGTTGAATATCAAGAATGAGGGTTGTCAGTACGCGAAAGAATGATTTCTCCACTAAATATTTTTGCTCTTTTCCGTTTTGCATGTTTACTCACCTCGTGTGCCTCTTGTTTCGAGATCACAGCTCATTCGAGCATGCAGTCAATGTCCTCGCGGTTTTTTTCCCCCGCAATCAAGGCGCGGTGCCCTACTGTGAACCCTCGAAAAAGGGTGGAAATTTTGCGACCTCGTTGTGAGAAAATTTCCCGTGGGATTATCTTTGCGATTTCATTAAATTCGATCGAATGAGGGAAACGTTACGGAATTTGTGGACGATTTTTGTTGCGAAGACGTCGCGTCGTTGGAAAGTATTTGGAATTCGGACGCCATCGAAAAATTAATTTTAACGTTTTTGATTCATTTTCACCGGTTTTTCAACGTTCTGTTGTTATTAAAGATGACGAAGGTATTTCGAATTTTCATTTGAAAAATGGATAAACAATAGGAAAAATTGTTTAATATTTTTGTTGAAGTCGCATTAGAAAAATACGACGTTTAACGTAATTTATTATTATTATTATTATTATTATTATTAGTGAATATTGTTGGCTGCGGGATTTTTGTTTGTAAGATTATTTATCATGAAAATTAGTTATTGAGGAATGATAAGTTGCAAGTATTATGATTGTGAATTTGGATTTTTAATGGAAAAGCGAGACACGTACGTGGTTAAAAAAAGTGGAAAGAATATGAATGCTTACGGGTAGAAAAATAGAATAAAATGCAAGCTTTTTCATGAAAATTTTGAAATATTTGAAAAAGCATGCCATTTATGATTTCTAATTTTTATACAAAAGTGAAGAACACGTACGAGGTAAAACAAAAAAGCGACTAAAATTTGAATTCATACGGGTAGAAAAATGCATGTTTTTGTCATGTTCATTTGTAATTTCATGAAAATTACAAATTCATTACATTGAATTTAAAAAATGTATGATTTTGAATTTTCACAAAAACAGAAAACATGAAATTACAACGCATACCTTTAAATGATTTTTAATTATCATGTAAAGGTATGCGTTGTTTTTTCTCCTCGTATGAATCCAAACTCTTTTCATCTTTTTTTTACCCCGTCCGGGTCCTCCGCTTTTTCATAAAAATTCAAAACAACGACGCCAAAATTTATGATGAATTAATAATTAATATCCATGACAAATAATATTGCAATAAAAAAATGAAGCAGCCAATAAAATTCACTAACAATAATAAGAAATTGAAATAAGAATTCTATTTTTCTAGTTTGACTCCGAGAATATTAAACCATTTTTCCTATTCTTTTTCTGTTTTCCCAATGAAAATTCAAAATATCTTCGCCACTTGTCCGAGCGCCATACGAAAAAATTCGAGTGAATCGCACGGCAATTTTCCCCAAATTGCCACAATTTCTATTTTTGAAACGTCACAGTAGCGCACTCGTTCCGCAAGTGCTGCGTAAACATAGTCTTCACATCTACACACGAATACAAGTGTTTTTGCACGAATATTTGCATTTTCCTTTTTCGTTTCCTGTTGATCTTGGTTACACAATTATCTCATTCGTTTCCTTATAACGTGTACGAATAATTTTTTAATGATAAATCGTTACCGGGAGATATTCTATCCCTCCTCACAGGCCTCTGCGGTAATTGGATCGAGATCGCCTACGGCACGAAGTCCGGAAGTGTCAGAGTGATCGTGCAGCATCCGGAAACGGTTGGCCACGGGCCTCAGCTCTTCCAAACGTTCACGGTCCATCAGAGCAGCGTGACGAAGGTACGCCCAATGATCAGGATCAACGTGACAATCACGAGCAGTCCTTCATCCATTTTTCAGTCCATTTTGCAATAATTTTTTATACTCGATCAGGTAACCCTGTCGGAAAAGTATCTGGTGTCCGTTTGCTCCGAATACAATCACGTGAGGAGTTGGGCGGTGACGAGATTCCGGGGCATGATATCGACCCAGCCAGGCTCGACACCCGAAGCCAGTTTCAAGATCGTATCCCTGGATTCCGTTGATTCCTGCATCAGTTACACGGCCGGCAACGATTTCGGTAATTTTCTAACCTGAACAAGTCGCAATCACCGTCTACGATTGGAATGATCAAGATTTCTTTGCGCAGGTCCGTTCGGCGAGCAGGACGACGAGCAGGTATTCGTACAGAAGGTTGTTCCGGAAACTGATCAGCTGTTCGTTCGGCTGGCTTCGAACGGCAAGAGAGTCTGTGTCATCCAGTCCGTTGACGGGAGTATCATAAGCTCCTTCTGCGTCCACGAGTGCGAAGGCTCGAGCAGAATGGGCTCGCGGCCGAGGAGGTTCATATTTACCGGACATTCCAACGGCACCATCCAAATGTGGGACCTAACGACGGCCCTCGATCCTTCCTTCGACTCGGCTCAAGGTAAGCCAATGACACTTGGCACGACGCAACGAACCTCGTTCACGTTATCCTTTTTTGCCCGTTACAGCCAAGAACGTCGCCGGTGGACCTACCCCCGAGGAACTCTGGAAGCTCCTGGACCAATGCGACCTGAGCAACAGCCATTGCTCGACACCCTGCATCAGCCCGTGCCCCTCCCTAGTTGCGACCGGGCCCAGGCTCAAGGCCAGCAACGTTCAGTTCCTCAACCAATCCCAAAATACAGAGCCCAACCCAGGTTCCAGCCAACTGTAGGGAATATCTTGCCCCGGAGAATCAAAGACTGTGCATAAATTTTAATAAAATGCGGGGATACGTTTATTTCGTAATCGGCACGCAATTATCGGTAACCCAAACTGAAGGCGGTCCTTTCCGGCGGATTTTTTGGGATCGAGACGCGTCGGGTAGCTCTCGGTCTCGATTCGCGCGATCTTGTCATAGTCCAGTCACTTGGTAGTTTTACCTGGAAAGTTTTCCGGGAGTTTTGAAAATTGGCGACTTCATAGATTTCGACGTGCTTTTTTCGAAGTTTTACTTTGCCACCTCATATCTATGGCACTCGCGCTGCTATATTGAAAAATGGCGCTCAAAAACTGTTTTTTGACAGTAACTCCTTTCCGACTCATTTTACGATGAAAATAGTTTTGTAATAAATTCAACTAGAGAAAATTCCCTACAATTTATGTGGTAACTTTTTTTTGTAGAATCGATAGTTTTAGCGTACGAGCGCCGCAAAGTCCACTCCAACGTTTTTTGTTTGTTTTTTTTTGTTGTGGCATCCCCAGAAGGCCTAATCGTAATTCACTATTACAAAATTTAGCGCATTCTCCCTCGCTTCGCTATCCTTGATGGACCATGCGAAATGTCACATATAGAAATTTCTTCCACGTCATCCGCGATGGGATCATCAGCTTCGTTGTCATCCTCTTGTTCCTCGATTTCGTCATATGTTTGCTTGAGAATTGTCTGTTTCTTCCTCCTCATCGCTATGAGGAGGAAGAAACTTTCGTGTCACCTGCATGGGTGACACGAAAGATTTCGGCCTTGCTGCGGCAATTATGCAATGTGCGAGAGCAATGCTTTGTTTCTTCCATTTCTCAAGCGACGCACGTTTGTTCTTCAAAATTATGTTATCCAAAAAAGGTAAAGTTTCAGGTATGTCTGACTCAATTTCTTGAAAAAAATTATCTGATGGAGGATATTGTTTTGTCTCGTAGACCGTGGAGCGAATATCCTCTAAAACGATTGATGCAGCTGTTTTGACAATACGCCGACGTTCTTCTGCCTTGTCGTCTCTTTTTGTTATTATACCAGGCTTCCGTCAATAACTTGTACCCTGTGTTTCGGAAACAAACCACAGGAGCCTTGTTGGCTGTGAAGGCAATCAAAATATTGTCACCATATTTTTTTAGAAGTTGTGCTTTCACCGTTTTCATGTGCGGGCGGTAATCACCTTCAATTTTGGCCATCAGTTCGTCCAGAGAAAATTGACACTCTTAAGAATTCTGCTCGAGATAGGAGTAAATATATTGCATTGCAGTTTCGATCTCGTTTGCATACGGACCTCTTTTTTTTTATTTCTCCAGCTGGTGGTGCGTGGTACAATTTTTTCATGCACGAATTGTGATATTGGGCATCGACTGCGACCAAATCATAAACGTGCTCGAGACGCTCAACAATCGCTCGACCCCAATCATTACGAGCTTTAGCAAGTTCTGAAACGGGGTCTTTCATCGATAATTTACGCACGCTATACACAATATTACGATCGCACAAGCGCGCCTGTTTTGGTTTCGCTTTAAACTCTGGTGTTATTTCAGCACTGCAAAAAAAAATGATCTCTGAATGAGAATGTCGGGGTAGTAGATCGCAGTTGTGGATGGGAAGTCGCGACATCGCTTCCTCTGCGCAAAGAAGCAGAGATTAATTTCTCATTATTATATCGTTTTCGACGCACCGTAAACCACTATCGATCTCAGTCCCTCCAAAAGTTTTCCCTTGTTGTCCTTTCTTTGAATACTTTACTTACGAAAAGTCTCCAATCCTTTTTCCGTCACTTCAATCACCTCACTTCCTTGCAATGAATTTTCACAAATAACACCGTTCACTTCCTTCGAAGCCATGGCTCTATAAATGCGAATGACACTGTAGGACGATAAACTTATACTGATGATTTAGGCAGAATATTTGAACTCTGTCGGCAGATGTTCCGTACAGTGGAAGGGGGGGGGGGGGCGACGCGTCCCTTTATACCTGCGATGAACTTTACAGGTAGTAGTAGACCGGGTTTTTACCGCGTAGTTGAATATTTTTCGTTAATATGTACGAAAAATGCGCGTTGGTGTAGATGTATCTTGGTTTGCGGCTCTCGTACGCTGAAACTATTGATTTTACAAAAAAAAGGTTATTACATAAATTGTAGGAAATTTTCTCTAGTTTAATTTATTGCATAGCTATTTTCATCGTAAAATGAGTCGGAAAGGAGTTATTGTCAAAAACCTGTTTTTGAGCGCCATTTTTTCAATATGGCGGCGCGAGCGGCAAAGTGAAAATTCGGAAGAGCACGTCGAAATCTATCAAATTACCAATTTTCAAAACTCCCGGAAAACTTTCCAGGTAAACCCCTTTTTGAGCACCAAATGACTGTACTATCACGTTCCTAAGACATTACAGAATACTACTAGTCTAGAGCTACAAGAAAAGGAGGAACTTCGACAATTTTTTGTGGATACCCAGTTGATGGAATGAAAATTCCCTTAAGGTAATCCTATCGTCAGGATCCATAGGATTTTCATATTTCTTTGTTTTGAGCTTCACTAAATATATTAATAATCGTCTCTGTAACATTTCAGGGTCGGTTATCGACCTAATTACAGAGAAAAAAATATAAAAGTAGCGTATTTTTGTGAAAGAATTCCGAGACGACATACAAAAACCCAATTTCCGGTCGCTACAAAAGTGTATATAATAGTGGGAATCCGTCAGATTCTTAAAAATAATCAGATTTACATACTTAAGGGGCCAGTCCACCTTGGAGCCACGAAAAAAGACTATTTTCGCGATTTTTTAAAAGGATTTTATAAAAGATATGAATATAAAAGTTATTGGGCTTGATAAATAAATTCTTGAAATACATCAAAAAAATGTTTAATTCATTTTTATTCATTTTTAAGTACAAAAACTATAGTTTAACGTAACGCCTCAAAAATAGATAGGCTAGGTAGCTCCATCAAACTCGGCAACGGCTTGTCTGAAACAAAAAAATCAAAGTCCATTAGATTCAGTATGACACCAGCTACAAAATCACCCTCGGATATAAAGTTTTATCAAAAAATAAAAAAATGGCAAATGAAAAACGAAAAAAGTAAAAAAAACGCGTTTTTTTCACAGTTTTTCGCAAAAAAGAGTAAAAATCAAAATTTTAAAAACATCGAGGGTCATCTTGTTGCGAATCATGTTTACAATATGTGGTTCAAATTTCAAGAGAATCGCTTTATTAGTTTCAGAGATACGATGGAGCTAGATTTTGAAAACGTTGATTCGAGAAAAACCCGTTTGCAGTTTATACTATGAAAAACTTTTACCTAAACTCAATCGGCAATTCCTGCACCGTACAAAATCCCTCCTGGTTGCTCATCATCGTCGATTTCTTCAAGTCTTGCTTGCTTTCGATTTTGTGAAATTTTCAAAGTGGACTGGCCCCCTAACACTTGTAGCAATCCAATGCTCTCGGAAAAAAATACGCTTATTGACCTAGTTTTTATGTAATATCAAGTTTAATTTGAACTTCCGGTATTGGATTCATTACCACTTGCTACGACAAAGAGACGTGACAGCAAGGCAACAGCTGACTGTAGTCCTAACCTCATCTCACTCATTCGAATTTCCACACGTATTTCATTTTTAACCGACATACTTCGCCGACACAAATTTTCCACGCTCTTTAACAGTCGTGGCCTGAATGCAATGCTTTATATTTCCCGCACCTGACATTGTTTTGACAGATCGACGTTGAAAAGCATGGAGGTTGAACTCGCCTGGTTGAGTAAAAAGAGACGGAGGTGGAACCAATGTTGCCAAATATGAAACCGAGAAACACTGCGCGAATTGTTGGAATAACTATTTTTTCATTTTTCTAATTAAATGTAAACATTCATTAAACACTTTACACATGGAAAATTTTAGTTGTTACAATTTTTTTTGCGTAGGTTAAAAATATAAATTCTCAAGTATGATCAGTGGTATGAAAAATGTGAAGCGAGAGGATCATCTTATGTGGCATTTATTCTACGTGTCTCCGAGTATCTTTGGGAATATTTTTACAAGATTTCGTAACAAAATTACGGTGCTGGAGCTGAATAAAGCAAGTCACCTTTGTCCGAGTGTCTTATGGCCGGTAACATTACATCGCGAATTCTTCACCGATTTACGAAATTTTTCTTTGGAACCCAATAACATTTCACATCAAAGCTCGTAGGGGACCTTTCATAGGTTGGAAACAAATTCATACATTTACACAAAATCTTGCGAACCAAATTGGAAAGATTCTTGAAGATATGTAAAATGAACGCCACTGAACGGAATTTCCATTCCATCGCCTTACCGCGCTCTTGACTAGTAGTCTCCCCAAAGATATTTTCGATGATTTTCGTGACCAAAAAAGTTGTGATCGCAATATGATGAGTGCGTGATAGCAGAAATTTTGGAAAGCAATAAAAAAAAACACCTTGTCGAAGTTGCAAGCTTACGCACCCTCTTGAAGGGTTTCGAGACTAAAGTCGAAATATTCAGATTGGATTGAAATTGATATCACCGAGAGATTAATTTATGCTGCATTAACTGTCGAAAATTCAATCATTTTCACAACATAGTTTTGGAGGTTTTTGAGGTTTGGAGGTTTGGCGGTGGACAATCCAGCTTAAATGATCCATCTGAAATCTAAAAACCAAACGGTTTATGCAAGTTAACAATAAATATGAGTCGTTGAAGATCGTCAATTTTTTTAATCATTTTTTTTAAACAACGGGGTTGCCAATTGAAACTCGAGCATACAAAATCTATGGAAAAGTCATTTTGACGTAACGATTGAAAAATGAAGATCGATTTTGAAAAAGTGAGATCGTCAACGCCCTTTAAATGTTTCTTATCGCATCTCCTGTAAATTTGGAAACAATCCATCAAGTGTTTCTCGAGATATCATATGCAGCGACTTTAAAAACAGTGTTTCGAGAAAAACGCATTTGAAGTTTGAAGTACGGTGCTGCTACTGCCCGCCCGCCCGGCCGACTGTGAGAAGCTGTAACTCATTCAATTTTAGGAATATTTTAATGGAATTTTCAGAGAATATAGCTGAAAGGTGATACTATCGAATAAAAATATTTTTGGAAAATGCATTTTTTTTTACCCACCTAAGTAGATGTACCCGTTAAGGGGAGATTTACACCTAGGAGCCGGAAAAAAGGTCATTTTTGTGAATTTTTTCAAGGAAAACATTGAAATTTCGGATTGGGGTTTTAATTATCTAAAAGTATATACATTCAAAAATATGTTTAATTTTCTTTATTTAAAAATATCAAAAATATCCAAGGATATTGTATGATCCTTGGAGCGTCGTAAAAAAATCTGCGTATACGGCACCCACTGGCGTGTCTTCAAAAATCATCTGAAAAAAAAAACCAAAAAGATTATTAAATTAGATACTATAATCTAGTACTTGTCATAGCCGATTTTGAAAATATCGATTTATGACAAAATGGCGGACGTTTGAACATAAATAGTGGATTTTGGGCCAAAAATTGGTTATTATTTTGCCTATAAAACAAAAACTAAGTAACGGAAAAGAAAATCCTATGACAAGTACTAGATAATGGTGTATAGAATAACCACAAAAAACCTCAAGGCAATCGGTTCATTGGTTTTCGAGAAATTTTGGGTACCGATTTGAAAAACGTGTTTTTGAGAAAAACGCGTTTGAAAATTTGGGAACGAATAAATCATGAAATTTGTCAACTTACATGGAATCATCGATACCAGGTCCATAGTGTAGGTCTTCTACGGTCGACGGAATGTTCATAGCTTCTAAATCCTCGACCTCGACCATCTACGTGTATATCTCCCCTTAAATGAAAAACCTAAGCAAACCATGATCACGCTGTTAGGAATGTCGTGTCAAAAAATTACGTGGTTTATCTACTTCGTTTATTAATGATACTCGCAAAAAAATACGTCAATTTTGAGCCCGAACGGAATGTTTTCGGGCATCAACGCAACTTGTAGATCAAGGGATAACACCACTCTAGCGGCAGAAAATACTTTTATACGGCCTAACTTTGACAGTTTGATTTGGAAGTATGAGAAAAGGAATATGATTTCTTTTGAGAGGGTTCATTTAACACATATTAAAGTATTTAAAAAAATTATTATAATTTTCTAGGGGTGTGCAGATACCCGAATTTGGTCATCGGGTACTCTCAAATTTTTGGCACTCGTAAACGTCGAGTAATCTCAAACTTCGGGTATCCGTAAACTTCGAATATTTGTAAACGACGCGGAGATCCGTAGCTATTATTTATATTTATATTTATTTTTTATCTAGGTGTATCGATCAAATAATGGGAGAAAACGAAAACTCGAAGGCGATAAAACGAATAAATGATAATACTGTAAAAATCTTTTTTCGTCTCACTTTTCTATTCTGTGTGCGTGCGTGTGTGTCTGCTAAGGCGGGGTGAAAAACGGTCAATTTTGGCGGATCGTATCGTAATAGCGCGGGAAAGTTGCGTTTTGGTATCACTAAAATGTGTGCAAAAGGAAATAATTTACAATAAATATATTCTGTTCCGGCAAACGCCTTAAAGTTTGAATTTTTTAACGTGGGTTTTAAATGGAGAAAAACCCCAGAAAGACCAAGATTCAATGCCCTGCGTTTATTCGAAGCGAGAAGAATGTCGTTTCCATTTGACGTTTTTAAATTGAAAATATCTTGATTAGTTTCAGCGATATAAGCGTTTGAAGAACAAGTTTCTTTCTGGCAAAAATTTTAAAATGACAAAAAATTAAATTAAGAAGAATGTATCGCCGAAATTACCAGTTAGCACTAGACAGAATTAATGAAAATTCGACGAAGAATCTTGTTTTTTTTTAATTCAGTTTTTCGACATTCAGCTATCTCGATATTTCCTGAAATGCGAGTGTCTTAAAAAAAGTTTGTCGGAAAAAATTGTAAATATACACATAACATAAATACTAAAATTGTTAAATCAATTATTTGTATTTCTTATGAACTCCAACCTTTCGGCGAAGGGTAGAGAACATAAAGCTGGAGTCTATTTTGTCCGTTTTGGTACGTTACCCTGGCGCTATCGACTATGAAACGAAATTTGGAATTTTGTTCCGGCAACACGGTTTATCGAGTACCCGATGTGAGACGAGTACTCGAAAAACTCGGGTACTCGATAAAGTCCGAGTATACCCCTTCGACCACTGGTACCCAAAAATTCGGGTACTCGATCCGAATCATAGTCTAATTACCCGACCCGACCAATTCTGCTACCCGCACACCCCTATAATTTTCATACAAAATGGCGGCAACAGAGCCCATCTCGAAAAACGTGTTTTTTTTACAAATAGCTTCACGGGAGGACGGTTTTCTCGTAAAGTATAAGACCTGGAACAAAAACCAAAAAAAATGACAATCTATATATTATTAGCTATGATACTACATAGGGATTTTTTTAAAACATGTTTTGAAAAAAAGACTCACTTTGAAAAAAATTAATCGTTTTTATTGCCCAAAAAATAATCCGTAAATTCTTTATGAAAAAAAGGTTACATCTAATTTAAAAAAAAAATGGCTACATACTCCCATAGAGAATTTTATTGTGAAGTTACTATCAAAATTTCAAAATGATCCACGCAAAGGTGTCCGAGTAATCCGTCCTCTCAGTTTGAAAAAAGTGGTTTTGAGAAAAACGCGTTTAACCTTTTAAGTACGGGAGTGATCGATATATTGACCAGCCAGGGGGCACATAATATTTAGGCAAGGGGGCTCACGAAAGCCAAGCACCCCAAAGGGATCACATTTTCGCCACATCCACGTTGTTGATCCTGGGTCACGCTAAGAGCGAAAGTTGGAGTATTTCTGAAAATAATGCACGATTTTTCTGCAGTCTTCTTGTGACATATTTTGGACAGTGAGTATGTTTACTGATGAAGCTTCTTCTATAAATGGCGTCCTTGAAACATTCTTCAGGATGACATTTACAACACATATGCCTATTTTGTTGTACTCAGTGCATCCACAATGTGAGTATATAAATTTGGAGGCCAAACAAGCAGCAAAAATGTTCGACCTTGAAATGGCTATTTTCAAGGTCAAGTATGCCACCAGGATTTTTTCATTATTTTTCCCGTATTCACAGCGCATCAAATTACATAGAAATATGCTCTCAAACTTTTTAAAATAATTTTTTAGAATTGGACTTTCGTTGTGGGAGGGGCTGATCGATATATCGACTAGCAGCTGGACTTGGGACTCCAATTGAGAAATTCATCGATTTTATTGATATCTTTCATGTAAAAAAAAGACGACTTTAATGGAAATTTCCCCGTCCTTAAAAGGTTAAAGTTGTACGAGACGCCTGAAAGAAGTCCGCTGAAAATCGCTGCAGGACCAATTGCATATTATTTTTTCGACTCCAAAGTATTTTTGAAGAAAAAAACGATTTTTCCAAAATGCTAGAGTGGTGTTATCCCTTAATCCTGGCGCCACCGCGTTAACTGGTTCTGTCGAGTCAGCCACTCACAGGCAAACATCAACTAGCGGCTATTTCAGTTCCACAATGATGTTCAAACGTACGTAGTATTACAGCCGAAGACCCTTTAACGATAGTCGTGCCAATGGCAAAAACTCGCTGTTGTCAAGTCTATCGGTTATTTTTTCTCGAATAAAATTTCAACATATTTATGTTTAGGGGAAGTAGGAGCAAGATGGTAAGGCTAAGGTCATGTCTAAATAAAACAATACATATATAAGTCGGTCAATTTTAATTATTCTTTTAAACTAATCAACATTTATTGATCTTTTAATTTTTGAAGCAAAAAATCAGTCTCTGATTTTTACTATACAATATATATTTTCAATTAATCCTTTATTTTACCCATCTTACCGTATATGCGAGTAAAAATGAAACAGCGCTGGGAGAATGATGGGACACGAATTATTGGCATCATTCGCATATGAAAGTGTTTTCATTCTCAATACCAGCAATTTGTTAAGCCAATCGTCTAAGTTCTGTTAGTATTTAGTCCGAATAATCTTGCTTCCATATCATTTTGATAATTTGTACGTTCTTTTTCTTCCCCTGGTAGAAACACCAGTTGAAGAGGAACCAAAGGCTTTAATGGTTTCCTTTCAACCTTGCTAACGTAAATAGTGGTACGTTGTAAAATATAGCGGCTTTACGATAGCTTGTGTTCATCTTGCCTCATTAGATGGTTAACGAATTAACAAAAGATCACGCAATAATCTTGAAAATTTCTGATAAACCGTTCTTATTATATTAATAATTAGTACTTTCATTGCGTTTACCTACCTGTCTCTAATCAATATCGGCAACTTAAATGAAGTGAAACGATGGTAAACTTGACCAAAAATAAGGTTCGAGGCTCCAACGGGAGAACTACACGCACACATTGTTTAGTAGCTAGGCTTATGATTCATCTTACCCCGAGTTCCCCTAATTGCAAAAATTATATCTATTAATATTTTCCGGCTTGGAAATATATTTCAACATCATTGAGTTGGATATAAATAATTAACATTCAAGTGAAGTTTTATTCGCAAGAGGGCATCCTGCCGAACATCGTATGTTCAATCTCAATCTCGCAGTTGACAAGGGACATCCCTCAGGTGACACCCTTCGATTTTGTTAAAATTTGGATATGTTATAAAGCACCGAAAAGTAAGCGATACGTATTTTTTTTATAGGCGGAAAAACGGTTTTAAGGGGTGAAACGAATCCTCGAAAATAGGGGTGTTTTTCGTTTTTCGTCTATAACGTTATCGTTCTCATCTCCAATGTATAGTGCACAAAAAAATAAACATTGTTGCAATTTGAAATTTTTTAATATCTCGTACCATTAAAACGTTATCGACGAAAAACGAAAAACATCCCCATTTTTGAGGGTGCGTTTCGGTGCTTTATAACATATCCAAATTTCAACCAAATCGTAGGGTGTCACCTGAGGGATGTTCCTTATGAGAAACGGCCCCGAAACTTCTAAAGCGTAAAATTTGGACTCTTGTGCTCCTAGGTGGAACCTTGCCCTATCAAGACTTGTACGCATTGTTTACTTGGCAAAAAAAAAACACGCAGAATAAATTGCGCCTTCGTGATGCTTGTCATCGCATGACAACTTTATTTCCTGTTCAGTTCATTACTTCACCGCGCGCTGTGTACAAAACGAGAATTGTAAATGAAAAATTACGTACTATGCGTAAAAATTGAAGGCTCTCAGTCCGATGAGGCTTTCAAGGTCACGAAAAGTCACCCGATCACCGAGGCATTCATTTTTTTTAAAATCGCGCACATTTCGCGACACTCGTTCGTAGTTCTATCTTTTTAAGGTAGGTTCGCTAGTGGCGCTGTCGTGGCTTAAAAAACGCACTTTGCTCGACATAGAAGAACGAATTTCTCGAGGCACTATGGTGATGTTCATCGTTAGGCGAAGCAACTGCGCAATTGTCACGAGTCTTCGGTTCATAAAAAATGTTTATGCCAGAAGAGATTATTGTTGAACCAGGCGGGATTGGTCAAGGGGTTGAGTAAAAAACACCAGGCCACTAGGCCCCCAACGAACAGGCAAAGTAGGCCCGCTCGTTTGCGGGGGTTCTTGCACTCGATCACCTCCGAGAGATCGGGAAAGCCCATGTGATTGCAGAACGAATGAGCCGCGAACGGGGCAATCAAGTGGCCTGAAAAAGACGAACTCGAACGATGAAAAATTCCCTTCTCGATCGCTATCGTCATCTGGTGCAACAAATTACTTACCGGTTCTGGCGAACAGGAAGGCCGCGTATGCACCGAACAGCGTTGTGTAGGCAAATTGGAAACCTGGACAGTAAACGAGCGCGTTAGATCGCTGCTTGATATAAATCATTCGCACATTCACAGTCGATCATTATCTCACCCCTGTTCAAAGAAAGCTAAACCCAAACAAGTTGACAAAACAAAATAAAAACAAACTTTTATTCAATGCACTAAAAAGTAGGAAAATATTTTTTTTGCCAAGTCGCCTATATGTGTCTATAAATGAAAGCTTGGGTCGCTCAACTTTTCAAATGTTTAATAAATTGGATCAATTCAGTTTCATTTAGGCAGTAGTCTGGTCTATAAATTTGACAAAATCGATTTTTTTTCTTCATTTTATTATTCCTTAGACCTTTCTTAACACGCTCGTGAAAACCGTTTATTAATATTTCAAAAATTAGCAGAGTAATAGAAATTATCAGCAAGCCGCGCGCAAACCTCATCTACGGTATCAAAACTTTGAACGCGTTTATCTCAGAACTATGTTTTTCAAATCGGCGCCCACGATATCTCGATGACTAATTGACCAATCGAGCTCAAATTTTGCACATACCTTC
The DNA here is from genome assembly GCA_963210295.1 of Ophion ellenae. Classification (NCBI taxonomy): domain Eukaryota; kingdom Metazoa; phylum Arthropoda; class Insecta; order Hymenoptera; family Ichneumonidae; genus Ophion; species Ophion ellenae. The sequence goes on along the minus strand of OY723385.1, from coordinate 12,536,111 downwards.
GGTAGCCTCTTTCTGAGGACTGATAGCAGAATTGAGTCGAACAATAATGTTGCCCACATTTTATAACTCGTCGAATACCCGAAAATGTATGGAATATCGTTAATCGAAGTTTAACAGGCCGCCATTTTGTAACCAAAATTTTTTAAGTACTAATTCTGCTACCAGTGCTCAGAATACTCATACAGATTGAGAATATATATATTTTTTTTCAGATGCATACAACATCACCCAGAGTGGGCGTCGATTGAAGCGGTTTTCAGCAGACCATGTTGTAAAAAAATTTTTTTAAACTACATGAACATATTCAAAATAATTTTTTTTAATGTAGCTACATTCTCAAAGGAACAATAAATACATATGTAAAATTTCATCAAGACAACTTCAACGGTTTAAAAGTTATTCCAAGCCAAAAATGACGTCAAAAATCTCGCTCTAGACCAGACTTCTGTCTTAACCGTATTTCATTTGGCAGAATAGTAATGAGAAAAATTATTTTCACACGTTTATGCTCAGTTTCAGGATTTTTATTTAAGAATTCTAAGGTTGTTTTACAGTAAATTAATTACAGTTGATGTGTTAACGGATTTATGTAAATTAAAGGTAATATGTCTTAATTTTGAGCGCCCCAAACTTTTATTTATAGCCACATATATGCGACTGGGTAAAAAAAATGTTTTCTACTTTTTAGTACATTGAAAAAAAGCTTGTGTAAAAACAAAATATTACATCTGAATTATTTTCTTCTACTTAGTCTTTGAGGGATACCACTACTCAAGGATTTTCGAAAAATCGTTTTTTTTTGCTTAAAAAATACTTTAGGGTCATAAAAACAATATGCAATTGGCCCTGTAGCGATTTTGTTTAAGGTTCAATTACCGATTTTGTCGGCTCGTACAAATTTAAAGGGCCATTTTAAAAGTGTCACTTTTAAAAAATCGATTTTTTTGTCTTTTTCGACAGTTTATACTTTCAAGAATATCATTGTAATTTATATCATTTATATCAATATCATTTTATCATGCAAAAATCGATAGTTAAATCTTTGAACGCGTTTTTCTCAAAATTATATTTTTCAAATTTGCTGACATTGTAACTCAAAGAGGAATTATCCGATTGACTTGAGATTTGAACTGAGTACTCTTGAATATATTTACTCTACAATGACGTAGGATATTTTTGATTAGATAAAAATTGACGATTTGGCATTGAAAAAAAAAAGACCATTTTATAGGCAAGAAAACAGACTTTTTTTTCATAACTACGCCATTTTGGTAGATTTTGATATTTTTCGAAAATCCTACGTCATTGTACAGGAAATATCTTCCAGTTTAACGACATTTTTTTCTTTTTTCGGTTTCAGCTACTTAATCGGCCGGAATCATGTTAGAAGTGGAGGAACATTTTTTTTGGCGCCTCCAAAGTCAGCGCCCAAGTCGCTTGGATCTCAATATTTTTCTATGAAAAAATTATGTAATATAGGTCACATTCAGTCAAATATATTCTTAATTTTCCGAAACATTTAATTGAGTAGTTTGCTTCCAAAAAGTTCCCGAAAATCACGCAAATTTTCAGCGTTCACACTGGTATAGCCCCTTAAACGCGTTTTTCTCGAATCCACTTTTTTCAAACTGGGAGAACGGATTACTCGACCACCTTTGCATGGATCGATTTGAAATTTTAATAGTAGCTTTACAATTACATTCTCTATGGGAGTACGTAGCCGTTTTTTTAAATTAAATGTAAATTTTTTTTTATAAACCATTTACTGCTTATTTTTTGGGCAAAAAATCGATTCATTTCTTTCAAAGTAGGCCATTTTTTCAAAATTTGATTAAAGAAATCCCTACGTAGTCCTATAGCTAATAATATATAGATTATAATTTTTTTGGTTTTTATTCCAGGTCTTATACTTTACGAGAAAATCGTCCTCCCGTGAAGCTATTTGCAAAAAACACGTTTTTCAAGATGGGCTCTGTCGCCGCCATTTTGTGTTACAATTATAGTAAACAGTTTTTTTTTATACTTCAATATGTGTTAAATAAACCCTCTCAAAAGAAATTCTATTCCTTTTTTCATGCTCCCAAAACGAATTGTCAAAGGTAGGCCTTATTTTTCGCCGCTAGAGTGGTGTTCTCCCTTAATTGATTTTACTACAGCTCTGAAATGTTTGCAAATAGAGATTCAACCTTCCAAACAAACCGCTGTTATTATTGGTTGATTGTCAGAAGAAATCTTGAAGAACTGCGATAGGTGGTACCTATCATAGATGTTGGCTCACCACCTATTGGACCTTCCCTTTTAACCTATTCAACCCATTGTACCCTTTTAACGATTATGCCATCCGAGAGCACTTAGAGCCAATTCATATTTTCTCATGCACTTTCCATGCAGTTTAGCTCTATTCAATGTTTCTCATTCTGTTCATTTCTGCTAACTCTTCATTATTGCAAGGTCTCTTTCCTGTTAGCTTTTCACAGTCCGATTGTTTTTTTAAGTCGAATCATGCATTGTCACCTCTCAGATGCATGTTTGCAAAATTTCAGAGCTCTAAGTAGTCGGGAAGTGGGAGAAATGTCGATTTTCCGTTTTGCATCTCACCGAAAGTCTTTTTTTTAGCTGAATCATGCATAGTCACCTCTTAGATGCACGTTTGCAAAATTTCAGACCTCTAAGTAGTCGGGAAGTGGGAGAAATGTCTAGTTTCCGTTTTGCATCTTACAGGAAAGTCATCTCACACCGAGTCAAGTTAACCGGAAGCTTGCAAAAAAACACTCACAGGAAATAATAAGAGCGGACTTGAACTGCATGCCCATTCCGGTCAGCTCGACAACGTGATGAAAGTGAGCAACCCCAAAGAACAACGGGCATATGAAGATGGCGGCAGTCGGATTGAAGCATTGCAAGAGCAACGGCAGCATGCAGGCCCTGAAGGTCCATTCTTCCGAGAGAGGAGCTACCACTTGATTTCGCCACCAAATCAACGTTTTCGCTCGTCCCACCCAATACATGGGCTCTGCAATGTAAAGTAGTCCACAAAAAGTGTGCGATGCTTCCTCGAAGCGTGATAATCGCCGGATATACTGACCAGTGTACAGTTGCCAGAAGCCGTTGATACCCTGCAACCCAAGGGGTCCCAGAAAGAGGATCATGGTCAGCGTAAGCGACACGAAAGCCGCCTGAATGAATCCCGACGACCTCAGACCCAACAATTCCCATATAGTCGCCTGTGGAAAACGTTCCTCCTTTTCTTCAAACGTACAAAAAGCTGTTTCCAAAAATTTCGGGCCCGTATCGGCAATTCAATATTTCCTGCCGACCTCCTGAATTATTCATCAACACTTCATAAAAGTAAACGCCGAGACTTTCTTACCTTTTGAAAAACGTGCTCGCTCATCCCGAAGTAGAGGGACGCCGGCGATATGATCGTCATTACGAAGACGCTGAAGAATCTCTTCTTTATCGTGCTCGAGTGTTCCCTGAAATAACCGGAACGACAATTTAAATTTTTGCGCGCTCTGGCGCTTTGGCGCTGCGAGTCCACCGCACGTAGGGAGGAGATCAGCATCCGACGTCGAGCACCATCTAGACGCGAATTGGCAAGTTCGTGGCTGTCAAACCGTCGCAAGAGCCACGCTCGGCGCGAGTCCCCGGAGAGAGAGCGGTACGTCGCGCGTGATTGTGAGTGTGCTCCTGGCTCGTGCGAATGTCCGTGTGCGGGCAAGAATGCCCCCGAGAATCGGCACCTCGTAGACTTCGGAAAATCAAATAATACGAGGGAAAAAAGGCGCAAAAAAAACTAACGCGTTGCGAGCGAAAGAAAACAAGATGGTCGACGCGTGATCGCAGCCGGTGAAATTTTCAATGCCACTGTGCGCGTACGCGAGGATATACGTCGAGAAAATAAGAAGCCGTGTACCTGGGGTGCGGCGAGTTCCACACGTAGAGGCTCGCGACGTAAACGATCGAAAGTACGAAGCACGTGAGGATCGCCGACAGACAAAGAAAATCATCCCTCGTATCAGCCTCCATACCTCCATACTCGAACTCTGAAAATTCACACTATTTTCTCCCTCTCTCACTCCCTCCTCCTCGTTTCGCTCCACCACAGTTTTTCTCCCTGTCAACCGAAATTCCAAACTCTCCGTCGCTCTCACACCGTAGGCGCTCCCGCACGCCTAGCGTCCGTCTCCTCAACCTCCAACCCTTACCGACGCACGGTAACGGACCCCCAAAAACGACAATCCCCAAAAAAAAAAAATTCTCCACCTGAGCCTCGATCGTCCGGCGCTGCACTCGCGTCTAATTTCTCCCGTTCTCCGGCCCTTCTACTTTCGCGTACTCCGCGGCCCTACTGTCTACGTCTGGCAGTTCTCGTACTACCGTCAACGAGAAGATGGCCGCTGGGCTCGGTGGATGTGTCGCCATTGTTTAGTGTTTTAGTTTGTTATTAATATACATATATATATATAGGTATAGACACCCCCTCTATATTATATATATAAGCGTAGTTTTTTTTACGGGCGTTATCAAACGTTTTGCCCCGTCAAAATGCCGAGTGCCTCCTTCACATCGTCCCGAAGTTACGTAAGGAGATCGAGGAGAAGAGGTGCCAACAGGATCGCCCTGCCGTCGAGAAGTAACTCTGGTAAGAATGCCCCAAATTTATCCTGCCAGAAAAAAATATCTCGCATTCTCACCTGTCATATTCATATATATATATATATATATATATATATATATATATATATATATATATATATATATACACATATATATGTAAATATATATAAATCGAGAATAGAAATGAACACGATACATTCCTCGTCTGACAATAATCGTATTTTGCCTTTCTATATATATACATATGTACGTGTATGTGTGTCTGTGTGTGTATATATATATATATACACACACGTACATATGTATATGCGCGTGTGTGTGTGTGTATATTCTGATTAGCTGATTAATTTTTCCCTGCCCTTTGCGCGTGGCCTCGATTAAATGTACCCCCCTCCCCTCTAAATTCCCGTTACCCTTTGTCCTTTTATTCCCATGGCACGTCGTCTGTCCCTTGAAAGTCTCTACGCACGCACGGACGCACGCACACACGTAGGACGTACGAAATACCCAATACGTCGGTTCCATTCTCACGCGTGCGTTTCGTTCTTTTGCTACCGACGTATTGGTGAATTTGTGGAGGCGAGACGGAGGTTGATGACGATGATAGTGATTGGGAAAAGAATGATAGGGTTTTTTAGGATTTTTTTGGTCGGCGGGGAGTGGGGGGGACGGGGAAAATGTGGGGCATTGTGTGTGCAGCGGAGTGTAGCTGTCTCGCTCCTGCAGCCACATCGGGTGCATTGGGAGACTCGCTGCCGCTTGGCAAGTTTTATCGGCGCGGTGGGGTTTGGGGGTGTCGGAAAATGCGGGTGGAGAATTTTGACGTGAACGGATGCTCAAGGGGATCACGTGATCAGGAAAAAATGGTCGCGGGGAGGGCTTTTTCGTCGGGTATGGGGCAAAGGCTTAGAGTTGTGGGGGGGGGGGGGGCGGCTAGGGTAGCGAAGTATTTCGGTGGGGAAAATATTTGCGATAGGTTGGATCATTTTTGCGCGATTTTGGACCCTGTGGACGGAACTTTGGCACCGGGACAGTTTTCACGAGGATTTGTTGATTAGGGCCGATTTGACGCGTGAACATAACCTGTAAAGTGAATTGTGATGTTGCAAATTTGTTGGTATTGCGCGATCTACTGTGAACGCGCGAATGATTTATTCTCACGCGAATTTTCACGGGTCTCACTGCGTTCTCGGGCCTGTCGTTCTCACGCGACGAGTCAGCGCGATTTATATAAATCAGTGCTCCCGAATTCGTAACTTCGCGATCTTGGCTCGGAGCTAGATCTGCCTGTTAGATAGAGAATTAACGTTTAAACGTTCGGAAACCGCTGCTTCTTTCCAATACTATTGGAACACTCCAAATCCACTTGAATGCTTTACACTCCTCGTCGCTGTGTTAATCTCGATGCTAAACGCGAATAAAACTGAATTGGAGAGTGCTTGTGGTGCATTTTCCGTTAGAAGGCAGAATTTCCGAATGATTTATTTAGTTCAGATAGCCGGCAACGTTCCGAGGGGTTTTAAATGTTCACAGCTGTCTCTACGTCCTCTCGTAAAAACGTTCACTGTGACTATGAGATTAGAGCATTAGCCACAATCCAAGATTTGAAAAAAATAAAAATATATGTTATTGCCTAGACCAGGGGTGGCCAAAACGTCGGCCGTGGTCAACCAGTCGACCACGTAGATTACTTCAGTAGCCCGTGGGAGTAAAATTGACTCAACAATATGTTTGGGTTTGTTTGGGTTTAAAACTGCCGGTGGTAGGCTGCTAGGGATATTTTGAATCGTAGTGTCGACCGCACATCAAAAGCTTGACCACCTCTGGGCTAGACTATACTGAGGTTTTGGGAATTTTTGCCACAAAATACCGGAGATAAAAGATAGTTCAATGTATGTAATTTTACGTGCGATTAGATGGGCAAGACGTTCACACTACGGATGATGCAATTTTTTTGGTCTATTTAGCACCAAGATAAATAATTTCTAACAACGCATTAACACAAACTGAACCTGCGTTAATATTTAGAAGAACAAAATCCATCTTCCACATCTTGAACCATATATATTCAATATTGAACCATCAAGGTTTGATAAAAGACTACGAATTTTGGCTGGCGAATGAAGGGCATTGCTGCGAACCTCGATGTCCTCGAAGTTGCCGTATTTCGGCAACACTTGATATTAATTAATGGTAACAACGAATTATCTCGTGACATAAATATAAATAGGCATAATTATAAATTACTCAAAAATACATTCTGAGTTGTGTAAAACTTTCACTGGCACAGTTTTTTCATAATAATCATTGATAATGTTATACTTTTTCAAGTTGGTGGTAACAGAAAAGTTTTTCTCATTTACGTAATAAAAATATAAATATGTATAAGTTAGCTCTTTAATTGCGATATGGAAGTTCGCACCGTGGAACGTAACGAAAGTTTAGGAGACCGATCGTTTTTGCCAATTGTGGGCTACGAAAATCCATAAAACGTTTTTTTAGGATATTTATCGGAAATCTTCAGTAGAAATTTTCAGGGCAAGATTTCGAAGGATAAAGGAAATAAAGAAATAAAAATGATCCAAGAATTTTCGTTGGATTCCAAAGATGCAAAATTCAACATCGTCTTCAAGTATATATTTTATTCAAAAAATAGCATTTACAGAATAAATCTATAGCATTTTTGTAAGGTTCATTTTAAAAAAATGCATAAATCGTCATTCGATTGAACTGGACCGTCCCAACCTCCTTGATACACATTTGGTCACATAAGTTAGAGCCATGTGATGAAAAGCACCAATTAGTCTTGCCAATGTCTCAGGAATAATATAAGCAAGATGCCCATTCGCGGTTTGAAACTTGCCATGGCCAGATGAACGCACAGATGCTCGTAATTTCACTTCGTTCGAGCGAAAAAAATATCTATGTGTGCAGGCACAGGGTGTGCCGCTATAAAAAAAAAGCGCTGAATAAATCGAAAATATGAGAGCGTAAAAAAATATATTTTCTACAAAAGTTTTATGGTTCGAAGTGGACCGCACGACGGTAATATGGATGATTTTTTTCTCGACCCCTTTGCTAAATACCTATACTTAACCTATCTCTGAACCTATACTTCAGAGCGAAAAAGGGCTGATTCTGAGGAGAATCCATCGAAAAAAGAAAAAAGTATCTAGCTTGAAAAAACAAAGAACTTAAGGCGGAAGCCTGAATTAGAAGGTCCGAAAAATCGTTTTTTTTTTACTGCTTTAATCGATAGATAAATTATCCAAGAATATATTTACAAAGTTATAGATGCCAATTGTAAATATTCTCGAAGATACAAGGCCAAAAGCAGAGAAGCGATTGATATTCGGTATTGATATTTCTTCCTATTGAAAAGTTTGAAGCGCGTTTTCTCCACTTTCCATTTTTACGATTTTTCCAAATTAGCAGGCGTGATAGTCAAAAAACTAAACGATCTATTGAATTAAACAAAAGTTCATTCTCTTCAGTATGAAAAGTCTAACTCTTCTAAGGGAATTAAAAAAGTCGTTAAAAAAGTATTTTTAAATAATAGCAGGTTAGCACTTTATAGCACATTAAAATGTTTTTTTTAACAAAGTTTTTTTTAATCTGTGAAAAGTTATGATTTTACGATGTCTCCAGCTTTTCCTTAATTGACCCAGAACAAAAATATATGAGAATCGAAAATTTTATTGGTTTGTTTGGTTCAGTCAAGAATTACGAGCTGCATATTTCCCGCCGATTGGGGACTGCAGTGGCGAAACGCACATGGAATAGGCTCATAAATCTGCAGTCATTTATTGTTTAATGCTGAGAACATTTTTTTATACATTTCAAGTATACATGCAAAGACACCCCAATGTTTACTGGGCTGACTTGTTTTTTCCCTTCTAAAAAAATTCCCGAAAAACAATTTTTCCGGACCTTTTAATTCAGGCTCCCGCCTTAAAGCAGTTCGAAAATTCCGAAAGCAACTTGCGAAATTCCTGATTTTTCGGATAACCTTCGAAAAGCTCAATTTCGGGGGTTTCATCGTCATCGGTGAATAGGACTTGAGAACAAAAATGAGTGGAATAGAGACGAACTGCTGCGGATTATCGGAAAATCGACGAGCGATTGACGACGTATGTATTTTCAGCCGAGCCATGCGACGTGCCCTGTCCAGCATCGAACCAGATACCTCCGGGTGCCGGTGTCGGCGGTGGCGGGAGTGGCGGCGGAGCAGGCGGTAGCGGAGGGCGAGGCTCGTCGCCGAGCGTTTCCGGTGTCGCGGCACCGTCACACTCGTCGCCCTACGATCTGCGACGGAAGAGTCCTCCGCATCCTGATCCGGCACCGGGCACTAGTTCGGCCCTGCCACCACCAGGTGGCAGCAGCATCGCCGCGTCCCTCGGCACTTCCTCGCTTCCGGCGAGAAAACGGCCCAGGCGGACATGCTCCATGTCGATGGACGGTAAGAAAAGTTCTTTCTCTTCTTCACTCCTACGTCTCGCTGCGATGTAACCTTTGTTTTCCTCCTCAATATCAGGCACGAATACGAACACAGCAGCGCACTATCTCCAGTACGAATTACCGGACGAAGTATTGCTCACAATATTCAATTATCTTTTGGAATTGGACGTCTGTCGGGTGTCGCAAGTCTGCAAGCGTTTTCAAGCGATCGCCAACGACACGGAGCTCTGGAAGTCCCTCTATCAGCAAGTTTACGCCTACGATTTGCCACTGTTCAATCCCTCGCCGTGTAAATTCGAGTTCGTTTCGCCCGACGAGTCCGACTATCCGAATCCCTGGAAGGAGAGCTTCCGCCAACTGTACCGAGGCGTACACGTCAGACCGGGCTTTCAGGATCTCAAATTCAAGGGACGAAATTTGCCATACTTCAACACGATACAGACCGCGTTGGACTACATCGAGGAGTACAGGAGCAGCAGCAGCAGCAGCAGCGCCAGCGCCAGCGGCAGCGCCAGCGGCAGCGCGACGACCGCGACGACCACCAACCCAACGACTACCCCCAGCAGTCAGGCGAATTGTTGCGCGAGCAACAATCAGCCCGTCGAGGCTCAACCCCAACACCTGGTGTTCCTTCACGCGGGCACCTACCGCGGCGAATTCCTCGTCATCGACAGTGACGTCGCGCTCATCGGAGCCGCCCCCGGCAACGTCGCCGAGTCCGTTATACTCGAGCGCGAGAGCGAGTCCACCGTCATGTTCGTCGAGGGCGCGAAACGCGCATACGCCGGACATCTCACGCTCAAATTCACACCCGATGTCACGAGCACCGTACCACATCACAAACACTACTGTCTCGAGGTCGGAGAAAACTCCAGCCCGACGATCGATCACTGCATCATCAGGAGCTCGAGCGTCGGTACGTAGCTCGCGAAATTTCGGCGAACGATTTTCACTTCTTTCTGGCGGGAGTATCGGTCCACACGCAATAGGGAACCAAACTTCCACTTTCTTCCGCTGGAGGGTATATTTTATTATAACCAGCCACATGACACTGGGTACTATTCCTGTGGCAATGAATTATTCGCCTGTTCGGGATGTTTAACGGGGTCGTCTAGTGTGAAGGCCGTTTTTAATGCTTTTTTTGGGGATTTTTTTTCAAGAATCATTAAAATAAAATAATTTATAAATTGTATATCAATTTTATTAACATTTAAACAAAGTTTGTGAATTTTTTGGAGTCATATATAATATAGTCGGAGATACACCGCCCAACAGGAACACATATATAAAAAGAGATGCTCCACTGCTGCCATGATTCCGGCCGTTCTGCTTATCTGAAATAAAAAAACCAAACGCAATTTTAATCGCGAGACTTGAGGCTCTACATGGAACTAAAATAAAGTTAGAACTTCAAATTTTTTTTTTTTTACGCTTTAGAAAAAAAATTCAATTTTTCGTTTTTTTTGGGGTCTATATAGCTGATAAAAAGAAAACTAACGAAGCAATCTTAATTACTTTAGTTCAACTTGTAGTTATATATGTACTAAAGATGCTGTATAAATTTGAGCAGAATCAATTAAATAGTTTTTGAGATATCATGGCAACAGTTTGAAAAATTCGTGTTTTGAGAAAAACGCGTTTGAAAGTTGTTGTATATAATTCATAATAAAAAAAATGGTCTCAACATCAATCTGCTTTGCCTGGACCATAAAGTACACCTCCCTCTTCTTCAAAGAAGTCATGCAAGGCCGTTTTCTCTTCTTTTGATCTGACACACTAGACGACCCCCTTAATTGCGCTACAGTCAACTTCGTGGCACTAGTAGTCCTCTGCTCGGCTTCTTTTACGCATGCGCGTTCTATACTCGATATAATAATAACATTTTCGGAGTATTTGGAGGGTTTTACGCGTTTTATGGTTGTGGTTGTGGCGTGTGGCTTGTTCAAATTTTTGTCAGAACTCGAATACAACAACATTGTACGCGTTCGGTGGGTTCGGTCGGTTCACAGATCATACGGCATATATAAAGTTATCGAGCAGACGACTACTAGCGCCACACGTGGCAGCGATTGAAAATGAAAGCGACGGACATTACGGAAGCGATGTATAACTGATGGTTACAGGGGGCTGATTATAACGTGATCAGAACATGACGTTTAGTGACATTCGCTTTCGTTATGCCCATGTTTATGCCCATGTTTATTTTCCTTAAATAATCCAGTTGTCGTGAAGAAATTGTGAAGAATGCATCTTTGTTGTGCAATTGCATGCAATTATTGTCCATTATGTTGTCCATTCGTATAATTTTAGCACAGGGCTGACACCGCGAAAATGAACCGCGCGCGTTGATAGCTTCGTTTGTTTACGTTATGTTTAGGTGGCGCCATCTGCGCTGAGCTTTGCGTAAAGTTCCCTATTGATACATGGGCTTGCCGAGATCGAGTTTCGTTTTTATTAAAAAATATTGATAAACAATAAAGGCATTATCATTTGAAGAAAATGCCGCCGTTGCTGCTTGGCGAATCGGTACAGGCGCTTCCGGCAAGTAGGCACGTCTGATAGGGGAAAAAACATTGGTAATTTTTTGGATATGTGACTTTTCCGAAAAATGAGCCTAACATTTTTTTGCTGCTATTTTCTCATTTATTGGGTTATACATAATGATATTCAGTCGGGCGAAGCTGAATTTCACCCCCCCCCCCCCCCCCCCCCCCCAATAAAGTTATGGGGTATTGAAGTCCGCGGAAACACGTGATAAAATGGGGCATTTTTGAACATTTCGACGCCTATATTGGGGGTGGAGGGTAAGGGGATTTATAAAAGAAGCCTTCCTGACTACAAACAAACCCAACCCATTTCGGCGTGAGGGAGTTGGGTTTGTTTGGGTTTGTTTGGAGATGAGCATGAAAAAAATATTTTCGTTTCATCTTAACGATCCAAACATCGAGAGCATGAAAATGCCAAGTTGTAAAAAAAAAGATCACTAAAAAAATAAGTTTTCATCATTTGTTATCAACGAATGGACAGACGTATAGAAAAATCATCCGGTCATACCAACCAAGTGATGTCAACTATCTTCTTCGGAAAAGGAAATTAGGATCGCGGCGGGGTGGTTGGCGCAGTGGGCTGACAATTCACAATAATCATCATAACTCGGTCAATTTGTGGAACTTTTACAAAAGTTTCGTTGCGAATTAAAGTTAAGACCCCAGGCTATAAAAGTATAAAAAATCGTCTTTTCCAAATCTCAAGCTTATGCAGATCTCTCAAGTGGATATTCTCCAATAAAAGTTCAACTCCGAAGTGTCCAAGAATAGCAAATATTGTTATCCAGAAAATCTCAGAGTTTCCGTGGTGTGCGTGATAACTGCCCTATGACTTGATCGACCTGACAAATTTCGGAAAATTCTCGCAATATTAATAGTCCGGCGAAATTATTGAATTTCGAAAAAAAAAACTGTTTATCACAATTTAAAGTCACAACATTCTTCGCGTCAAATATTGAGTTTTAAATCTTCATAAAAAATATATCTGAGAATATTTGAAACAAAACTACATTACAATGATTGAAAATTGTTCATTTTATCGTTCAGACCTCCTCCAAAAATGAAGTTTCGATAAAAACGCGTTCGATTCCACCTCCGCATTTAAGCCAATCACTCCGCGCGTCACATTTGCCCCCCTAACTTTGTCCCTTAAGAGTTCGGAACAATATTTATCTTCAAAGGTGCCCAAAAGTGCGGAGAACAATAAGTAGAAAACGCAAAATCGATTTTTCTCAAATTCTGGGTACTCGTAACCCCTCAAAGCAATTGTAAATTAACCCCAACGATCCCCTCAGATCAGTTGTAATTCAATCTCTATGAACTCAAACAGACAAACCCCTCAAAGCACTCGTAAATTAATCAAAACGAAAGCAAACAGACAAACCTCTCAAACCCGTTGTAAATCAACCCGAACAAACAAACCTCTCAAAACAGATGTAAATAAATTCAAATAACCAAACATTCCAAAACAGTTACAAATTAACCCAAACAAACCCCTCGAAGGGTTGTGTAAATGAACGCAAACAACCGAACACACCAATACAGTAGTAACCAACCCAAACGAACACAAACAAACAAACCCCTCGAACCAGTTGTAAACTATAATCTTCCCCCCTTGACTTAAAACAGATGTAAATGAACCCCAATAACCAACACACTCCAAAACAGTTGTAAATCAACGAAAACGCACTCGAACAAGCAAACCCCTCAAAACAGTTGTAAATTAACCCAAAGTAACTCAAGCAAATAAATTCCTTGAAACAGTTGGTAATGAACCCGAACAAACAAACCTCTCGAAACAGTTGTTAATCAACCCAAACAAACAAACCCCTCAAAACCGTTGTTAATCAATCCAGACAAACGAACCCCTAAACAAAAAATTGGTAAATCATATCAAGTAAACAAACCTCTCAAATCAGCAGCTAATCAATCCAAACAAACCCCTTAAAACAGCAGTTAATCAAGTCAAACAAACTCCTTACCACTGCGGTTAAGGGGCTATACCAGTGTGAACGCTGAAAATTTGAGTGATTTTCGGGAATTTTTTGGAAGAATAGTACTCAATAAAATGTTTCGGAAAATTGAGAATATATTTGCCTATACTTGGCCTTTATTACAAAAAAATTTCATAGAAAAGTATTGAGATCCAAGCGACTTATGCGCTGCCTTCGGAGGCGCCAAAAAAAAGTTCCTCCACTGCTGACATGATTCCGGCCGATTGAGTAGCTGAAACCGAAAAAGGGAAAAAAATGTCGTTAAACTGGAAGGTATTTTCTGTACAATGACGTAGGATTTTCGAAAAATATCAAGATCTCACAAAATGGCGTAGTTATGAAAAAAGTCTGTTTTCTTGCCTATAAAATGGTCGTTTTTTTCAATGCCAAATCGTCAATTTTCATCGAATCAAAAATATCCTACGTCATTGTAGAGTAAATATATTCAAGAGTACTCAGTTCAAATTTTAAGTCGATCGAATAATAGCTCTTTGAGTTACCATGTCAGCAAATTTGAGAAATCTCATTTCGAGAAAAACGCGTTTAAAGATTTAACTATCGATTTGTGCAAGATACGGCCAAAATACGGTCTTGAAATTTTTACAGCATATTCTTGAAAGTATAAACTGTCGAAAAAGGCAAAAAAATCGATTTTTTTAAGTGTCACACTGGTATAGCCCCTTAATGAACCCAAACAAACCCAAACCCCTCAAAATAGTTGGAAATGAGCCCAAACAATGCCCTTGAAACGGCAGTTAAGGGGCCAGCCCATTTTGGAGCCACGAAAAAGGCTATTTTCGCGATTTTTTTTGAGCATTTTATAAAAGATATGAATATAAAAGTTGTTGGGCTTGATAAATAAAGTCTTGAAATACATTAAAAAAACAAATTTAATTCATTTTTATTCATTTTTAAGTACAAAAACTATAGTTTAACGTAACGCCTCAAAAATAGGTGGGCTAGGTAGCTCCATCACAACTCGGCAACGGCTTGTCTGAAACAAAAAAATCGAAGTCCATTAGATTCAGTATGACACCAGCTACAAAATGACCCTCAGATATAAAGTTTTATCGAAAAATAAAAAAAATGGCAGATGAAAAACGAAAAAAGTATAAAAAAAAACGCGTTTTCTCGCAGTTTTTCGCAAAAAAAAGAGTAAAAATAAATCTTTTCAAACGATCGAGGGTCATCTTCTTGCGAATCATGTTTACAATCCGTGGTTCAAATTTTGAGAGAATCGGTTTATTAGTTTTAGCGATACGATGGAGCTAGATTTTGAATACGTTGTTTCGAGAAAAACGCGTTTGAAGTTTATACTATGAAAAACTCTTGCCTAAACTCAATCGGCAATACCTGCACCGTACAAAATCCCTTCTGGTTGCTCATCATCGTCGATTTCTTCAAGTCTTGCTTGCTTTCGATTTTTTGAAATTTTCAAAGTGGACTGGCCCCTCAATTAACCCAAACAAACCAAAACCTCTCAAAAAAGCTGTAAATCAACCCAAGCGGACCCAAACAAACAAACTCCTCAAAACAGTCGTAAATCAACTCAAACAAAGCCCTCAAAAGAGCGTTAAATGAAACATACCCAAAACCCTCAAAGCAGCGCCAAATCCATCACATCCAAACCCCTCAAAACACCGCTAAATGAACCCAAACAATTCCCCCAAAACAGCTGGAAAACAAGACCGTCACCATTGCACTTGGAGCAGACCTTTCGAATTTCCCAATGTCTTCTCCCCCACTAGACGATATGAATTGTCCAAACGTTCATACCCGATCGTCCGATCGTTAAAAATTCGCCTGACAACTTGCAGTGGGAGCGGCCGTGTGCGTATCCGGAGGCGGAGCGAATCCCGTGGTGAAGAACTGCGACATTTCGGATTGCGAGAACGTGGGTCTGTACGTGACGGACCACGCCCAGGGTACGTACGAGGACAACGAGATATCGCGGAACGCGTTGGCCGGCATATGGGTGAAGAATTACGCGAATCCGATAATGCGACGGAACCACATACATCACGGTCGGGACGTGGGTATCTTCACGTTCGACAACGGCCTCGGCTACTTCGAGGCGAACGACATTCACAACAATCGCATCGCCGGCTTCGAGGTGAAGGCCGGGGCGAATCCGACGGTCGTCCACTGCGAGATCCATCACGGCCAAACGGGAGGAATTTACGTGCACGAGAACGGCCTCGGCCAGTTCATCGACAACAAAATACACTCGAACAACTTCGCGGGCGTTTGGATAACGTCCAACTCGAATCCGACGATTCGCCGGAACGAGATCTACAACGGGCATCAGGGTGGCGTTTACATATTCGGCGAGGGCAGAGGACTGATAGAGCACAACAATATATACGGGAACGCACTCGCGGGCATACAGATCAGAACGAATTCCGATCCGATAGTTAGACACAATAAAATCCATCACGGCCAACACGGGGGCATATACGTTCACGAGAAGGGCCAGGGCCTGATCGAGGAGAACGAGGTCTACGCCAACACCCTCGCCGGCGTTTGGATCACGACCGGATCCACACCTGTTCTCAGGAGGAATCGCATCCACAGCGGCAAACAAGTCGGTGTCTATTTCTACGACAACGGACACGGCAAGCTGGAGGACAACGATATATTCAATCATCTCTATTCGGGTGTACAAATAAGGTGAGTCTTTTCTCCGAACTCTTCTGCATCAAGATCTTATCCATTTTGACCCTGACTACTCGTGAACGCAGGACGGGCAGCAATCCCGTAATTCGCGGCAACAAGATATGGGGCGGTCAGAACGGCGGAGTCCTCGTTTATAACAGCGGCCTCGGGCTCCTCGAGCAGAACGAAATTTTCGATAATGCCATGGCCGGCGTCTGGATCAAAACCGACTCCAATCCTACTTTGAAGAGGAACAAAATCTTCGACGGCCGAGACGGCGGAATATGTATATTCAACGGCGGCAAGGGTAAGTCGCGCCTTTAACTTCCGGGCCCCAAAAAAAAAACGGGTCGTTTTTTGTTTTCTCACGACGGTATCGGGATGCCCAGTATTGATCAACAACTTTGCAGGAGTCTTGGAGGAAAACGATATATTCCGAAACGCCCAGGCCGGAGTGCTGATATCGACGCAATCGCATCCGGTACTCAGGCGAAATCGAATATTTGACGGCCTCGCTGCTGGTGTCGAAATCACCAACAATGCAACGGCCACGTTGGAATTCAATCAAATCTTCAACAATCGATTCGGCGGTTTGTGTCTAGCCAGTGGCGTACAACCGACCACCAAAGGTAACTACGACCTTTCGCCGGTGTTTCGGGAACGTTTCTTAGCTGCGAGATTGGGAATGAAAATTTAATTTTCGACGCGATGCCGTTCTTGCGCAAAGGAAATTTCACGTAAAAATCATTTATTATTCATTCCCAATTCAATATCGTTGAAAAATATTTCCAAGCTGGGACTTGATATCGACACTTGGCGCTCGAGACCTTTTTCGCTCGGATAATCAGTGGTGAGCGAGAGTCACCTCCCGAGTGCAAGAGGTTATCATTTTCGCAATTAAATATAAATATTTTGAAATTTTGTCCGAAAAAAAAGTAGCCGATATACTTCACAACAGCGAGAGTTTCTGCCATTGACACGACTGGCTATTGATCAAGCGCCGTCGGCTGTAATACTATTTACGTTTTGAACACCATTGTGGATTTTAGAAAAACCGCTAGTTGATGCTTGACTGCGAGTGGCTCATTCGGCAGAGCCAATTAAAGGAGGAGATACCTTTAGGCGAGGAAAAAATAGCTCATTGTCCTCATTTTTTTTCAAAGGTCCTTCACTACTTTTGAAACTTAGAGCCCGTTTATAAATTACGTCATTTTAAAACAAGGGGGTGTGGTCGTTGGATGACGGCAACGATAATTAGATTATATGACTATAGGAACGATAGGAAGATTGGGGGGGGGGGGGGGGAATCAGCAAAATCGATGACGTCATTTATGGACGGCCCCGTAGGATGTTTTATTTCCACTTTTGGCCGTTACGTGGTTTTCTTTTTAAAAATCTTTAAAAATGGTGGAGGTATGGCACGGTCTTCTAAACGGGTTGCGGCGGATGTTGTCAGACGGCGTGACGCGTAGCGTCGGCAGAATTAAGGCGTTACCCCCACTTGTAGCGCAAAAAAGGCCTTTTTCATGAATTTTTTTAAAGAAAACTACAAAACTTTTTTAATCGATCAATATACCATCTTAAAGAACACATCTTGAAGAACTTTCAGTAATTTTTTTATTGAAAAATATTACATTGTTTAGTGGCAAATGGCCGTCGATGAAATAATGTTTTTATATACACGGTTTGCGGTGACCAACATTGCGGCGAAGTGGATCATCTGAAAAAAAAAAAATGCGGATGGATTTAGTCGAATATAAGCATAAACTAGTCTTTAATCGAAGGATTTTAAAAAATATTCATTTTTCACAAAATGGCGGACAGTCAAAGTTAATGGTTCGATTTTAACGAAAAAAAACGGCCGTTTTTTGGCTATAAAACGGCCATTTTTTTTTCGAAAAAAAATCGAACGATTAAAGACTACATTTTTATGTATTAAATAAGCCTGCAAAATTTCAAGAAGATCGGTTCATTAGTGTTCGAGTAATCTTGGTCACCGACTTCAGAAATGCCATTTTGAGAAAAACGCGTTTAAAGTTTCTCTTTCAACGCTCTTTCAACGCTGATTCTTCTCTTTCAACGCTCATATCTCAGTCAATTTTGTTCGAATCGACTTGAAATTTTCAGGACATATTCTCAGATACTTATACTTCAAAAAAACGCAATAAAAAAAATCGATTTTTTCAAAATCGCAAGTGGTGGTAACCCCTTAATCCGAAAGAAAACGAACGAAGATGTTTCTTTCATTAACACTCATACGCAGAATATGAACCAAGAAAAAGTGAGAAATGTTCAAAATCGATGAAATGGTACGCTTTAAAATAAAAAGATTTAGTTTTCCGAAAAAAATGACTACATTTTGCAATAAAAAAATACGGTTTTTTTCTTCAAATTTTCAAAAACATTTAGGGTCATGATTAAGACAATAAGGTTAGAAAGATTTATACCAAACTTGCAGTTGAAAAAAACGCAGTTTAGAAGATCGTGCCATACGTCCGCCATTTTTAAAGATTAATATGTTGGGAGTACAAATAAGTTTCCGCCGTTTTTATAAAAAATTGAGCATTTATTGTCAAAAGAACGGTACTTTATGTTTTATTCAAAGTATTGTCCATCGCTAGCCACTATTTTATCGCATATGAAGAACACTTCATCTTTTGAGGCTATCCACAAATCGACCCAATTTTTGGTATCTTCTTATGATGTGAAATGCTGCTCAGCGGGCCGTGCGTCATCGATCGAAATAAATTATAGTCAGAGTGTAGTGAATACGGCGGGTGGGGTAAAGCTTTGCAATTGAGTGTTTCCAAGTAGGTTTTAATCTATGCCTGGATAGCAGCATTCCACATGTGCAAAATGAGCGTTCAACGTTCCTCGACTTCAGTTCATGTGGAACCCAATTTCCTTGCTTTTGAATCATTCCCAACGATTTTAAACGATGTGAAATTGCTTGTTGAGTCACTCCTAATGTAAGTGCGAGTTTTTCTTGCGTTTGGCACGAATCTCTTCAATAATGCTTCCAATTCCGCGTCTTCGTACGCTTTCGGCCTTCCGCTACGTTCTTTGTCATCGACGTCAAACTCACCGTTATTAAACTTTTGAAACCACTCACAACTTCTCTCACTTGCAGCAGCCTCACGATATGCTTCTAAAAGCAATCGATGCGCCTCAGCCACAGATTTTTTCAAATTAAAGAAGTAAATCAAAAGTTCCCGCAAATGACGCTTATTCGGATCAAAACTCGACATTTTCGCACGAAAAAAATTATGTGATGCTGATACAAAATCGCTAATATTTCAAGGTTATGGTCTTGCCAGATGTCCAACCTTACGATATGACGTTTTACATCTGACAATCTCAACCATAACCTCCTGGTGGGGCCATCTTTTGTCAAACGGCGGAGACTTATTTGTACTTCCAATATTTCAAAAATACCACGTAACAGCTAAAAGTAGTAATGAAACACCCTAAGTCTCAAAAAGGTGAAGAAATCTTACCTTAAAAAAAAATCATGAAAATCAGCTAATTTTTTTGTCACCTTAAGGTATCTCCTCCTTAAGGTGGCGTTGTCACGTTTAACTTACAAGTCCCGATGTCCGAAAGGCTACCGCTCGAGCTCAAAATTTTGTGACATGACATTCCTAACACCATAATCACGGTTTGTGCAGTTTTTCTATTTGAATCTCAATATTATTCTAGTTCCTAGAGCTCTGTATCTAGTGTCTAGCAAGTTTCACGTGTATTATTACCAAATGGATAAACGTTCAGCTCAAACTTTAAGAGGAGATATACACCTAGGAGCCGGAAAAAGGTCATTTTGTGAATGTTTTCAAGGAAAACTATTTGAAATTTCGGAGTGGGCTTTTCATTATCTAAAAGTATATACATTCAAAAATATGTTTAATTCTCTTTATTTAAAATTATCAAAAATATACAAGGATTTTGTATGATCCTTGGAGCGTCGTAAAAAAATCTGCGTATACGGTACCCACTGGCGTTTCTTAAAAAATCATCTGAAAAAAAAACCAAAAAGATTATTAAATTAGATACTATAATCTAGTACTTGTCATAGTCGACTTTGAAAATATCGATTTATGACAAAATGGCGGACGTTTGAACATAAATAGTGATTTTTGGGCCAAAAATTAGTTATTATTTTGCCTATTAAACAAAAACTAAGTATCGGAAAAAAAATCCTATGACAAGTACTAGATAATGGTGTATAGAATAACCACAAAAAACCTCAAGGCAATCGGTTCATTGGTTTTCGAGAAATTTTGGGTACCGATTTGAAAAACGTGCTTTTGAGAAAAAGGCGTTTGAAAATTTGGGAATGAATAAATCATGAAATTTGTCAATTTACATGGAATCATCGATACCAGGCCCGTAGTGTAGATCTTCTACGGTAGACGGAATATTCATAGCTTCTAAATCCTCGACCTCGACCATCTAGGTGTATATCTCCCCTTAATAATCTCCGAAACTGTGTTGTAAAACCAATTCATTTTTGACAGTTAAGTGGTTAGGCTACTGTAACGACTCGGAAATAAGGGTTATTCGAAAAAAATAATTTTGCAGGAATAAGTAATATGATTGAAAAATCGTTTGGATATTTATTTCTATGTACACTAACAAAGTTGCGTAGCAAATTTCACAAAAAATATTAATAATTAAGTTATAAACTCTCGTGGAGGACCTTCGAATGTGAGAGGCTCAACGGTGTATGTACTTGATTTTGCCCACCCGGTTGATCTGAAACCAAAAAAACCAGTTGTTTTTTTTTTAAATAGATAATATTGGCTCAGACTTGACCGGCATTTTTTTATCACGTTTCGATGATTAAAAAAAATGAATATTTCTAAATTTTTCGAGGAAAAATGACATTATTGTTAATAACTAACGAAAAAATGTTAAGAAGAAAAACGTCGGTCAAGACTAAACTGCTATTAAACTGAATAAGCGTACCAAAATTCAAGTCAATCGGTTGGTTAGATGTCGAGAAATCGCGTACACCGTTATGAAAACCATAGTTCCGCGAAAAACGCCTTAAAAATGTTCACTAGCAGTTTCATCGTTGTAATCATAATTTTACCTTAACCTGCGATTCCTAAAGGAGTTGGACCTTCCTCTTCAATTTGAATTGCCACAAGCAACGAGCGAGTGTTCGTAACTTTCAGTGACCTAACCTCTCAACGCATTATTTTAACTCCCCCGTATTATGAGCAGAGCAAGAAAAAATAAACGTCCACATTTGTTTTCTTCCCCGTTACCACCAATGCCCAAAAAAGTCGGTGAACCATAAAAAATGTGCACGCGCTCTTCGTTACCGCTGATCTCCAATAATGCGCCATCGAGACGCTGCTCTACGACTCTCGGATCCCTCGCGTGACTATCCTCCCTCCCTATACCGCGATTTGTATTAAAACCATTTCTTTTTGTTTCCCGACGATCCAGGTAACAAAATATTCAACAATCAGGACGCGATTGAGAAGGCGGTGGGAAACGGACAGTGTTTGTACAAAATTTCCTCGTACACGTCGTTCCCGATGCACGATTTCTATCGGTGTCAAACGTGCAACACCACCGATAGGAATGCTATATGCGTAAACTGCATTAAAACGTGTCACGCCGGACACGACGTCGAATTCATTAGACACGACAGGTATGTGGAAGCCGACCCGTGCTCATTCGCTTCTTGCATTTCAGCTTCCGATTGTTCAGTTCTTGAAAAAAATTCACCCTTAGCGCGTTGATTCACAGATGGAGAATTTGCCAAATCCTTTTTTCGGGGATCGTACGATATCCGAGGCGCCAAGTTTTGACCGTTGATTCTTGATATTTTAACCAAAATAATGGGAATTTCAAGAAAGAAACAAATTTCCGTTTCGGCTTCCTTAAGGAGTTATGAGCGCTTTTAGCGGTAATTGGAAATACGTCAAAATTCAACGATTGTTGTTGGCTCATAAGCACAATATCTTTATTTTATCACAAATAACGGAAATTGACCGGGCGAGCTTCAAAGGGTATTTATTTAGTATTGCTTCAAGGGCAAAAAGTTATTCTCTTTTTTGGCCGAGGCCCAATTCGGCGCGTGCAGGCCATTTGAGTTACCCAGAATACACCACGTGGAGGTTGCTTGCTCAGTATTCCTGGCTCTGATAAGAACCGTTTTAGTGTATCTTTGTTTGGGTTTGTTTGGGCTTGGGTGAGAATTGTTTCATATAATTACTACCCCAAATTACTAAACGATATAATTTACATAAACTTGGAGCCTTACAAGTCCGAAGAGGGATGAACCGTATACTTTTAATCCCTCTTCGGGCTCCTAGTGATTTAAAGTACTAATTCACTCTCTGTCTAGTCGCACTTATGAGCGAGGAAAACATGGTAGTGGTATTTAAAATACATTTTCGCCTTCTGAGACACTGTTGAAACTATATATTTCCAAGTTACCTTGCCTGATGTACCTTTCAATTTTCAAATTCGAAAAAATCGTCATTTTCACTAACGAAAAATTCGACTTTTAACTCAAAACAAGTGAAATATTAACTTTTACCGCTCTTCATATTTTGTTTATTTCGACTCGGTAACCCTAAATTCACCGTCAAATATTGGCGCCTCGGATATCGTACTCTTGTCGATTTTCCGAATGCCTACGAAATCTTTACCGCAAATTAACTTTTAAATCGTCGGTTGAAAAACTTGACAAAAAATCTCGTTTCTCCACATTTGTTCGATAAACTCGATCATCGTCAATTCAATCAATGTCCCAGTCGTTATTCACCAACGATTACTCCCACGCAGATTCTTCTGCGACTGTGGTGCCGGAACGTTGAGCAATCAATGCCAACTCCAGGGTGAGCCGACCCAGGACACCGATACTTTGTACGATAGTGCCGCTCCAATGGAATCACACACACTCATGGTCAACTAGGAACAAACTTAGAAGCGAAAGGAGAGAAAAAAGAAGAAACGAACCATCAATTCTCGCAAATCGAAAGACTCGAAGTCGTGAGTGCCGTGATACGCGAAACGTCTCTTCACACCCTCCCCTTTGACACACACCACACACACAGACACACATACACACACACACTGACCCACGGTGATCTGTTGCTGATTTTATCATTATTTTTATTATTATTATCGTCATTACGATTAATGATAATTTTTATTGCTAACGTCGTCATTAGGCTCGTCATTTTTATTATTATTGTCATTATCGCGATTAATGCTAATTTTTATGTCCGAATCGTCGTCATTGCGATCGTCGTTATTATTATTATTATTATTATTATTATTATTATTATTATTGTCATTATCGGTCATCCTCATTGTCATCGTCATTATCGTTGTTACCATCGCGGTTATTGAAAATTCGACTCTTACGCCCCGTCCGGCCTTCCGTAGGCCGGAAAACATTCGCGAGTTTTTTTTTCTCGACACTTCTATACGAATCTCTCAATTCGAAGGCAGCCAATTAAATTCCATGTTTTCCCTTCACGTATCTCGAGGCCGGAGTACCGGTTCTTTCTGTCTTTTTTTTTTTTAATTCGTATTTGCCAATGAGAATGTAACAAGTTAAACGTGTGCCGTTCTCCCGTGTAAGTTGCGTTATTGTGGAGTACAGGTTTTGTTTTTAACGAATTATTCGACGAGCAGTATTTTCGAGCGACCTGCAGCGTCTCGCAGAGGATATCGAAGAAAAAGGAAAAACAGCGCGACATAGCCGAGTCGAAGTTTTGCATTAATTAGAGAGAGAGAAAGAGAGCAAGTGTGCGTGTGTGTGTATGCGTGTGCGCGCGTGTGTGTGAGAGTGAGAAAGAGAGATTTGATTTGATTACATTTATTTATGCCCTAGCAAGCTTTGGGAAAAACTAGAGAGAGAGAGAGAACCAATCAAGTGCGGGAAATGCCAGAAATATTCGAGCTCAAAACAAAACCCATATATTTTTTCCTTAGGCATTGCGAAAGTCCGGAAATCATCGAGCTTTGAATCGTCGAGCAGTTTCACGCCGAGCGAATACGGTTACGAGAATATAAAAATCTCTGAGCGAGAGAAAGAGAGGCAGAGGTGTAAAGTAGCACTAGACTGATCGGTCCTCGTCCAGATTCGAACAAAAGAAGAATAATCCTCCGATCGAATCTGACGAACAAATGGATTTCGTCGACTCACAAAATGAACAAAGCATTACGAACAAGGGTGCGCGAGTAGGGCTCGAACGAGGGCAATGACGTAGCGAAACGGGCAAAACGACACGAGACCCGCAACATTTGTAACGCGCTCGTATTACTTCCGAATAATAATCAAAACAAACTCGATATTGAAAGCCACGGTTCTTCCTGGCCACGATAATAACAAAAACTCGAAATTCTTCGCCCAAGGGCTAAGTGCATAATAAAAACGAAAGAACCAGTGAAAAAAAACGCCGCGAATTTGCACCCTCCCTCCCCATGATTGACTAGTTTTTACAGTAGAATTGGCCCTCTTTTGTACTATTATTAATTTAGCAGTAATGTCCGATTACGATAGGGTAATTGTATCAATTGTGTCTGGGAGAATACGATCGTCGCGATTGTTTCGAGAAAACGATGCGCCTATTAGCCGATACTGTAGACTCTAGGGAGCAGCCGCGTTTTTAAAGAAATTCGTAATCGTAAGTAGGTCAAAGCATTCGAATTATTATCGTTTGAGAACGAGAAAGAGAGCGTTTTGTGTCGCGGGGATTATTGGAGCTAGGGATTTTTTGGGGGATTGGGCTTGCTCACTTGGAAGTGCGTTCACTCCGATCTCTCTCTCTCTCTCTCTCTCTGTTTTTTTTCTCGAGCACAACCCTACATTTTCGAGGAAAAAGAGCAAAAAAGATTAGTTACGCTTTATGGAACACTTGAAAAAAATTATCATCCCTCCCAGGCCCAAATTTATATAAAACAATTTTTGTGGATTTTATCTCATTTTTTTCGAATCTTTTCATTAAACAATATTTAAGAATGTTTTTTTCTTTCTTTTTCCCCCAATATGAGCAATACAATGTCACATTGAGTTCTCGTATTTATTCAAAAACAAATTTATGGTCGCAATCAGAATTTGAGCTTCAAATTCGTGTCCGTTTTTGCGAGAGAGAGAGAGAGAGAGAGAGAGAGAGAGAGAGAGAGAGAGAGAGAGAGAGGTGAGAGAGAGCAAGATTCGTAAAAAAAACTGAATCGCCATTCAACTCAAAACTCCAGTCACAAATTGAATTCGACTCCCCAACTTAAATTTGCAATCTAAACTCAAACCTCGCAAAATTTCATTCGAAAACGGAGCGTTGCAATTTTTCTTTTCTCGTCTTCGGAATTAGGCGGAAAAGCGACAGTTAATGCGAATCGAGACCGGAGTGCGAAATTTGGAAGTTACGATCGTGCCGATGACCGTCAAAGCGACCACACGACATCGGCGAACGATTTCGATCGACACGGTTTCGGTTTATCGAAGCGATAAAATCTTCCCGCTTCCGGTTCCGCGTGACGCAGCATCGACCCGAAAACGACAACAAACCTGATGAATAAAACAAAATTAAACACAAAGAAGCAACGCGATGAAACGAAAATGCGAGTTTTTGCGAAAATCCGAGGCAATCGCGTGATCGACTGGCTCGCTGCGACACGATGCGAGATGGAATGGGGAAAGAAACGAAACGCCCGGACACTTCCACGATGTAAAGAACTGCGTGGGTGTTTCGACTGGCAGTATAATTACGAAGTTTATGTTTCTCGTTGTTGGACGTGTTAGAGATTAGCTTTAGTCACCTACTATGTGAGTCTGTTACGTTTCGAATTTCTTTTTCTTTTTATTTTTCTTACGTCTAACAAGGCTCTCTCGGCTCGGCGAACCTGGCGACAAAAACTCGAACCCTTTCGCCCCGTCGACACTTTGAGTTCGACAATATAGCGATAAAGAAAAAGAGAATCCGCATTCTCGAGTTTGCCAGTTCGTTGTCCCGAGAGAGAATTTTTTAAAATTGTACATTGTGTCGTTCTTTTTTTATTCTCGTTCATACGATGTAGCTATAAAGACAATTTCGTTTATTTATCGAATATCATAAGGCGATAGAAGGAGGAAGAAAAAGCACACGAGCCGTACACGACATTTGGTCTTGTCTTCATTCCACATTGACAACGCACCCTGATCTTTAACGACGTTTCGATAAAGCACCTAATACAGGGTGATTCGCAACAAGTGTTCCCTTTCGCGAGCAAAACGCTTTTTTTTCGCAAACATCGCGCGACAAAAATTGGCCGAGATATTCGCGCTCAAAGGCGAAGTAGCAAGCACGTGGCACGGTGGTTGGTCACGCTCGGAATCCACCAGAAATAAGAAACCACCTTCGGACGAGTGCATTCTTATTTCTCAAATTTTGTTCATTTCGCTAAAGAATAATGAACGCGGAGACTCGCTTTGCAAATCGATAATACGACTCAATGATTTTTTTTTATTGTTTCATGCTTGAGGAAAAAAAATCGCGCGTGAGCAACTACTGTGCCATTGCTCAGCTTTTCACACCGAACGCGAATGACCAACTTTTGTCGCACGACTTTTTTTAGAAAAAGCGTTTTGCTCGCTGCACACCCCATGTACAAAACCCTTATTGTGAATCTTCCTCTATAAATATATATATACATATGTGTTGTGTGTGTGCTACAGTTAAAACCACTTTCTAGCTTAAATGCGTTTTCCCTTGTAGAAACTAGTTCTGAGTGAATAGCTTTGTTGCAATGCGATTTTCCTAGTGAAAACGACAATCTACTGACAAATCAATTTGAATGTCAGTTAAAACTAGTTTTAACAAGGAAATACTAGTTCCGTTAAAATGAATCAGTCAAAACTGATTCTGAATTAACGTTCTCGGCGGTGGACTTTGTTTGGTTTTGTTTGGGTTCTTAAATGACCGAATGAAAACTGTTTCGAAATGGCGGTTCTAAACCCAAACAGACCCAGCACATCCAATAATCGTCTTCTAGTGTCACGTGTTGGCTATGAACTTTGATTAGTTTCGTTTGGGTTTCGAAACGATCGAATGAAAACTGTTTATGACGGTTCTAAACCCAAACAAACCTAATACAACGAATGGGAATCGTTCTCCAGTGTCACGTGCAAGCGATGAATTGGGTTTCTAAGCGACCGAATCAAAATTGTTTACAACTGACCGTTCTAAACCCAAACAACGAATGAGCATCGTTCTCGAGGGCCACGTGTAAGCGGCAAACTTCGATTGGTTTGGTTAATTTCGTTACAGCCAGTTTTTCCCAGTTAAGACAACGTTTTTCAACTAACCTACAAACTTATTTATCGGAAAATTCTAGTTTTACCTAGGAAAAACTCGTTGCAACGAAGACCTTCAGTCGCAACTAGCTTTTTCTAGGGAAACACGCGTTTAAGCCGAAAATGGTTTTTAACTGTAACACACACACACGCATTTCGAATCGAAGAAAGCGTGAAAATTAAAAAAAAAAAACAATGGGAAAAAAAATACTTGCCATTACGAAGATATAGTTGCCATAGGTTGCGATTTGTTTCATTGCGCTAATCATAAGTAGACGTACGTTCAGTAGGCATTGTTCATCACACACATCCACGGAAAAAAAGAAGAAAAAAAAAACAACATTGATACCACTACGTATTCTGTAAATATTTATCAGCCCACTGACATTTACCTATACATATAAAAATGACAACTATATATAACATATGCATACAGGCGTATAAAAATATGCGTGTGTGTGTGTGTGTGTGTGTGTGTGTGGGCGCGTGTGTGTGCGCATGTGTAAGTATATACACTATAAAAATAAACATGCGAATATATAAATATATATATAAAAAGGAATCACACACACATTCACACCTATGTGCGTTATATATACATATATGTGTATCCACATATATAACGCAATAATTACTCCATTATAGAAAATATATTATTATCAATTATACTTTTTATTTTTCTATCCTGTTTTAACTTTTTTTTCTTTGCTCCTCGGGCAAGACTGTACTTTCGTGGCGTTTCCGTCTCGCGTAAATGTCGACGAGCTTCTTTTCGGCGCACTTTTCCCAGGGAAATGTTCCACTTACGTAAAGGAAAACAAAAATGTAATTGTATAGCGGCTTCAATGAGGTATTCTTGTGGAGGCAGTTGGACGAGCAATTTGAAACGATTATTATGTCACTCGAAATGTACAAAGTACCAATGCCCGAATATATATATATACATACATATATATATATATATATATATATATGTTCTGAACATTACTGCTGTATCAATTTTGATTTCTCCAGTAATAATAAAAATTCCGTAAAAATTGTGCATCTTTTTTTACGTACTCACGAACTCTTCACATGAATTTTGTCTATCGAGGGGGAAAAAAATCCGAACTGGAAAAGGGATCCTCGAGGGTTGAAAGGTGTGGAAAACTGGAAAATAAAAAAAATTGAGAATCGTCCGGGAAAAAAAGGATAGGAAGGAGAAAACAAAAATTATTTTTCAAAGGTGCCTTCCAAGAACGTGCAATTGTAATTGCAAAAAGAAACTGGAAACCAGGCACAAAAGGATTGGAAGAAGGGAAACGATGGAAAGCCCCGAAAATTAGTTTTTTTTCTTGATAGGTGCCCTTTTCACTGTGCGGGACTAAAATTGTGTGAAAAATAATTTGAAGGCGAGCTTAATTGCCGCGAATTGTCGGACAATGACAAGCAACGTTGTTTACAGCGAAGAAAAAAGACAGGTGCGTGTGAAATTTAGT
Organism: Ophion ellenae; assembly: GCA_963210295.1. Taxonomy (NCBI): domain Eukaryota; kingdom Metazoa; phylum Arthropoda; class Insecta; order Hymenoptera; family Ichneumonidae; genus Ophion; species Ophion ellenae. The sequence continues at coordinate 12,507,058 of OY723385.1, read as the reverse complement.
GCCACGGTGACACACAATCGATTCGTTGGAAAAATCGTGGCATAATGATCGGATAAGTATTGAGCATTTAATGCAAGTATTTTCTCGATTTTTTTATTGGCGAAAGTATATTTTTTTAAGTAAATTTATTGTATATTACGACTATGTATGAGGCATTCCACGCCATTTCACCTAGCCCGTGACCCCGAACATTCTTTATTCGACGGCTTTTTGTGTAAAATTGAACCCCATGAAAGGAATATTCAAACCAATTCTTAGATTTTTATCTCTTCTCTTTTAGGCGTTATAATTTCTCCAAAAATATCGATTTCGGACGTTTTGGGAACGTTGAAACGCTAAAAACTCCTGAACTAATTCAGATATCGACAAATATCGATATATCATTTCTTCATTTTTAATTTGTACTGAATTTAACGAATTTTTTTTTTCATTAACAATAATTTTTTCTCGTTAAATTCAGCACAAATTTAAAATAAACCTTTTCAGACCTGCCGAAGCCGAATTGGAAATCACAAAATCATTAATAGCATTATCGGGAATTAAAATGATAAAAATCTTCTCGAAAAAATATGATTAATGCGAAAAACATAAAAGGAACGATGGGCCCATGATGAGACTGGTCTTAAAAATTATAGAATAGGTCACTCTATTTTAGAGAGTTAAAAAAAAAGGTAATCATCTTTATAAAGATAGTTTTCACTTTAGATGCGAAACAAAACGTTGACGTTGATAATTGATAATTTTTTCATATTTTTTAACGAAAGTATGCGTCAAAATGAAAGAAAGTTATATATATCGATGAGTTCAGGAGTTATCAGCGTTTCAACGTTTCCGAAATTTCCGAAATCGACATTGGATAAGGTTCCAAAAAAAAGGTTTTGGGTTTGGTTGTGGATTTGTTTGGATTTGTTTCTTTGGGTATTTTTGTCCGACAAAACTGAGAGCGCGATAACATATATAGGTATGAACGGAGACGTAGCATATATAGTAATAGTCGGCGCGCGTTAAAAAAAAACTGAAAACTTCAATATCTCGAAAACTGTTGCGAGTCGCAAAAATTCCTTTAGGGGTTGTCTTAAAATATTAAAAGGAAGGTTTTTTGCAAAATTTCAGCTCGATCGGAGGGGGAAGGGTTCCGGAACTTCACCCTTAAGAAAAAACTTCAAAATTCAATATCTCGAAAACTATCACGAGTCGCCAAAAATCCCTTTAGGCGTTGTCTTAAAATATTAAAAGGAAGGTTTGTGCAAAATTTTAGCTCGATTGGAGGGTGAGGTTTTTCGGACCCGTATGCTCGACATTTTTTGGAAAATCATAACTCCTAAAAGAGAAGAGATAAAAATCTAAAAATTGCTGTGGATATTCCTTTCATGGGGTACAATTTTACAAAAAAAATCAGGAAAATAAATAATGGTCGGAGTCACAATGGTGGAATGCTCCATATATATATTCCTCAATATTCACTCGGCGAAAATAAAATATAAAATTCTTAGATCTGAATAAATCAAATACTTATTGAATTTAAGACTCGAAAATTTGCAGGTTGTGCGAGTCATAAAACTTTTGAACCGATTTCTCAATTACTTTTCGGTACCGCTATTATTGAAAATCGATGCTCTTCCATACTATTGATTCGTGTATCACGATCGATTTTTTTTCCTGACGGATGCAAACCATTTCCGCACGAGAAAAAAACAGTCACACGGAGATAAAAAAAAGACGAACCCAGGAAGGACAAAAGAGACTCGCGAGCAACAGATTGCACTTCAATGTAATGGTGATTACGGTTTTTTTTAATATTGCCAGTCTCGGTTGTAAAGCCTGCTAATTAGAGTGGAAAAAACATAAAAACTCGAGGTATGCGGATGTAGTAGATGAATCGGTATAACGATTCGACGTATGGAGTATCTTCGAAGCGATTCAGGCGGGGCCATGTGGTCCTGAAGATACCAAAATTGGAAGTTGGAAATTGCGAAGCCGGGGAATTAAAAAAAAAGAGAGAAAAAGAATCCTAGTCTAGTCGTGGAATTATAGAATCGGAGCAGTCTTACCGATCACGAGTCTTCCGACGAGTCCATAGAGTTTAGAAGCACAAATTAATGAAACTTTAAAATGAAAAAAAAAATCACTCGGATTTTCTATGCCAATAATAATGAGTAGACGAGGAAAATAACGGCATAATTTTTTTATTCGTGTAAATTCTTCAATAATCATTTTTCGTAACAAATATTTTCGAAAAAATAGCCTGCGACAAGTTTTGATTAATTCGAAGGAATAAAATTGATTTGTAGGATTTTAATCAATTTAAAGGAATGCAATTAATTAGAAGGTATTCAATTAATATACGCATTATTCTATAATGCCTTCTACATTATAGAATTACGCGTATATTCATTGAATAAAAAACCTTAATTTTCAAGATTTTCCGTGGCATTTTCCGCTGCTATAAAATCTTGCCTATTCTTCCTAGAGCTCCGAAAATATTGCAATAACGATTTTTCACGTTTTCTTCGATGTTTTTAGTGTTTTTGAGGGGAGGAATCGCATCACAAAGAAGTAAAACTCGGGTATTGGGCTTCATTCGAGAGAAAATATCGTTGCAAATCATTTTCCACTATGATTATGAAAGCACGAAAGACGAATTTTTAAGTTGCTCTCCCGTAACTTTAAAATACAGGTAGAATATTCATTAATGCTCTCCGGGCAAAGGGAATTGCTGAATATTTACGTGCTTGTAAATAAGTTCCATCAATATTCCAATGTGTGCATTTAATATGCAACCTGCTTTTCATTGCGTAGTATGCACGGATGGAAATTATGTGTATATGATTTATAAACAATAAATAGAGAAGTAAAATTGAAAAAATAAAAAAATCTCACTGTGAACTATGCTCACTATTATTATTTCGGGATCCTTGAAAAGAAAATTCACCCCAAATATATCACAAAAATATTATATTTATTTTTTAAATTTTCGACCCCGAAATTTATAAATATTCGAAAAACATCTGACGAGGAAAAATTTCCATTCGAGAACTGACATAAGCTTCGCCGGCGAAATAAATTTTCAGGTAAATTTGAAAAATTGCTGGAGTATTTCGAAACGGGGTCTGACTAAAAAAAACGAAAAATCATAGTAAGAAATCTGCCGATTTCGCCCGAACGATTTATGCCTAAATATATAATTATATATAATAATAATAAATGTATTTATTAGCATACAAATTTGAGGGCGGTTAAGAAGATATTAATTACATTGATTATTATAGTAGCTAATTACAGTTTGGTTCGTCTGGATATGTCGATTTCCCCCCCCCCCCCTCCCCCACACTAAAGAAGACACACCGAGTCAGGCGCGAACACTACGCCGAAAATAATATTAAATAATTATTTGTTTTATCGTCCAAGTATCCCCCAGTTAGATAATGTGTGATTCCCGGTTTAAACTTTGAGCCGCGAAAGAAACAAAAAATATGATTAACTCGGAAATATAAACTCGTGAGCGAGAGAGAGAAATATAGAGATAAAGGGACATGTATAATATTCAATTATTAAAGAAATTGCTCGGGATAGTTTAAGAAAATGAGAATAAATGAAAGAGAGAGAAGACGATTTTATCTACCATTCAAAATGACAATATGAAAAATTTACAGGTATTATAAAAATATTATTTTTTATTTAATTTTTTTAATTCAGATGCAACTTTATCTATTGAATTTATTTCTACACATTTAAAATGACACAACCCACCGATGTGATATTAATTATACTTTGAGAAAATGAAAAAAAAACTTATCTTATAGGCAAGCGTAAAAAAGTAAAAATGAGAGAGAGAGAGAGAGAGAGAGACAGAGAAGCGCGAGCTGAAAAGAAGACTACCAGACTAAGCTTCGAATCATCCCACATGTAATCTGCGAGAATTTCGAAAATAATGAAGAAATTTCTCAATACTGTATAGTCTCGCCGCAATTGTATGCTGTAAATATTACTATTTCGAATATAATTAATAAACAAAATGTATGAAATGGCTGTATGTTTTGTTGTGGGCAATTGTTATTTCTTTTTTTTTCCGCTAAAAGACCGTGAAAAATCGATTCATAAAAAGAGGCAGTTTTTTAACGACTTGCGAAATTCCTGCCCATCGGGGAGAATTTACTTGAAAAGGTATTTCGAAAAATTGCAGTAAATTGGATGAAATGGGTTCGAGAATGGGTTAAAGGGCCGATTTAATATCAGCAACACACATTGAAAACGAAAGCAAATGGAGTATAAAGAATGCCAGGGATGGAAATGACTCGCAACGAAAAAAAAATAATAGCGTGCGGATTGTGCGGCTAGGGTAAGGATCGATGGATGTGAGTACCGATATTCGCCCCTTCGAATTAAAAGATCAGTAAGCTCGAGTACCTATATTCGCCCTCTTGAATTCGAAGATCGGTAAGTTTGAGTACCGATATTCTTCCTTTCAAGATCAGAGTTCGGTGAATTCGTGTACCGATATTCTCCCTCTTAAAATCGAAGATCGGTAAATGTGAGTGCTGATAGTCGCCTTCAAAGTCGACGATCGGTGAATTCGGGTACCGATATTCGCCCTCGAGATCGGCGGTCGGTAAATTCGAGTACCGATGTTCTCCCTCTCGAAATCGACGATCGGTGAATTCGTGTACCGATATTCTCCCTCTCGAGATCGGAGACCGGTGAATTCGTGTACCGATATTCTCCCTCTAGAGATCGGAGACCGGTGAATTCGTGTACCGATATTCTCCCTCTCGAAGTCGGAGATCGGTAAATGTAAGTGCCGATATTCGCCTTCAAATTCGGCGATCCGTGAATTCGGGTACCGATATTTGCTCTCGAGATCGGCAATCGGTAAATTCGAGTACCGATATTCTCCGTCTCAATTTCGGAGATCGGTAGGTTCGAGTACCGATGTTCTCCCTCTCAAGATCGGTGAATTCAGGTACCGATATTCTCCCTCTCGAAATCGAAGATCGGTAAACTTGAGTGCCGACATTCGCCTTTCCATTCAATGATCGGTAAATTCGGGTACCGACATTTGCCCTCGGGATCAGCGATCGGTAAATTCGAGTACCGATATTCGCCATCGAAATCGAGTATCGGTACATTTGAGTACCGATATTCGCCCTCTCGAATTCAGAGAGCGGTTAGTTCGAGTACCGATATTCTCCCTCTCGAGATCGGAAATCGGTGAATTCGTATACCGATATTCTCCCTCTCGAGATCAGAAATCACTGAATTCGTGTACCGAAATTCTCCCTCTCGAAATCAGAGATCGGTAAATGTAAGTGCCGATATTCGCCTTCAAATTCGGCGATCCGTAAATTCCGGTACCGATATTCACCCTCGAGATCGGCAATCGGTTAACTCGAGTACCGACATTCTCCCTCTTAAGATCGGTGAATTCGTGTACCGATATTCTCCCTCTCGAAACCGAAGATCGGTAAACTTGAGTGCCGATCTCCCTCGAAATCGATGATTGATAAGTTTGAGTACCGATATTCGCCTGAAAATTCCGTGATCGGTAATTTCGAGTCCTGATATTCTCCCTCTCGACATCGAAGGTCGGTAAATTTGCGTACCGATATTCTCCCTCTCGACATCGAAGATCGGTAAACTTGAGTACGGATATTCTCCCTCTCGAGATCTGAGACCGGTAAATTCGTATACCGATACTCCCTTTCGCAATCGAATATCGCTAAATTTGGCTGCCGATATTCGCCTCCAAATTCAGCGATCGGTAAATTCGCATACCGATATTCGTCCTCGAGATCGGTGATCGGTAAGTTCGAGTACCGATATTCCCCCTCCAGACCGAAGATCGGTAAATTCGTTTACCGATCTCCCTCGACATCGACGATCGGTAAAGATAATCCGGAATGCCGGACGGAATAAAAAAAAGTCCCGATGGGGCTAGATCGATCGGCCGAGACGTGAATCGCGGAAAGGTGCGCGCCGGGCACGAAATCGGGAGTGAAAGCCGAGGGGGAAAAAAAACAAAGAAACGTCGAGGCATCACGCGCGAGGGGTTGTCGAACGAATTCTCATCGTCCTTTCATCTCGCGCACTCCTATAGAACAAAATCGACCGTGCGACGGAGGGGATGAATGGTATACATTTTGTGTCAGAGTATGCGCTCTCGGAGCGTTTGCAGAGGCACGAGGAGGGTTGAACTTACTCGACGGCGGATGGGGCGGGGGGAGGAGGAATTCATTCGCTCGTCTAACGATCGCAGTCACGGAAACGCCCGAAACGCTTTAACTCGCGAGAATAGCGTCGGTATCGCAAAACAGGCAAGGGTGGAATGCAGGAGGGAGAGGAGAGCCGATCGAGAGCGAGAGAGTGCCAAGATCCTGAAGAATTTTCTCCCCCCCTCCCTTTTTCCTCTCTCACTAGCACCTATCGTACATCTATAAGTACTTGTCTGTTCCTCCTCGAGTCTCCGCTATAAACGGCCCTCTTCTCGCCGTGCGACGTCGCGTTCATCCCCGACGTTTTCCCTGCACCCGACAATTTCTCTCCCCGTCTCCGTCGAAGCGAAATAAATGTTCGTCGACAGTGCTTCGTCAAAATTTGCATCGTAAAAAAGAACCGAAATAAAAGTGCAAACCGGAAGTGATTTTCGTCGAGGGCAGACGAGCAGCGGATGAGTTTCGCGCGTTTCGTACCGCCAGACAGTTTACGAGTGTGCCAGACGAGAATTTCGCAATGGTAGGAGTGAAAATTCCATTCGTTTGGCAAAGAAAAACTTAATTTCCCGTTTCCTTTTCCTATGCTAAACGAGAGCCGCTAAAAGAGCATTTTTTTTCGGCGTTCGAAAAGTTGCCGGCGTTCGTGCTTTTTCCGGGCTTTAAAAGCTCGGCGAGGGCTCAAGACGAGAGAGACGAAGTTTTGCGGGTCGATTCGTTTTCGCGTGCGTGCCGCGAGGGGTTCGTACGAGGGGGGTTGATGGGAGAAAGGAGAGCACGAGCTTGTCTGTGCGGTACAGTATGTATCTACTTGGCACGAGTACATCGTTGGAGCTTTCGTGTATCCCGATGTGCACTCGCGTAACTCTTGCTCGTTCTCACCATCTCGCTACCCTTCAACCTCCTTTCTCCCCTCTCTCTCTCTCTCTCTTTCTCTCTCTCTCCTACATGTGCCCGGTCCTCGCACCGACAGTTTCTCCTTTTGAATTTCTTTTTTGTTACATTCCGCTGCAATTACCAATACGAGAATCGAGAGGGTCGAGAGAAGCGAGCAAATCGATCGCCGCGCGTTCGCCACGGACGCCGCGAAATATAAGGGAGAGAGAGAGTGAGAGAGGGGTGGCTCCGACCGTAGAGCAATCGTTCTCGTGACATCAGCAAAAGAATTCCCGAATTTCTCTGTTCCCGATCATGCCAATCGAAAACTAATTCTCCCTCGAAGAATCGAAGTGGCCATTATTTTTCGTCATAAAAAACGCCAATGTTCAATGAAGATTCTTTTTTTTTGTAAATTCGAAACGTAAATTTTATGGCTATTTTTTCCAGTGACGAAATTAGTGCATCGCGAGCTCTCCAGTGATGACTGAGAAAGTAATGAGAGTAAATTTGGAATTCGGTGAAACTGCTGATGGTGGTGAGGGTGCTGCCAATGGTGGTGACGGTGACTTTGCATTGCCCGAAAAGGACTGACGAAAAAGACGGACGGTTGTCGCGCGATATTCGCGAAAGTTTCATTCGACGGAGGATCCTGTGACGAAGAGTTTCGTACGTCGGGCCGAAAGTCCGCCCCGCTTCTCACCGGGTCACGGAAGACGAGCGGGGATTTTTGGAAAAATTTCGGCACGTGTGGGACGAGCGAAGTTTGCTGGGATGGCGGTTGAAAAAATTAATGGAATCGCGACGAGACCCGCTCTTGCTGGGCTTTATCTCGTCGTTGCTGTCGTTATCGTTAGTTACGCCGATGCCAATGAGAGCTGGGACAGAGACAATGACCCGAGTACGTGTTTTTTCTTTTCTTTTTCGTTACGTTTTTATCTTCTCGTGCCTGTAGGATTTTTTTCATTGCATCGCGAATACTTTGGTGATATATCGCTAACGTGGAAAAAATATGGTGAAAAGTGACAAATCTACAGAGTCGTTTTGCGGGATTTTTCTTAACGGGACAGCATAAGTTGGAAGCAAAAAAAAAGAGGCCGATTTTCATTTTTTTCTGATAAGAGTATGGGGATGACGAGGTCGGGATTTTACACACGATTGATACATAGTCTTGCCGAGCTTGAGTGTTTTTAAATTGAAATTTGTTGTTCAACAATATGGTTATTGTTTAAAGAAAGTGCCGCCTACGTGGTCGGTAGATTGGCGTGCTTCCGGCAACTGAGCTTATCTGAAATCATCACTAAAATTGACTTTTAGTATTATAATCGAACTTTCTTATGACCGGATACTTTTATTTTAATTTGAAAATTACGAAAATGCTACGCTGTCGAAAAAGTTCGATTTTGAGGCTAAGAAAGGACCTTAATGATTTGTTATTAAGAAATGGATAAACATACGAAAAAATCATCCAGATCGATAGAACATGTTATTAACTATGCTCTGTTTGAATTTGAAGTAAATCGGACGAATAGAATTTGAGATACAACTTACACTTTGTCTCCAACATTTCGGCGTCACAAAAATAATAGCAATTGTACCATCGTGACTATTTTTTATATGACTCATTTAATTTTCGGTTTTTTCAGTATCGACGACCGAGGTAAACGCAGTCCTCGGTAAATCAGCATCTTTGCCATGTGATATCGAACCGTCCACGAGGGACGACACCCTCTATATGGTCTTGTGGTTCCGCGATCACTGGATCAAGCCGATTTACAGGTGAGAAGTACTCCAATATTTTCGACATACTTTAAAAAATTGACCACTTTTCCAGATCTTTTAAATATTTTCGACACTTGCCAGTGCATATGTTTAATTCGGTTTTTTATCGTTGTTGTTGATAATACAGAATTCCATATGATAATTAAGAGTGCAAAAAAAATTATCTATTTCCACTGCGTGTTCCAACCAAGATTCTTCTCAAATATATATATATATATATATGAAAAAGAGATATTAATTTTTAATTAGATTATTATTAATAAATTCATCTATTCATTAAAAATATATATATTTGTTTGGGTATTTATTTAATTTCTGTTAATTCATTATATTTTTGCCTCAATATTAATATTTAATATTAATCTTCTTCAAATGTATAGGGTGGAAAGGAGGAGGATCATTCATTCATTACATCATTATTAATACCTTCATATATATATTCCGAAAGAATTATAGAAAGAAAATGGAGTGAAAAAGAAATAAATCTTTTCCTTTCTGCATATATATTTTTGTGTTTTTGACAGATGATTCTGCAGGTGCCGCGGGTGCTAAATCCAAGTTTGCCTAAAAGTCGGGGTGCAGGGTGTTTTTAGGGGATGGGAGTGGATTGATGCCAAACTACAACTCCTACGGGGTCGGCGCCGCTAAACAAAATGTTTAGAAAAATCCGGGCTTTAGTTTTGTCCGCAGCGCCGAAGTCGTGGAAGTTCATTTTGGGGGTGAGAAAGTGGGGTGAAATTTTGAAAAATCAGTTTTAATTCAATATCTCTTTAGGAAAAATGCATACACTTTTTGTTTAAATGGGAACGTTGTAGCCCTTGAAAAGACGCGTCGATCGAGTATTCGATCATCACTGTCCGATAATATCTTCACCCTCAAAAAAAATTGTTGAAATACCAAAAAAAAATGTTTATTGAATAACTCAAAAACAATCAATTTTTCGGGTATGGTTTCAATGTACGAAATGTAGAGAATAATTTTATCTATATTTTCGTTTTTATGGACCATCCTTGAATTTTGATTTTCCAACCCCTCTCGGGAGTTGATAATTAAAAATGAAATTCTGGGAAAACTATTGACCGCACGAATTCGCCGCCGTGGAACAATTTGTAACTTGAACTCTCAGCTACATTTTTCTCCACAGCGCCCAACTCGTATCTCTTCATTTTCGGTCAATAGTTTTCCTGGAATTTCATTTTTTATTTTGAACCCCCGATTTTTTTTTTGGTATTTTAACCATTTTTTTGGGGGCGAAATTATTTTCGAAGAGTAATGATCAAATACTCGATCCACGTGTCTTTTCGAGGGCTACAACGTTCCCATTTGAACAAAAAGTGTATGCATTTTTCCTTAAGAATTATCGAATTGAAACTGATTTTTCAAAATTTCATCCCACTTTTTCACCTCCAAAATGAACTTCCCCGACTTCGCGCTGTGGACAAAAATAAAGCCCGGATTTTTCTCAGCATTTTGTCTCCCGGCACCGACCTCGTGAGGGTTGTAGTTTGACATCAATCCACCCCCATCCTCCTTTATCCTCTAAAAAAAAATCCTACACCCCGATTTTTACGCGAACTTCGATTTAGCACCCGCGGCACCTACAAAATCACCTGTCAAAAAACTGGCCTTCTTCTAATTTTTTTCCGATTCCAATATACAGCACGACTGTACTATCAGAGAAACAAAAAAAAATTACGTCACATCTCAGTCTAAATCCGTCAAATTGGCGACGACCGAAATCGAATGAAACAAAGAAAATTTTTAAAAAAATTTTAAAAACGGAGGATAATTTTTTTCTCAAGTTCCCGTTAAATTATAATCAGACAAAAAGATATGTTACAATGAGAAAAACTTGGAACTCTCGATATTTGTGTATACGAAAAATATAATGAAAAATGAAGAAAGAAAAATGATCTCCATTACAACGAGAGCATAATTTATTTGAGACTTTTCCTCGATGTTGATATTCCATTAAGGCTCGACAGGCCAAAATGAATTAGGAGGCAACGAGGATTACATTATGTATATGAGTGTGTATACGGATATAATATTTGCACGAGCCAGATATGGATCATATTAAAGTAAATGCGTGACGAAAGTACGTTGGGGTGGTTTGCGATATAACGGGATGGCTCGCTTATCTCCGCGTTGCAGCTTCGATGTACGTGGTAGGTCGATCGAACAAGCCCTCAACTGGTCGGACGACTCGGTCGCCCCTCGAGTCCAGTTTAAGACGTCATCCAAGGCGGCCCTTCTCCTCGAGGGTGTTCAACTCAGTGACGAGGGTGTATACAGGTGTCGGGTGGATTTTCGAAATTCACCGACACGAAATTTTCAAGTCAATCTCACTGTGATTTGTAAGTAAACATTTTGACCGAAGCAAACCCAAAAAAACTGTGTATATACAATATCATTTAAAAAATACAAATTGCATCGTGCTCGTATTGTTAATATTTTATTCTAACACGGAACATTACGCAAGTGCCCGCCTCCGATTTTATTGAAACTCATATATGTGATAAAGCACTAAAAACTACTACACACGTTTTTGAGAGGGAAAGCAACCCCTCGGAGAAAGGCGTGCTACCCCTTAATTTAATTTTTTTTTCAATTAATCTATACTGGATTTTTCATCGCTTTACATGAGAAGAATTTTGGTTTTTGTTTCATTCAGATCGGTGGACTGCTTGTGGGCGAAACTGCAAAACCACCCCTCGACATGCCTTTCTTTGAGGGGTGGTTTCCCCCTGTGAAACCGTTTTCCCGCAGATAAAAAATACGTATCTAATATTTTTCAATGCCTAAGTGATGTTCCTTGTAAGTGAAAAATTACATGATGGAAAATTAGTTGGCAAAAAGGAAAAGACGTAACAATATTTACCTCAAAATGTATATATATAACATTAATATTACGTTGAAAATTGCATCGTACTCTTATCATAAAAATATCATCTCCTGCATAATTATACGACGGAAAATGGGTTGTCAAAAAAGGAGAAACTGAAACAATATTAACCGAAAATAAATATATACAGCGACCGACGAAAATAAGAGACCACCATGCACCAAATAAGCTTTCGTCCTTGAAAGTATAGAAAAAAATGAAAAAGGAAACTACCTTCGGTGCAAATAAATCGTCTTCAATCCAGTTTTCATGTTTGTAGATTATAAAGTAATATATTTGATACATTTTTTTTTACTTTCTTTCATAAAGACTGAATAAACCGTAAGGACGAAATAAAGAGACCTCACTACATTTTTAAGAATAGAATTACAATACTTTCTGGAAATAAACAATTAATGTATGGTATGACCGCCTTTTCACTTAATCACTGCTGAAAGACTACTTGGCGAAGATTTTTTTTCACCGCCGCGAAAAGGTTTTGTTTGTTGAAAACGTCGTTTTTATTGATATTTTTATCCAAGATAGACCAAAAATGCTTGATGGAATTCAAGTCGAGTGATTGTGGAGGTCAATCAAGTGTTTTAGTGTTTTTTAACTTGCAATTTTACCGAGTTTTCTTTGCCGGATTTTCCGGATCGTTGTCTTGTTGAAGTATAAAATTACGATTCAATCCAACTCGGAGCAATGATGACGCCAGATTTTCATTCAGGATTTCAACATATTCATCACCCGTTAAAGCGTCTTCCCAACTTAGACGCTAAAAAGGCTATTTTCATGATTTTTTTGATAGGTTTATTTTATAGATATTGATATAAAAGTTGTTACACTTAATAAATACACTTTCGAAAAACATTTTTTTTAAATATATTTTTTTAAGTCACTATTTATATGCGAAAATGGTAGTTAAAAAATATCCTAAAAAATTGTAGGTCTGCGCTGTTGATGAAATCTCGGAGATGGATCATCCAAAACAAAAAATTAAGCGGTTTTAGATTCAGTATGTTACTGGCGCATATCATATGATTTTTGATATATTCAAAAATAACAAAAAGGCGGACGTTTTTCGAAAAAAACATACCAAACGTGTTTTTTCTCCGTTTTTTGCAAAAAAATAGGAAATATCAAAATTTAAAAAAATCCTTCATATGCGCTATAGCTATAGTTGTAAAGAATATGTGGTTAAAATTTCATAAGGATCGGTTCAGTAGTTTCGAATATTTTATCACAAATCGGTCGAAAAAAGTTGTTTCGAGAAAAACGCGTTTAAAGTTTGTTTGGGTTACATAAATACATAAAAAAAATTTTAAATGTATTTCGAAAGTGTATTTATTAAGTGTAACAAGTTTTATATCAATATCTATAATATAAACCTATCAAAAAATGCAGGAAAATAGATTTTTTTAGTGTCTAAAGTGAGAAGACTCCTTAAGGCTGTATTCTATTGTGAACACCCATTTCCAAGGCGATTTTTTGAGAATTAAATTTAGGGGATCGGTTTAATCTACAGTGTTAATATTTCACAGTTATATTTATACAGTAGAACCTCGATTATCTGAACCAATTGGGACCGAGACTACTTCGGATAATCGAAACGTGAGTTTTTTGGGACGAGATCATAAACAACACATTTTTATATAAAAACAGTACATACATATATATTAAAATTTGACATACATATTAACGTTGAAAAAAAAAAATATATATATATATATATATATATATATATATATATATAAGTGTGTATTTTAAACACCTGAAAAAAGTCGAAAGCTTTTGTCAATATTTTTTTTATAAAATCGTCAATTTTCAATTGACGAACGGCTGTAACGCGTTTTTGAGCGGCTAAGTCTCGTAGCCGTTTGAGAAGGAGAAGTTGCGTTAGGTTGCTCATTGTTGCTCACGGCGGTGGCAGCGAGCAACAATGCATCTTTCGCGCCAACGTTCGGATAATTTAGCGTTCGGATAAACCAAGTCATCGTTCGGATTATTGAGGGTTCGGATGATCGAGGTTCGGATAATCGGGGTTCTACTGTACATGTTTGAAGTAACATCTTGAATTTTTCAAAGCGTTTTATTTCAAATTGTACATGATATTTGTTGTTGCGCAGGTCATGTTGCGAAAATTTGTCATCGTCGGGCGTTGTGATTGCGGGCGTGCTTGTCATCTGAAACAAACGGGTTTTTAAACTCCATTCTTTACGAATGTCGTTATCATTCGGCATGCCAATAATAAATTGTAGGAAACAATTACAAAATGGCGTCGTTTGAAAAAAAAAGTACTCTGATATTTACAATAAAATGTTCACTTCTCGCGGCACGGAAAAATAGTCATTATAAAGCAATCAAAATAATGGAGGGCCGAACGATAGCCCGACATGTACTCTACACGTGTGCGAAATTGCAAGACGATCGGCGCAGTAATTTCTGAGAAAAAAACACGCTTGATTTGAAAAATGTTGTTTTGAGAAAAACGCGCGACATCAAATATCATGTAGAATTTCGAATTAAATGCTTTGTAAAAATGTAAGTTGTTACTTCAAACATGCATAAATATAACTGTGAAATACTAACACTGTAAATTTATCCATTTCTCTAAATTTAATGCCCAAAATATCACTTTGAAAATGGATGTTCCCACTGGATTAAGGCCTTAATATATTACTGATTTCCACCAACTGCCCTACTCCGGTTGAATAACTCAAATTTAGATTTATCCGACCAAACGATGCGTTTTCAAAAACCAATCGGCATGTCCACGTATTTTCTAGCGAACTGTAGGAGTTTGAGTTTATTACGTCGCCGAATGAACGTCGCTTTTTTGTAAATCGGCTGTAAAAATTGGCTTTGCGAGGTCGAACTCGATTTCGATGAAATTTGGCATGTTTGTAGAATGGATAAAAATAGGCGACACGTATTTTTTTTATGTCTGCGGAACCCGATTTTTAAGGGGTGGAAAAACCCTCGAAAATAGGGGTGTTTTTCGTGTGAAATTTGTTGTTATCTGCATCGTTCTCATCTCCAATGTGTAGTACACGGAAAAATAAACGTTGTTGCAATTTCAAATTTTTTCATGTCTCGTAACGTTAAAACGTTATCGACGAAAGACGAAAAACAGCTCTATTTTTCGAGTTTACGTTTCAACCCCTTAAAAATCGGGTTCCGCGGATATAAAAAAATACGTTTCGACTAATTTTACTCATTCTACAAACATGCCAAATTTCGTCGAAATCGGAGAGTTCGACCTCGCGACCTTTCCATGTGAGTGTTCGCCGAATTGTTTTATGCGACAGATTCAAATGATTCTTTCCTCGAATGGCCCATATCGTTGAATGTGGGTTTTTTTTCTTACTTCTCGTATAATACGAAAACCGTATGGCTTCGTCGTTGCCCGTTCTCTTCCTCATCCTACTTTGTCCCAGAGACAATCAATCTATTTTTTTTATATAATAGTATTATATATTTTTATATAATAATAGTATTTTTTTTAATCTTTCATAATCAGCTTTGGTACCTGCGTACAAACTTGTTGCCTGAGGATCTTGACACGCAATTCCAACATTGGTAATAGCCATCGACTGGCAGGGACACAGAAATCGTATAATAAAATAAACAATCAGCCGTTTGTACACTTAATTACTTAAATCGATAAATAAACTATTCAAGAATATATTTACAAAGTTACAAAGGCCAATTGTAAATATTTTCGAAGATACATGGCCGAAAGTAGAGAAGCGATTTATTTTTGATATTGATATTTCCCCCTATTGAAAAGTTTGAAGCGCGTTTTCTCCAGTTTTCATTTTCACGATTTTTCCAAATTGGCGGGCGTGGTAGCAAAAACACTAAACGACCTATTGAATCAAACGAAAGTTTATTTTCTTCAGTATGAAAATCTCTTCTAAGTCAATTGAAAAAGTCTTTTTGAATAATGTTTATACCACGTTAAAGTGTTTTTCTTTTAACCCATTTTTTTACCTGAGAAAAGTTATAATTTCACGATTTTTTCAGCTTTTTCTTAATTCATTCAGAAGATAAATATATGACAATTGAACATTTTATTGATTTTTTTGTTTGAGTCAAGAATTACAAGCTGCATCTTTCTCGCCGATTGGGGAATGCAGTGGCAGACGCGCATGGAATAGGCTGATAAATCTGCAGTCATTTATTGTGTCATATTGATTTTTTTAAAATAGATTTCATATATACATGAAAAGATACCTCAATGTTTGCTGGGCTCACTTGATTTTCTTTCTTCTAAAAAAATTCCCGAAAAAAAAACGCTTTTTTGGGTCTTCTAATTCAGGCTCCCGCCTTAAGTGGAGCATCACTCTCTTTTTTGTCCCAGATATGAATCTAACTTTTAAACAAATAATCAGAAAAATCGAAATAGCAAGGAAATTAGATAATAACTTTTATCAAGAAGAACATAGAATCAGTGAAAAATTATATCAACGAACTCTTTTTTTCCAAGTCGCTGTATATATAGAATATTAATATTATTAAAAATTCTTTCGTACCCAAATTATTAAAATTGCATCTCCAGTGAAAAAATTGCACGACAGAAAGTTAATTGTTGAATGGGAGAAATTGGAACAATGCTTGCCGGAAAAAAATATAAATATATAAACAGAATATCAATGTTTAAAAACATTATGTTTACATCTCTCATAATGTTTAAATCTCCAGCAAAAAGTTGCACGACATAAAAACAATTGTCAATAAAAAGAGGTTGGAACAATTTTGACAACAAACGTTACTTCGAATTGCCGGTGTCCAAATGCCGGGACATTTCACAACATCGGTATTATAACAAAGCTGAAATTATTACAAATACGAAGCACGTAGAATATTTAATCCTGATACGATTCCCAGTTAACTGAAATTTAAAAACAATTGCCCTATTTCTCTCGTACCGCTGTACCATTTTTGTGCTCGAAGGTTTTTTTTTCAAATAATAAATAATCGCCAAGCTAAAGCGGTGGTGTATACTATTCATTCCCGGTTTAGCATTTTACTCGTTCATTCGTTTCGATGATTATTAGAGCGACTGGCAATTACTGGGGGAGTTATTTACTACCCGTGCTATTACGATCGACATGTTGATATTATCAACGTACTCTATTTGGGGAATAATCTGATTTTGAGAACAAAGAAAACGAACATTAGGCGAAATTGTAGGGTTGCAACATGAAGGGGGATTGTTTCCTGCTTCTTTTGTTCATTTACTCTTGTGAATTTCTCGTTTTGATTCGAAGGCTATTTAAAAAAAGAATTATATCTTTCGAAATGAACTTACTCGTATAATTTTCTTGGGAATAATTTTATACAATTTTTAAATTGTATTCTTACGACTTTGTCTTGAATTACGATTAATTACGATTACAATAATAATTCCATTTATATTCATTGTGTGATAAAATTTGAAAAATTTCGTAACGCTGAACTAAAGTTTGAGCTGCACAATTTTTTCGCTGCAAAAAATGAGGGCCGAATTTGTTTATTTAAACAAAGCATTTATTATTTTCTCGATGAATCCTTGGAAAAATAATAAAAAATTAATTTTTTTCTGACAGATCCACCACACCAACTACTTATATACGACAGTTCCAGTCGCGAAGTTGATAAAGTCGTTGGACCATATCACGTCGGTGCCGAGTTCAGCTTATCGTGCGAAGTAAGAGGTGGTAAGTGAATTCGGCAATTTTTTATCGAATCCTTTAAACTTTGTGTGCTCCACGTAAAAAGTCGTACTAATATTGCAAATTTTCGCACGTTTCGATGTTTGATTAATAATCAGAATGGGGCCATTTTGAAAAACTGATTTTGAAAAAAATATTGCAAATATTTTTAAAAAATGCAAATATTTAAAAAATATTGCAAACATTAAAAAACATTGCAAATATTTAAAAATTCACGAGACATGAAAACGTAAACTATCAATATTGCATTCCGTCAAAAGAAAAATAATGACAAAAAAACATAAAATTGTCTTTTTTAATGTACACACACAATGTACAGTAGGGAAACCAATATAGAAATAGACAAGGAGCAGCTATATGACAGACTGCAATATGAGCGGGATAAATATAGACTTGCATATTCGCCTGAATCACGTGAAATCCGAACGAACCTGTCAATTAATTATGCAGGTAAGCCCCCGCCGACAATCACGTGGTACAACAACGACGAGAAAGTCAAAGGGGTCGAGAGCACCAAGTTGAACATTGTGGTGAGCAGGTTGAGTGTATTGCATCTGAAAAGGGAGCACCTCAATACGACATACAAATGTCAAGCAGCCAATACAGACCTCGTTGCACCCCTAGAAAAATCAGTCTTGCTCGACGTTCACTGTGAGTACAAAAATGTCTGCATGGAAAGTATGTTCTAAAGGAAAAACGATATTTTCTATATTAAAAAAAAAAAAATTATCGTTACAAGGTCGTAACCGATATTTTTCAACTATCACGCATTATCTATTTTCCGATCGCATAAATGTTGTTTTGTTCATTAACTGAATAATTAATTAATTAGACCGACACTGGCGGATGGACAGTCGGGGTTCGGCTTCGGCGGTACGTCGAGTTAAGCAGTGCTGTGCATGGCCAATACTCGGAGCGGTGACCGCTCAGCCGTGCACCGGCTGGCGCATCAACCAGTCGATACTCAGGAAATTATTTTTTTTTCAAATAAAACATTTAATAATAATAATATGATATATGACGTAAATTATATTCCATTAAAGCGGAGATACCTTTAGGCGAGAAAAAAGTTGCTGATTGTCAGGATTTTTTTTAAACGAAATATTTCTTCACTATTTTTATTTCGTGTAGAATGTTGACCCAAAACCGAATATTGAATTAGCAATTCAATTAAATTATTTTTCATGGGGGTCCCCGTACATGGCAAGGAGCAGAAAAAAATGTCTTACCCTCGCATGTGGGGTGTCGTTGTATAAAGCTCATTGAGTAGTGTAAAAATATATTTTTTTCTTTTTTATCTTCAAAAATTAATAAATAGGGCGCCGTCAAAGTTGTCAGTTTTAGACCATTTTTGTTACGGGGTCTAACTAAAAAAGTAAACTAGTTAGGAATTTGGAATTTCTGTATATTATGAACCATATACTGTATTTAAACAACAAATACTGAAAGCACCGATTCATAATTTAGTATATGTAATAATTTATTGTATACATAATACAAACACCGATTCATAATGTAGTATATGTAATAATTTATTGAATACGTAATACAATACATTTATAATGAACATATATAAAATTATTGTTATTTAAATATCTGCAATACCGAATTACTTACTTTTTGGAGTCGGTGCCAGCCAAGAACGAGAGATTGATGTCAGGCAAGAAACGAGATTGCAAATTTAAAAAGGTCTGTAGATTGCATATTTCATTTATTTTTCTTCATCTCCTCTTTTTCTGCGAAAAATGTGACAATATTGACAATTGGCTGGTACCGACTCCAAAAATAAGTCATTTGGTGTTGTAAATATTTAAATTACAATAATTTTATATATTTTCATTATTAGCTTACAGCGGGAGTATAAAAAGCTTTCTTCAGTTATCATCACCCCATATGGTTTGAGTTTACTACCTAAGAACTGAAACAGAAAAAAGCATTAGCTAATTAAATATCTAGTTTAAAAAAAAGTTAATTGGTCATACGTACGAAACCCGGGTTTTTGACACTTAGGCCATGTTTTATTACTACTTTTGGCTCTTGCATGGTATTTTTTTTATCAATCTCTAAAAATGGCGGACCTCCGCCATTTTTAGATATTAATGAAAGAAATACCAACGGTTGCGGCGGATGTTGTCAGACGGCATGACACGTAGCGGCGGCGGGATTAATCTGAAAACAACCAACGTAGGTTTTTCTTTTATTAACACTCATACGCAGAATATGAACCAAGAGAACGTGAGATATGTTGAAAATTGATGAAATTATACGCTTTGAAACAGGAAGATTGAATTTTCAGAAAAAATGCTACATTTTGGAATAAAGTAATACTTTTGAAAAATGGTGAACACATTTAGGGTCATGTTTTGGACAGAATATTAGAAAGATTTATACCAAATTTCGTCAGAATCAGTCGACTAGTTTTTTAGCCGTACGTCACGCCAGTTTTCAAAATGCAGTTTAGAAGACCGTGCCATACCTCCGCCATTTTTAAAGATCAATTTTAAAAAATACCATGGAACAGCCAAAACTAGTAATAAAGCATCCCCTTAGTCTCAATAATAAAGAAATCTTTTCTTTAAAAAAAATCTTAGTACAATCGTGCTGTCGCTGAAAAACCCCGTAATCGGACAAAATTATAAGAAGGCCAGTTTTTTGAGAGGTGGTTCTGTACGTGCCGTGGATGCTGAATCCAAGTTTGCCTAGAAATCGGGGTGTAGGGTTTTTTAGGGGATGAAAAAATGGATGGGTCTGGTGGATGCCGAACAACCCCTATGAGGAGGGCGCCGTGAGACAAAAAGTTCAGAAAAATCCGGGCTTTGGTTTTGTCCACAGCGCCGAATCCGTGGAGGTTCATTTTGGGGGTGAAAAAGTGGGGTGAAATTATGAAAAATCAGTTTGAATTCAATAACTCTTTAGGAAAAATTCGTACATTTTTTGTTCAAATGGAAAAGTTGTAGTGCTTGAAAAGACGCCTCAATCGAGTATTTAATCATCACTCTCCAATAAAATCTTTGTCCCCAAAAAATTATTGAAATACCAAAAAAAAATGTTTATCGAATACCTAAAAAATAATCGAGTTTTCGGGTATGGTTTGAATGTACGAAATGTAGAGAATAATTTTCTCTACATTTTCGTTTCTGTGGACCACCCTTGAATTTTGATTTTCCAACCCCTCTCAGGGGTTCACAAATTCAAAATGAAATTCTAGGAAAACTATTGATCGCACGAATTCGCCACCGTAGAAAAATTTGTAGTTTCAACCCTCAGCTACATTGTTCTCCACAGCGCCAAATTCGTATTTCTTTGTTTTCGGTCAATAGTTTTCCTAGAATTTCAATTTGTGTTTACAACCCCCGAGACGGGTTGAAAAAACAACATTCAAGGGTGTTCCATGAAAACGAAAATATAGAGAAAATTATTCTCTACATTTCGTACATTTAACCCATCCCCGAAAAACCGATTGTTTTTGAGTTATTCAATAAACAATTTTTTTTTTTACTTCAACATTTTTTTGCGGTGAAGATATTATTGTAGAGGGATAATCAAATACTCGATCGACGCGCCTTTTCGAGGGCTACAATGTTCCCATTTGAACAAAAATTTTATGAATTTTCCCTAAAGAGTTATCGAATTAAAACTGATTTGAAAATTTCACCCCACTTGAAAATTTCACCCCACTTTTTCACCCTCAAAATTAACTTCCACGACTTCGGCGCTGTGGACAAAAATGAAGCCCGGATTTTTCTGAACATTTTGTCTCCCGGCGCTAACCTCGTGGAGGTTGCAGTTCGACATCCCCTAATTCGAAATCCCCTCCCCTTCATCCCTTAAAAAAACCCTACACCCCGATTTTTAGGCAACCTTGGAATTAGCACCCGCGGCACCTACAAAATCACCTGTCGAAAAACTAGCCTTCTTCTAATTTTTCCCGATTCCAATATACAGCACGACTGTACGATCATGAAAATCAGCAATTTTGTTCCTCGGCTAAAGGTATCTCCCTCCTTAAACTTACAATTTGATTGAATAAAAAATGTTGACATTACAGTGGAACCGGTGAGCGTAAAAATACTGCACAAGCTAGCATCACTCGAGGCGGATAAAACGTACGAGCTGACTTGCGAGGTGATAGGCTCGCACCCTCGAGCTCGTGTATTCTGGTTCAAGGGTGAGACGACGTTCGGCGAGGGAAGATCAAAGGACAGTGGAAATTCGAGCGTTGTTCTGAGCACCCTGAAATTTTCTCCAACGAACGAGGACAATGGAAAGAATATCAAATGTCGAGGAGAAAATACCGCGATTCCCAACGCCTTTCGAGAAGATGCCTATCCTCTCAATGTTGTTTGTGAGTCCCGAAAAAAATTTGCGAAAAATTATACTCACGAAAAAAAAATTCATAAAAATCGAAAATCATTATTTCATTTCGTTTGCGAATTTTCTTTGGATTTTAAACGAAACAAAACGATATCAAGCAAATTTTTAGTTAATACGAGTTTTTTAAATACCTACTAATTTTTTTAGTTCTATTGAAAATTTAACATTCTCATAAAAGGTCATAAATTCTTATGGAATCTACATTCCATAAGAAAATGGATTTTCGCACATTCCATTAAAAATTGAATTTCGTAAGTTGCATGAAAAATTAAAAAATTTCAATTTCTGTGAGCAAGTAAATTTTCTTAATTCCATTAAAAACGGAATTGTGCAAATTCCATAAAAAGTGAATATTTTCAATTCCATAAAATGGAATTGATCGAATTCCATTGAAAAGTTAATTTTTCAAATTCCATTGAAAATACATTTTTTTAAATGCAATTTAAGTGGATTTTCATAAGTAAAAAATGTGTTGCTGCTTATTTAATTTATTGGTATCTATTCGTATTTTGATCACATGATTTTTCAAATTCATCTCTCAATAAATTATTCATGTCTTGAAAGTGTCGATATAGAATTTGTGTATCGATTAAAAATATTCTCGCAGTTCCGCCGAAGGTGCAGCTTCATCTGGGGAGCACATTGAACCCGCAGAATATCAAGGAAGGCGACGATGTGTATTTCGAGTGCGAAGTCCTCGCCAATCCTGCATATCACAAGATTACGTGGCAACACAACGTATGTTCTAACAATGATGCACTTGTTACCAATGAAAAAACGTGAATCCTCGAAATAATTGGTCGTAATTTCGTTAATAAGTTTTTAACGGTAGTTAAGTTTAAAAAAAGAATTGGTCACAGTGCACCCAAAAACTAGTATTCATTTAACGCAATATATATCATTCATATTTTATCCGTAAATCGAATTAATTTTTTTCGTAACCCGAACGATAAAAATGCGATGGAATATATTTAAAAAATAAGAGAATTATTGTAAGGGGTAAAAAAATCTCGTGCCAGGGTCTGGTAAGTTTTATTCTTCTTTTTTGGCAGGGACAAATATTGGCGCACAATGCAACCGCGGGTGTAATATTGAGCACTCAGAGTCTGGTGCTGCAGAAAATAAAACGCGACAACGGTGGCAATTATACATGCTTGGCAAGCAACGATCGCGGCGAGACGACGAGTTCCATAGTACATCTACGAGTCCAGTGTAAGTTTAATCCACTGTCATCGATCCAAAATAAATTTCAAATAGGAAGAATCGAAATTCAAAAATTAAAAAACCTGTAAGTTTGATCGATTTTCATCAATCTAAAATAAATGGAAAATTATTAAAATAAAAATCACAAAATTTGAAGAAAAAAAAACCTGTAACTTTAATTTATTTATATCAATATGAAATAAATTCGAAATAGGAACAATCGAAATTCCAAAATTGAAAATAAAATCCGCCCTATCTCCAATTGTCGATTTTTGATTGAAATTTTATTCGTTGTCCAGTTTTGCCGGTCTGCAAAACGAAAGAAGTAATGACGATCGGCGCGTCTCTGGACGAATCGGTAAAGGTGCGATGCGAGGTCGAGGCGGATCCGAGCGAGGTCGATTTTTTTTGGGAATTCAATTACAGCGGGGAAAATTTTGAGATAACGCCGGTGAAGCTGGACGGTAACAACGGCACAACGAGTGAAATCATTCATACGCCGGTAAATGAGCGCGATTATGGAACCCTCACGTGTTGGGGGAAAAACCTTATCGGGAAGCAGGAAGCTCCCTGCGTCTACAGAGTCATCCCAGCGGGTGAGTCCTTAAGGGGTCTTCTCACTTTAGACGCTAAAAAGGTTATGTTAATGATTTTTTGATAGGTTGATATTATGGATATTGATATAAAAGTTGTTCAACTTAATAAATACATTTAAAATTTTCTTTATTTATTTAAGCCTCTATTTATAGAGGAAAATGGCAGTAAAAAAATCCTAAAAAAATGGTAGGTCTGCGCTGTTGATGAAATATCGGAGATGGATCATCCAAAACAAAGAGATCAAACGGTTTTAGATTCAGTATGTTAATGGCTATAGAGCATATCGTACGATTTTTGATATATGTAAAAATAACAAAATGGCGGACGTTTTTCGAAAAGACAAAAAAAACTTGTTTTTCACCATTTTTTGCAAAAAAAAAAGTAAATATCAAAATTTAATCATGATAAGAAGCAAACTTTCTACTGTGAAGGAAAACATTTCCCAGATTAATTTTAATATTCGAGAAACTTTGTCTTTCCCCATTAAAATTCGGAAAAAAGCGCACATTTTCCATATCTAATTTCTAGATTTTCATCAATTTTGCTGTGTACGATTTTTTTTATTGCTGTGACTATCGAGTGTATCTTAATATTTTTAGATGAGTTTCGTTTACGAGAGGAAATAGTTCAGTACTGGGTTGATACGAATTTTCATAGAAACTCGGGGAAAGGTCAAAAAAAGAATTCTCCATATTTTCGGAGTTCGGTAATTTCGTTTTTATTTTTTAAATATTTTTCTATACGTAATAGAATTGTTCATGGTTGTAAAGAGTTCATATGTAGACAAGTAAAGCAAAATTGGGGATTTCAGAAAATATGGAAGATTAATATTTGGTATTTTACTTTTTGTCGAGTTTCTCACGTTTTCATGGGAAACGACAAAGTTTCTGGAGGGTTACATTTTTTTTTAAATATCGTGAACATTTCATGAAAAATGTTTGATATTTTTATTAACTCATTACCTCGTAAACCATTTATTTAAACTGTTTGGGTTTATTCAAATTGTTCACGATATTTCACCATTTTCGTAAAACTTTCTACTAAAAAATCATTCCGTACGATTTTTTCAAATTTTCTAGAATTTTTGTTCCTCCCCCATAAAAAAACGATAAAAGGTTAGTGCAAATGCTCTTGTTCTTTATCTTCCGTTACCTCCAGCATTGGACGATTTTCCGCGTACAACTTGAATATAATTGTATTTAAATGTCCAAGAAATTTTATTTTCTTTATCCTCACTAGGGGAAATTTTGTCCGTAAATTCCCCAGGGGGAATTTCTCTTAAATACCTTCGGGAGAAATTCGCCGAAAATTCCCAAAGGGAAAATTCGACCTCAATTCCCTAGGGTAACATTCTTTCTCTAGTGAGGAAATTTTTCAGTACAAAGAAATTCCCTACTCCTTTTATTTGAATTTTTCAAAAATCGTCCGCGTTCCTCAAATTCGATTAAAAAATTACGAAATAGTCGGAAACATTTTTTGTTCACATTTCTCTATGATCGGAAATTTTTTAATATATTTTTTCGTCATCCAGTGAAGCCGAGTCCGCTGAGCAATTGTACGATCAAGGCGTCGCTGAATCAAAGTGCGGAGATCCTCGAGGTCGAGTGCGTCGCGGGTTACGACGGTGGTCTGCGGCAAGACTTTCGTCTCGAGGCTTACGACGTCCGAAGTAACAGTTTGCGCATCAACGTATCGAGCATCAGCAGCGAGGCGCCGCTTTTTCGCATACCAGTTGCGGAACTGTTGCCCGCGACGCACTTTTACTTCACCGCTTACGCGGTCAATGCCAAGGGCAAGAGCGAAGCGTCTCTACTCGAGGACATTGTTCTGAGAGATGCGGCCAAGCCGACCGGTAATTTCCATACTTTTTTACCCTCGTGGTAAAAGTCAACCTTCATTGGCAATAATTACCGATGTTAACGATCGAAACGGGTCCTTACCAATATCCGTAATTATTGCCAATCAAGGTTGATTCTTATCTTATCATTAAAATCTTTTTTATCTTATTAGAAGAGTGCCGATTTTTCTAACCAGGTGATTTTTATCTTATGATTAAAGTATTTTTCATCTCTTTTTTTGGTTATCTTATTATTAGAAGATTGCCGATTTTTCCAACCGGTTGGAAGCCTTTTACCGATTTTTTAAAGGAAAAAATCGGTTCGAGTAGAACGAAAGGGCGAACACGTTTAGAGGTATTGCGATTTTTTAGAAGAAAAAACCTTGCCGATTTTTCGAGATGGTGGCAGGTGTTACCGATTTTTTAGAGGAAAAAATCGGTTGGAGTAGAACGAAAGTGCGTACACGGTTGGAGGTATTGCGATTTTTTAGAAGAAAAAACCTTGCCGATTTTTCGAGACAGTCGCACTTGTTACCGATTTTTTCTTTTAAAAATCGGTTCGGAAGGGCGGACACGGTTGGAGGTATTGTAACGATTTTTACGGTCGTATTCTTGGTTGAACACTCATTATCCAGGTCATTTTTTGGAAATTTAATCTACAGAAACAGTTAAATCTAGTGTTAGTACTCCACAGTTATATTTATACTTGTTTGAAGTAACATCTTTAATTTTTTCAAAGCATTTTATTCGACATTCTACATGATATTTGATGTCGCGCAGGTTATGTCGCGAATTTTTTTTTATCGTCGGGCGTTGTAATTTCGGCTGTGCTTGTCATCTGAAACAACCGATTTTTAAAAATTCTATTCTTCACGAATGTGGATATCGTTCAGCCTCCTAATAAAAAAATTGCGGCAAAATTCACGAAATCGCAACGTTTGAAAAACAGTACTCTGATTTTTTACAATAAAATGTTCATTTTTCGCGGCCCGGAAAAATAGTAATTATGAAGTAGTCAAAAAGATGGAGAGCCGAACGATAGCTAGACATATACTCTATATGTGTGCGAAATTACAAGTCGATCGGCCCAGTAGGTATTGAGAAAAATACACGCCTGATTTGAAAAATGTTGTTTTAAGAAAAACGCGCAACATCAAATATCATGTAGAATTTCGAATAAAATTCTTTGTAAAAATGTATTATGCCACTTTAAACATGTATAAATTAACTGTGAAAGACTGTAGTTAAGCGTTTGTCTAAATTTAAGACGCGAAATACATTTAGATGGAAAAAAGAGAAGAAATTTTGTGGGATTTTTTAAGCCGAGAAATATTTATTCTACATTTATCAAACTGTAGATATACTTTAATAGTATATTGAAGTATCGAAAACATTTTTTTAAATTCATTTATCATCAACATGGCGGAGCTGTAAGAGAATGTTACAGCGAGGTTGCCGCGGGAGTTGTGAATCGGCGTGCAGTCTAGCTTCCCGTAACTTTAATTTGCAAAAAAAATTAAAAAACGTTTTCAACTAGAACCTAGACCATGTATAATTTCTATTTGACCGTATTGAAAATGAAGAAAATGCAAATTTGAGACAATGCACGCGATTAGAAAAATATCAACATTTCACGCAAAATTTTATTTTGTTTTGTTTATTGTTTCTTTAGTTGAATTTTGCTTTGAAGCTTTGGAAAAATATTTTACATATGTAATTTTATCGTTGAAAGAAAAAAAATAGAAACCCGTTTTTAATCGTTGCAGATGTATATCCCGTCTTGATTCCCAAAAAATTGCCTTGGAAATGGGTGTTTTCACTAGAATGCGGCCTTAAAAAACAAAATACCTGCGACCGATTCGAATAATCGGCATTTTTCAACCAATTTTCAATAAAAATCTGACGCGATCTCGACCATTATATGCGTTTTAAGCTGTTCGGGAATATCTTAACGATTTTTTCTGAATGAAATCGGTATTTTTCGGCGGCCCCGGCAAACTTGACGTTGGAGCCCCTCCAGCACTTGAGATGAATGATTCTAAAATACTCACAAAACAAATATACTGGGTAGGATTTTTTATAGCAGGGAAAATAAGAACCCTTAAATAAATTTGCGCTCTTTATTACCTGTTTGCTAATACTTTTTCCTTAGGTGTGGGACTAATATAGAATACATGGAACCACTGTAGACAACGCCCAAGCCACACTGTACAAACACCTTCAATCTTTAGGTCCCAGCAAATTTGACTATCCAATCTTGCTACAGCTTTACAGTACAGTCGTCCTGTATATTGGAATAGGAAAAAATTAGAAGAAGGCTAGTTTTTTTATAGGTGATTTTGTAGGTGACGCGGGTGATAAAATCCAAGTTTGCCTAAAAATCGGGGTGTAGGGCTTTTTTAGGGGATGAAACGGGATGGGGGTGGATTAATGCCGAACTACAAGCCTCACGAGGTCGGCGCCGGGAGAAAAAATGTTCAGAAAAATCCGGACTTTATTTTTGTCCACAGGGCCGAAGTCGTGGAATTTCATTTTGGGGGTGAAAAAGTGGGGTGAATTTTTGAAAAACCGGGCTTAACTCGATAACTCTTGAGGAAAGATTCAGACAATTTTTGTTCAAATGGGAACGTTGTAGCCCTTGAAAAGACACGTTGATCGAGTATTCGATCATCCCTCTCCAATAATATCTTCACCCCCCAAAAAGTTGTTGAATCAAAAAACATTGTTTATTGAATAACTCAAAAACAATCGATTTTTCGAGGTTGGTTTAAGGCCTTAGGCCACAGTAACGGGTATAAAATCATGTCCGAATTTAACAATTTTTTTCGTATGAAAAAGTCATTCACTCATAAAATTAATTACACATATATTTAGTATGAATATCAAGCTGTTAGAATTTCTTTCTATGTACAAAATGGCCGACTACTCGAAACTTCTCGAAACAGCTTTTTTCCAATTGGCGTGACAAATAACTTCAACAATTTTCACTCGATTTACTTCAAATTTAAAAGCTATGTTCCTAATTGCATTTCGCAAAGAAGTACATACGGAATTTATGATTAATCGATAACTTTTCATTTTATGAGCAGTTTATGAGCAGTTATAACGAAATTTTTCACTGAAAATTCATTTCTTAAGTTCAAATACTTACAACTTTTAAATGAAATAATATTTTTTTAATTCCGCACGTACTTCTCTAGGTATTCTAATGTAGATTGACGAGAATTTTCGTTTTTCGTTCTAGGTAAAAAATTATGGATACTAAATGTCACGCCGCGGAGCGCCTAAAAAAAAGATAACAAAAGAAAATATTAGTAGTCGGCCATTTTGTACATCGAAAAAAAAAAAAAATATTTTTTAACAGCTTGATATTCATACTAAATAGATGTGTAATTAATTTTATGAGTGAATCACTTTTTCATACGAAAAGAAATGGTTAAACTCGCACATGATTTTATACCAGTTACTGTGGCCTAAGGCCTTAAATGTACGAAATGTAGAGAATAATTTTCTCTATATTTTCGTTTCCATGGACCACCCTTGAATTTCGCTTTCTCCAACCCCTCTCGGGGGTTGGAAATTCAAAATGAAATTCTGGGAAAACTAATGACCGAAAATAAAGAGATACGAGTTTGGCGCTGTGAACAAAAATGTAGCTGAGGGTTCTAGCTACAAATTGTTCCACGGCGACGAATTCGTGCGGTCAATACTTTTCCCAGAATTTCATTTTGAATTTTCAATCTCCGAGAGGGGTTGGAAAATCAAAATTCAACGGTGGTCCATAGAAACGAAAATATGGAAAAAATTATTCTCTACATTTCGTACATTTAAACCAAACCCGAAAAATCGATTGTTTTTGAGTTATTCAATAAACAATTTTTTTTTGTATTTCAACAATTTTTTTGGGGGCGAATATATTATCGGAGTGATGATTAAATACTCGATTGACGCATCTTTCACGGACTACAACGTTTCCATTTAAACAAAAAGTGTACGAATTTTTCCTAAAGAGTTATTGAATTAAAATTGATTTTTCAAAATTTTACCTCACTTTTTCACCCCCAAAATGAACTTCCACCACTTCGGCGCTGTGAATAAAACTAAAGCCCGGATTTTTCTAAACCTTTTGTCTCATGGCGCCGACGTTGTAAGGGTTTGGCTTCAATCCACCCCCATCCCCCTTCATCCCCTAAAAAACCCTGCACCGCGATTTTTAGGCAAACTTGGATTTACCAGCCGCGGCATCTGCAGAATCCCCCCCCCCCCGCGCCTTGATCCAGGGCTGTTTGTCGTCAATCTTCAAACGACAAATCGTCAAAAAAACCTACTTTCCCTTTTCATTGCAGAGACGGGAATCAGCATGATACCATTGGTGTTATTGCTGATCGGTTGTCTGATTGCCCTCGGTATAACGGTGCTCTCGGTGATGCTGATGATGTACAGACGACGGGGCACAACGTCGCCGGTCCACGTCGAGCCGTACATGAAACAGCCGATCATAAGTCCACCCGATTCGAGAAACAACTCGATGCTCGACGTCACCCACGGTGATCACACATACTTCGTAGAGTACACTCTCAAGCAGGTAGCCGATTATGCCCTCAATAATCAACCGGACATCATACAGTCGCCGCAAGGTACGTACGATCAGGAAACCTTGCGCGAAAACATATTTTCTCCCTCTTTTCTATATTTTCTTTTCTTTCGCACAGACCACGAGAAAATAAAAAGGGAGCCCCAGCTCTTTTTGCCGGTAAGACCGGACACACTTTTCGCCCCGTATGACATTCACAAACAAGGCCTTCAGACCAACAGATGTAGCGTAAGTTAACGAGGCAAAAGTTTCCCTTACGTCATGTTGAAAGTTGCTTTTATTGTTACTGTGAATTATTGTTAACATTTCTTATCATTCGATTTCGATAATAGAATACTAATCCTAATAATTATCGTAGAATAATAATCATGATAATAATTAAAAGTAATAGCGGCGAATATATTATCAACCATAATAATAATACAATATTATTGTCGTTGTTGAAAAAAATGTACACATTTACTGTTGTTACTGTGAATCATAATTATTATTATTACTCTGCAACAATTTATTAGTATTCACAACGGTAAATGTATTATAACAAATAATAATACAATATTGTTATTAACCGTTGTTACCGAAAATTATCATTATTGTTATGATTCCATTTCGAGAGTAGAATGATAATGCTAATAATTATCCGAGAATAATAATAATAATTGCCGGTAACAACGATAAATATGTTATAAAAAAATTAATAACATAATATTATTATTGTTATTATTATCATCTTTTATAGTATATTTACCGTTGTTACTGGAAAAATTATTATTATTATTCTCATATGCTGTTATATGCTGATAATTATCAATGCTGTTCTTTATTATTTTTATTATTCTTCTATGATTATTATTATTATTATATAACTATTAGTATTATAATGATTATTATTATCTTTTATAATATATTTACCATTGTTACTGTAAATGATCATATTAATTATTATTATTAGTAGTTTTTTATGTACATGGTACACCCTTTAAGGGTGCTTACACATAGTTCTCCTCAAATACGTGTCTCCTTTACATTTTTTCTTACCATGTATGTACACAACTTCCGTTTTCATAACATTTTATATACTCGAATTTCCATCCCCTTGCGCTCCCTGCCTTACCAACAGCTCAAATTCTTTTACATACGCACGCTCTTTGACGGGATTATTCCTAACCAGTCCCTCTATTTTTCGCCATGGTCCTTTCCTTTGTAGTCCAGCACTTCCAGTTTTTCCACTACTTCCGCTCTGATTTCTGCCTTCACCGCCTCACAGCTTCAAATGCGTTTCAAACTCTCCACCCCTTCCTTGCATATCCGGCAGCTATTGTCTCTATATCCCCTTTTTCTATCTATATTCCCGTGCCGCATCCTTACCCATAATTCCTTCGTTTCCTCTGGGCTCCTTTACCTCCTGGTATTTTTACAAGCGTTTAGTTAACTTGCTTTGTTCGTATGTCTGTCTTTCCGGTTCAAAATTTGTAGTCCATTTTTCAAGCACTCGCTGGCATCTGATTGAGCTGAAATTTGACATACCTGCGTAACTTCGGCGACAATGCAATAATATAGCACCATGGAGCTGGTCTGATGATGGAGGCGAGAAGTGGCCAATGCAACTCCTTAATAGCATATACTAGGACAGTCGAGTTTGTGTTAATTTGTTTTGTTAACATGAGCACTTTTCATTACACATGATAACGAGAGTCTGATAGTGGTGGTGGGAAGTGGGAACTGAAATTTCCTAATGGCAAATGGTAGGACAATCGAGTTTGGGCTCGCTAACTTTGTTGACTCGAGCACTATTTATAATTACACTATTATAAAGTTTCTCGCGAAACCTTTATAACCTAAGGCAAGGTTTTTTTAATACGCCGATGTCTGAATGGCATGGGAGTCTGGCATGGCAAATAAATAAACAAATTCTAATACTAAAAAGTATAAAATAAGACCAACAGAACAAACTTTTTTTTCAAACCAGCTTTTATTTAAGATCTACTGTACTAAAAAGTAAAAAATAATGTTCAGTAAAATTGAAAATCAAAACAGTATGACTCCACAAAATTCCCTTCCTTTGTCACTCGTCATAGGTGCAAGTACTTAAGGCGTCTGGCCATCGGGGCCGAACCAAAAATTGGTATATTTAAAAAACAAAAAAAACTTGAAAGTATGGGCCGGAATATTTTTATTTTTTTTACACACCGTCAGAAAGGGCTTTAAGAATAACGTTAATACATTTCCGTTCAAAATATTAAAAAATGGCGCCGTTATGCACATTGCCGCGGAGGCCCTCCGCACATTACGCGCGGTCGTTGTCCCAGCTGTTACCCGGTCATGTCACATATGAAAAAAAATCAGCTCATTCGTGAGTAGTGTCGCTACAATGTAGCATAGCGGTTTTTTTTCGACCATTAAAAAAATCATGGTGAGCCGTAATTTCGGTGAAAAATACAATTTTTTTCTTACTGGTGCGATGGTCTAGTGGTTAGCGTGCTCGCCACTAAACCAGCTGACCGGGAGGTCCCGGGTTCGAATCCCAGTCGCGTACATTTCGGCGTGAAATGTTTTTCTTCGGCATTTTCGCGGCGAAATAAGACTAGTTCCACGACTGGGGGGCGAACTCGATGACCGGCTGTATTGGTATAGGTTTTCCGCAGTTTCCCTATACCCATGACAGAAATGTCATGATGAATATAATACAGAGGGGGAAAGTCGGCTGCGGCCGCAACAGGGGGGAACAGGGGAAAAAGATGGAGACAAAAAGGAGTAAACAGTAGAGGAAAGAAAGGTCATAATGATGGGAAAGAATAGGTAACAAACGCGAAAAGCGTGTACCTAAGGAAAAAAACCAATTAAAAAAAAATACAATTTGTTTCTTCGGCTCACCATAATTTCTTTAATGGTCGAAAAAAAAACCGCTACGCTACATTGTAGCGACACTGTTCACGAATAAGCTGATTTTTTTTGTCAGATGTGACATGACCGGGTAACAGCTGGGACAAAATCGCTAATATTTCAAGGTTATGATTTCTTCAGATGTCCAACCTTACGATATGACGTTTTACATCTGACAATTTCATCCACAACCTCCTGGTGGGGCCATCTTTTGTCAAACAGCGGAGACCTATTTGTACTCCCAATAAAAACTTGAAGCGTCCAACGTCATAAGTACTAATACTACTTTAAAATGTCTGAAAAAACCCTCAAGCTTTTAAAATGTATATTTCATATTTAAAAAATATCTACGTTTATGTACCTTTTAAGTGCTTGCACCTATGATGAATGACCAGGGAAGCGACTTTTTTGTAGTTATAC
This sequence comes from Ophion ellenae, assembly GCA_963210295.1. Taxonomy (NCBI): domain Eukaryota; kingdom Metazoa; phylum Arthropoda; class Insecta; order Hymenoptera; family Ichneumonidae; genus Ophion; species Ophion ellenae. The sequence continues at coordinate 12,473,682 of OY723385.1, read as the reverse complement.
TATGTTGATTTTCAATTTTACTGAACATCATTTTTTACGTTTATTCCATTCTACGTTCCCTTTTCTGCTCCTATACTCTTTGCGGTATGTCGACTTGTCAACCCTGCACCAATCGTTCTGGATTTTTCTGCTCCGTTTTCATTTTTATCCCCCTTTCTACTTTTTTTTCCATTTCTCCCACAGCCTCGATTCTTATTGTCTGTCATATTCCTCCTTTTCCCACTTCTGGCATAGGTTTGGCACGATCCTCTCCCCACTTTGACGGGTTGCCGTTTACAATCCCTCTTACGTCCTCTTTAGACACTCCTTTGGCCACCTTCCTTTTGCCATCATGATTATTTCCAGGGTTGCGAAATTTGTAATGAAAAAGTAATGCATTATTCATGACTTTTTTAATGCGTAATGAAAAAATATTTCATCACCCACTACATAATATTTTGTGATGTAAAAAAATGTTCATTACTCATTAAATTATATTTTGTATTGTAAAAAAATGTCCATTACTCATTACATTCCATTTTGTAATGTGAAACATTTTCGTTACCCATTACAATGTAATTGGGAATGGACATTTTTTACATTACACAGTGTAATGTAATGAGTGGTGGAATTTTTTTACATTGAAAAATATAAGGTAATATCTAATGGATTTTTTTCACATTACTAATGTAATGTAAAAAATCTCCTTTACTCATTACAATGGATTATTATTCGTTTCCCAGTAGGGGCAGCGGATTTTTCACTGGGTCGAACTAACCCGATGGTAGTAACCGCGCGTTTGTGATCACCAGTGGCCAGTGATCACCATTTTTCCCCGGGTTAAACTGACCGAATAGTAGTAACCGCGCTTTTCTTGGTCTCCAGAGACAGTAGCTATATTAATTCAATTTTTCCACTTTGGTATTTTCCATTTTCTTCGGAATTACTCGATTGGAAGGCACCATGAAATCAATTCAAAGATCGCAGTGGACAGCTAAAATAGAATAAAAAATTCTGTCCGCAATGAAAAATTCCTGAATTTTGTGACAATGATGAATTCATTGAAATATTCGATTTTTTCGTGTATTTAAATATCTCCATTAGGGTTATGTATTTTTAAATATTCGTTCGAAAATTTGTGCGTGTGGAATGTTCATTCAAAGTTCGGAGCATCCATAATTAATTAGAAAGTAAAATTGAGTCCTTGAGAACGATTGATCATTGCAATTATTGATGTTATTACTATGATAATTTCGTTGAGTGACTGGGTAGATGAAAACAAATAAAGACCCACCTTTCTACGGCAAAAAAAGACGAAGCCTGCGTCGATCTTAAGGCGAAGTAGAAGGTCTACCACGTGACATATGAGTGCGAGAGAGAAAGCTGAAATTTTCGAACAGAGATTTCTCAGAGATGAATAATATTTAGGACAAAAGGAAATCATTAAGCTCGACGTCAGGGAATTCTCCAGAGCCTAATGCTTTGTTTTTTTTTCTAAAAATATTAACCATCTATGAGAAAATTGGGTTTGAAAATTGTGAGGTTATGTTGACCTTGTACATTCCCTTAACCGTGTTTTCAATTATTTTTATCACTTTTTTCGGTATTGTTGTGCGACGAGTCGAGAGATCGCGTGAGCCTTGCACCTCGTACAATATCCTAACGGTATAGACTCGTTTTTCTTAAGGGGGGATTGTCTTTTTTTTCGCAAAATTTACCGCTTTTTGGGAATTTTTTTGTGAAGAAAGTATACAACGGAAAACTTGTGAAACTTGGCATATAGTTTTATTGATCTGTTTACTACATACAAAAAAATTTTTTAACAATTTCATCAAAAGATCCGCCTCCCACCCCCCTCGACGCGCGATGGTCTTTTTTTGATGGTGGGCACGATTACAGCCTTCACGTTCATCCTGCAACAAAAACCCAAAAAGCATTTTACTTTAGACACATATAGCTATCGTTCGATGAAGGGAAAAAAAAATTGACGATTTGGTGACGTTTTGAACTTGAAGTATCGATTTTTCGAAAAAAATTGATCGATTTTTTGTTATAAATAAAAAACTATTAAACGTATTGCTTTTTTGCTTCAGCAAACGATAAAAGGATGTCAGCTGAGCATTCTGTCCAAATTTGAAGGCAATCGGTTGAATAGTTTTTGAGAAATCGTGCACACCATCAAAAAAGGACCATCGCGCGTCGAGGGGGGTGGGAGGCGGATTTTTTTATGAAATTGTTTAAAAAATTTTTTGTATGTAGTAAACAGATCAATAAAACTATATGCCAAGTTTCACAAGTTTTCCGTTGTATACTTTCTTCACAAAAAATTCCCAAAAAGCGGTAAATTTTGCGAAAAAAAAGACAATCCCCCCTTAAGAATGCGAATAGAAGTCCATTTTGTTTTTTTCTATTTACTTTTATGTGCCACAAGTGGGAAAAATCGGGATTGTGAGTTATTCGCAGATGACTTTCACGGACTACGTGAGCGTCGTCTCTACCATTGGATCCTCATCGTCTAGTATATTGTCGTTGTATTTAGGGTGTTATACAAGCCTAAGAAACGCGTGGTTACTACTATTGGGTCAATTGACCCGGGGAAAACACCGCACCCCTACTGGTGGCCGAGTAACGCTTGGTTACTATCATTGGGTCAGTTTGACCCGGGCCAAAACCACCATCGCCACTGGTGATCAACAAACGCGCGGTAGTTACCATCGGATCAGATCGACCCAGTGCAAAAACCGCTGCCCCTAATGAGAAACGAATAGTAATTCATTACATTGTAATGAGTAATGGAGATTTTTTATATTACATTAGTCATGTGAAAAATTCCATTACTCATTATATTACATTTTGTAATGTAAACATTTTTTATTATAAATAATGGTCATTATTTACAATAGTAATGTACATTTACAATTTACAAGGTAATTGACAATAGTAATGTAAATTATTTGTAAGTAATTGTAAAAAAAATAATGTTTCATATTACAAAATGTAATGTAATGTGGAATGGACATTCTTTACATTACAAATTCGAATGCAATGAGTAACGAAACTTTTTTACATTACAAAATTTAATTAGATGAGTAATGATTTTTTTTTACATTACACACTGTAATGTAATGAGTAATGAAAATTTGTTACATTACTGAATGTAATGTAATGAGTAATAAAAAAGCGAATACATTACAAAAAGTAATGCATTATTTGCAACCCTAATTATTTCTACCAGATATTTTGCCGCTCTCTTTCAGGCCTCTATTTCCACCCCTCAGCACCCCAATTCCATTCTCTCCAAATACAGGGTCTTTGGGCTGATTCCCCCGGCCATTTTTACACATTTTCTCTGACAACTTTCCCGGGTTTGTTTATTATTATTCCATTATTATTATCTTGATTGATATCGATGAAATTGCGATCCTGGATGACGAGAGAAGGCTCAGCTTAATATTCTGCAGATATTAAACGATACAAATGAAAATTGACCCCCACAATTTACATATAATAGCGAACTTTAATTCTTCAAGTCCTGGGTAAATTAATATTCCGCGACTATTAATTTCCCCGCTATAATTAATATTCGCATTTATATTTATTTATCACAGGGGTCAATTTAGTATATAAATACAATGAATATATAACTGCGAACATTTTTTTTATTTCCAGTTAAATCCGTTTTCGGCAAAGTCGTGGGAGCCGATAAGCTTCAAGGCCGATCGAAATCTGATGAAGGAAATAATAATAGCGAACTCGATACCGGGTCCGGAGAGTTGCGTGTGAAAAGACGAGGGGCGAGAGGGAAAGAGAATAATCAACGAATCTTTTGGGAGTTGAAGACGAGGGTGAAGCGGAGGTGACATATCAGAATAGCTGAGAAACAGGTGTGCGAGGAAGCGAAAAAGAGAGCGTGCGATTTGCACGCGAAAATCGGCTGAAAGCCAAAGACGGACGAATGAAGCCGGACGCCTGAAACGTAGACTCGTATTCGACTGAATTCGCGAAATGGAGAACGAGAAACTGCAAGGATGCGAGTGAACGCGAGAGAAAGAGAGAGAGGGAAAGGATTTACGAAGAAGGAAAAAAACGTCCTCGTCACCGGTAGATGCAAAACGAAAGCGACGTGAGAAGCGCCGAGAGATCGCAATTATTCGAATTTTTTCAACTTTCATTACGAACCATAATTGCGATCTTTTCGCAACGATGTAACGACTCTACTACTCGAACGAAACACGCCGCGCACGGTGTATTATTCCAAGTTTAATATATTTTGTGTCAAGTCTTGAATCTCCGCGTCTTCTACGCTGAAGTTTCCATCGTTGGAACGCAACGAAAATTGCTGGAATCTTTTTACGCATTCTCATAGGAAATTTACGATCACAATGTGCAAAGAAAAGATTTTTGACAATGATCAAGATAAAGAAATAAAAAAATTAAGCAATTTCGTGCATTCCAACGATGCAAAATTCAACGCCATCTGACGAATTTTTTTCCCGGTCCATTCTCTTTGCGAGGATGTTCAATAGACGGCACGGCCGATACGCGCGTTCGACCGGAAGAAGCCAGGCAAGCTGTGAGTCCCGTGCGTGCATATGAAAGCGCCGAGGAGAACTCCGCAAACGAGGCTGGTAAGACCGAGAATTCCAACGACGAGAATAATCCAGCAGACGGGAAAGTTGGTGAGAATCCTCTTCGTCCAATGGCAGATCGGATCGGATTCCGTTTCGACCGTAGCCGCGTTGGAAGTATCCTCAGACGCGACGTCCACAGGCGGTTCGACAGTCCCGAGCCCTGCCGCGACCTCCTCCGGATAATCCGTCTCGGTTCCAACCTCTTGGACTTGTTCGACATCGGTTCCAACCCTCGGGACTTGTTCCACACCCGTCCAGGATGGTTCGACGATTCTTTCCAGCTCGGCGTTCACCGTACGTTCCTGCCATCCCGTCATTTCCTAGAAGGCAAATGGGCCTGATGAAATCGATGAAAGCGGGGGGGGGGGGGAATTCGAACCTTTTGTATCTGGCGGCGCGCCAACTGTACGACCTTGCACTTGAGGTGCAAAAGATTAGCGACGAAGTCCTCGGACGACGGGATCGCCAGAGCCCCGAGGGCGTCTCGGCGATCCAAATTCGCGCACGTGTCTCGCTCGCACACAAGCATCCTTCTCTCACTCGCTCGATACTCTTCTCTTTCTTTGGCTCTGTTCTATGTCAACGCGGCAAAAACCTCGTGACGTTTGTACCGACTGAACTTGGACGCGACTCCAACGCCAGTCTTATGTTCGACTGCGCTTTTGACAACTGGCTGGGGAAAGGATTTTTCATTCGTGATTTGAGAATACCGGAATTTGGGGCACGTGTTTGGGTTTACTTGGCTTTATCTGGGTTCTGAATGATCGAAGATTTTTGGGTGGATTTGTTTGGGACTTGAAGAGGCAAGGATTTTTGTTAGGGTTCCTCGAACAAACTGAATCTAGAAGCTTTTCTGATTCTTCGGATCCTAAAAAAACCAAACGAGAATCTTCGAACAGACGGAACTCGAACAAAAAAAAATCTGATTCTTTAGATCCTAAACAACCTCAAACAAACACAAACAAAAATCTTCTTTGCCTTTTCAGATCTTAAACAAACCCAAACGAAAATATTTTTCTCCATATTCAGAAACTAGACGAAAAATTCAGACGAGTACGTATTGTTGAGGAATCGGCTTCGATTCGGCCAATGAGAGTTTCCAAGGTCGTGATGGAAAAAAAGTTTTTCTGTTACGTTTCGATCCTTGGTTCGGATCCTCTTCGGAAATTTTATTTGTTCTCTAAATTATGAGATACAAATTCTATAGACAGCGTTTACAAGATTTTTTATAATTTTCCTTTCTGTTATAAATAAGTTATAAATGTGTTATAATGATTTGTGTGAATTGTGTGTTAGTTTTTTTCACTAATTTAAGTCATAGTGATATTGCATGAGCAATTGTTTGTAGTATGTTAAGTTATTCTTTTTGTTGCGTGACCAAGAGTGGTGTGTCAGAGTGTGATGTTATCTATTATAGATTTTTTGGTTAGGAAATGTGTCAATGACAAACCTGAATATTGTCGATATTTCCTGTTTTTTTTTTGGTTTGTGCTTGGAAGATGATTAGCATGGATAGGATCTAGAGAATTCGTATCTCATAATTTAAAGAACAAATAAAATTTCTGAAGAGGATCCGAACCAAGGATCGAAACGTAACAGAAAAACTTTTTTTCCATCACGACCTTGGAAACTCTCATTGGCAGAATCGAAGCCGATTCCTCAACAATACGAAAAAATTCAGACTCTTTCGAAGCTACACAAACCGAAACAAAAATATTCTCCGATTATTTAGATCCTAAACGAACCCAAACACGAATCTCCTTTGATTCTCCAGATCTTGAACAACTCTAAACAAAATTCTCCCTCGATTCTTCAGACCGTAAACGAAGCCTAAGATTTTTATCAGGGTTTTCTCAAACAAGCCCCATAAAAATTGTTTTTTAATTCCGATCCTAAAAAAGCTCAAACAAAAATCTTCGATCATTTAGAACAATTTTTATTTATTTGTTTATTTTTAAGACCCCAAACAAATCCGAACTAACCCAAACAAAAATATTCTTCGATCCTTCAGCTCCCAAACAAACCCAAACAAAAATCTCCTTTGATCCTTCAGATCCGAAACGAACCCAAACGGAAAACTTTCCTGATTCTTCAGATCCCAAACAAGCCCTCAGATTTTGATCGGGGTTTCTCAAATAAACATCATAGAAAATCTTTTTTCACCCCTCAGTTCCTAAACAAACGCACACAAAACACTTTTCTGTTTCTTTAGATCCTAAATAAACCCAAACAAATCCAAACAAAAATCTTTGATTCTTCAGATCTTAAACAAATCCGAACAAAAATATTTTTTCTCCTCAGAACCCAAAGGAAAAATTCTGATTCTTTAGAACCTACACAAAGCGAAACAAAATAATTCTCGGATTCTTTAGATCCTAAACAAACCCAAACACAAATCTCCTTTGATTCTTCGGATCTTAAACAAACCCAAACAAAAATCTCCCTCCATTCTTCAGATTGTAAACGAACCCGAACAAAAAACTTTTCTGACTCTTCAAATCCTAAACGAAACCTAATATTTTTATTGGGGTTTCTCAAACAAGCTCCATAAAAAATGTTTTTCGGTTCAGATCCTAAAAAACCCAAACAAAAATCTTCGATCACTCAGAACCCCAACAACTTTTTTTTATTCTTCAGATCCTAAACAAATTCGAATTAACCCAAACAAAAGTGTTCTTTGATTCTTCAGATCCTAAACAAACGCTCAGATTTCGATTGGGGTTTCTCAAACAAACCTCATGAAAAATCTTTTTTGATTCTTCAGATCCGAAACAAACGCACACAAAAACTTTTCTGTTTCATCAGATCCTAAACAAACTCGAACGAACCGAAACAAAAATCTCTGATTCTTTAGATCCTAAACAGACGCAACCAAATTTCTGTCTGTTTCCTCAGGTTCTAAAAAGACCCAAACAAACGCGTAGAAAAATCTTTTTTCATTCTTCAGATCCTAAACAACCCGAAACAAAAATCGTCTTTGAATCTTCACGTCTTGAGCAACCCCAAACGAACCCAAACAAAAATGCACGACCTTTCAGAACACAAACAAAAATCTTTTCTGATTCTTCAGATCCTAAACAAACCCAGACAAAAATCTTCTTTGTTCCTTCAGAGCCTAAAAAAACCCAAACAAAAATATTCGATCATTCAGAATCCAAATAAACCCAAACATGTGGGCAAAATTCTCCGGAGCTTCAAATCTCAAAGAGAAAATTCCCTCCTGTCCCCAACTAGTGCCCGAAAAGTTCTTCCCGTTCGCGAGTTCAATTGCAAGTCCCAAAAGCGACAGTATGGAAATTGTCAATTTTACTTCGATGCAGGAAAAATCGCAATACGGTTAACAACACTTTTCCGGAGATGTAAAAGCCTTTTTTGCCTTTCTTCCAGAGATACGAAAGAAAATATTGATAATCGACAGGTTTTAAGGGCCCCCAGAGGGGATTGAAGGTGTCAATTTTACTTCAGTGCAGGAAAAATCGCAATGCGGTTATGTACAATTTTCCTATGATGTTCAAGCATCCTCATATTTGCTTTTTGTCGAAGTACCGTCGAAACTCCGACCGCCCAACCTTTTCTCCACTTGCATTATTTACTACTACAAATCCGGTAGAAAAAATGCATGTGACATGTATTGTTATATACATCATATGTATCGTGGACGTGTAACAACGCATTGATGCTTTCGAAGATCTTGATTGAAGTCTTCAAAAATTCTTCGTACGAGTAAACCAACAAAATTGCTCACGTGCCACACGGCATTCTCTTATTTTCTCCGTTCAAAGGGGCACAACCGAAGATGCGTCAATTGACTCTGGGTTTTCGCTCAGGCGGTGGTTTCATATCCTTCTTTTCCGTTTTTATCTCCTGCTTTATTTCCACGGCTGAAACATCGAAAGTGCATTGACGCGGTCAACGATGCACGCAGGTATTTCCTCGCGTATGGAAATTGACAAAAAAAAAAGGAACTCACGTGGCTCCGTTGGGGGTTGAACGGGCTTGGGCACGGGCAGCGGAAACTTGCGCGTTATCTCCGCGAGCAACATGTCGACCCGCTGACGTTGAAACAACGAGCTTGGCTCTTCGCGGGACGGCAATTCTTTCTTGGCCGCGAAGGATTTGCCGTTCTTGAAGTCCCACGTGTAGCCTCTGCTGGGATGATATCTCGAGCAAGCGCTCGCCTCCTCGAACGCCGACTGCACGTGATGTATCGTCGACAGCTGTTCTCGCGAAACGCAATTTCACCCCGTGAGCGATCAACAATCGTTTTTTAACGAATTTTCTTTTCTTTTTTCTTCAAACTTTACCAATCTCGAATTGACGACCGAGGCGAGATCCGGAGCTTGATAAACGACACCGGCGATTATGTAGTAATCGGCCAACGGAGTCGCCTGCGTGGGCGAATAACGATGCTGCTTTCTTATGACGTACAGAATTGGCTCTTGAACGTGCAGGAGTATGTACTCCAGGCCGGTCATGTTTCTGTGCACGAGAAACCGAACGTTTTCAATATGGATGCCTTTTCGGAAAACGGCTTCTTTATCCTCGGAAATAGGGTCTCCATAGACGGACGAGATTTTATCCGCCTTGGAATCGAACATTTTTTGCATAATTTGACGCAAAAACAAACTTTTTTTTACTTCTGAATGTGAGAAATCAGTTTATTTTGTTTGAAAGTCAAAAACTCGGCTCATCACCATGACATGATTAACTGTAACGTTAGTTAACCCTGCGTGTGTACACTGGGTCTTTGAAGGAACAGTCTAAATTTTAAACTCAAATTTCCCTCTCATGAATAGAGGGCGGGTTTTGGCACCCCCCCCCCCTAAAAAAATCTAGGAAGTAGTGGGGACCAAAGTCCCAGGGGAAGCCTGGGTCTGGCAGTTTACTTGGAAACGGCAGCCAGTGCAAGTTAAGTCCGTTCCCTTAAAGGGTCAGTGTACACACGGCGTCGGTATGGGGGCGTATACAAATTGCGTAACGCAAAATTTCCCAATTTTTACCCCCCCCCCCCCCCCCCCCAACGTAACGGGACCGTAACGCTTGGCCAGACCCCCCTCCCCCTATTCCGTTACGTAACGGGTGCTTTGTCGTCAATAATTGCGTTTTTTTTCATCCACATAACTACTTATGAAAGGATCGGGTTTATACTCATTTTATGAGGTATATATTCATCTAATTTAATACAAATTTTTATGACAAAATCTTGAAAATTAACCGAGATATATGCCTTGATTTGACGACGAAAAACAAAAATTCTCTTCATTGTCCCATCGATATCTTTATAAAAGGTTATCTGTAAATTAAAAGTCAACAATTTATCGATATCTATACAAATGTAGCTATCGTTATGCGTAGCCGTTTTTTTATTTTGGTTTTAATTTTTACAAAATGCCGACAGTTTGGACATTTTTTTCTATTTTCAAGGCCTTTTTTCTGTATTCAAGCAGTCTTTAAAAATAGTAATTGTAAAATGTTAAAAACGCGTGTACGTACAACCTTAGTCACTGCGATTACAAAAATGTTTTTAATCAAATTGAGTATCGGTTGATAAGTTTTTAAGTATTCGCTCGGACAAGGTCGAAAAAATTCGTTTTGAGAAAAACGCGTTCCAAGTTTTCGTTCCGTGTTTCTTGATAAAAAGTTATTTTTTTTTTTCTAGAATATCAATACTTACATTGAAGTATCTAGTCGCGGGCGATATGACAGTTCTTCTTCTTCATGATAGTTCTCAAAATAATAAGAGCCTGTACTTTATCTATTGTAAATGATGCCACATCCGTAGGGACTGAGGGTACTAACCGGTCGCGCTACCTGTTCCCACTAAAGTGACTATAACTCCGTCAATTTTCGGACTTGTGAAAGTGTTGCCAACATATTTTTCAATACATGTACTTTCAAGAGTTATATTTTAAAAAAACTTCCTTAAAATTTTGCTTGGGGATGTGGAAAAGCTACTGTACAAGTTTTTGGTGCAAGCTACAGTGAGTGGTAAAATTGCACGCGAGGTTTAAATTAAAAACTTGAACATGTAGAAATTTTGCTATTTCTGGCAGTTTCAAAATCGTGACGTAACGCAAAACGTGACACCCCCCCCCCCCCCCCCCCCCCCCCCACGTACGTAAACCTTAAAGCCGGGCCGACCCCCCGCCCCCCCACCCCCAATTGCGTTACGTAATTTGTGTACGGCCCCTATTTTCAAAGGTAAGTGATTGCAGTTTTTTTGCTTTTCTCGTAGTTTTAAAAAATTTTTTTTCATGGCTAAAATAAATGTTTCACGTAATTTGATGTTGTTTCGACTATTTTTTACGGACTTTTATCTCAAAAACATTTTTTTTTAATTTTTGGCTTATAAGTCCGTTATTTTTCCATATTTCTAAAGAAAATAAAGTTTTGCTATGTTATTTCTTGCTTTTTTACTTTCTTGCTTTATCGGTTTTTTAAGAATTAGTCCTTGCTTTTTACTGAAATAAGTTTTTTGTTCTAACAGTTTTTGATGGTTTTTGAATGGGTGAAAGAAGTGCATCTCAGGTTATGTGCAATTTACACGACCGTCGCCCCGACGTGTTGTACGATGAAGAAAGTTCAAATAAAGCCGATGGAGAAGTTCATGATGAAGACAAAAAAACAATGGATTCTTGTGCATCGTGCGAAACGCCGGTTTGCGATGATCATCGAACGCACTTTGGCCCAATTGCGCACTGTAAATTCCTTTTTTGTCACTGATTATTGTTAATATTTCATCATTTTTGTATTTGCAACAATAAAAAACTCATTTTGGACCAAATAATTACCGTTCCGTTTATTGACATACCTAAATCCGTAATATATACCCCACTGTCAGCTGCTTAAATAATTCAACTTTTTAGAGCCTTCACCAAAGACACTATAGTATTTTGAAAGCTTATAGTCTAAGCTACAAAAGCCTATAACCGTTTTGTTAAATATTTGTTTATTGTAGAGTTATGATTTTGTTAAACAAAATTCCTCTTTTTCCACTATTCTTCAATTTTAATTAACAACGGTTTTAAACTTTGGACTTTGGCAACTTCTGGGCCACGTAGTAGACACTTCAAGAAGTAACCCAGAATTTTTTCAGATTTTTTGAAAGCCTAGAAAACTTTGAAAACCCGACTGTTCCCTAAAAGACCCAGTGTACACACCGTCGCTCGAAAAATATAGTGTACACATGCTGGGTTAATGGCATTAAAGATACTTATATAAGTGGATATTTTTTTTTGTTTATGAAATAAAAAATTTGGCTTCACTGGCAGAGCTAAAATAACTGCAACATTAATAAATGTAACTAAATTTACTAATTTATCTAAATAATTAACATAACGTAAAGATACATTTTTTTTAATTGATTTTTCAGATGCAAATCAAACCCAAACAAAAATCTTCGATGTTACTGATACCAAACCAGCCCGAACTAAAAACTTCGATTTTTCAGATTTCCAACACAAACAAAAAACCTTCAATTTTCTAGATCGTTAGATTTTTCAAAAATAACAAAATAACTGCCACACGAACAATTTTTTATCCAAAAATGATGTTATTCTCAAACAAATAAATAATTGTCATCTACCCAAAGTACCAATAAATAATACGCCACGGATATTTTTCTGTTTTTTTTTTTCAAAAAGAATTCTCATAAATCTTCCAGAAATGAAGATTTCTAGCCCAACTGGAGGTTTAAACCTTAACGATGTTTCGCAAGAAAATCATCCCTGAAAATCCTTCAAGACTGATATTGCGCATAGCCGCATTATTCGTCAATAGCGATCTCACGAAAAACTCAACCAAACTCAAACAAACCCGACCGAAAAGAGGTTACTACACGCAGGACAACCCACAGCGAAGATTGTCATGACCCAAACTAAACCGGATGAAAAAAAAAGTTACTGCAGAAAACGAAATGCACAGTGACAATTGTGACAGACCGGAACAAACAAAAACAAACGTTTTCGATTTTTCAGATCTGAAACAAATCCAATCAAAAACCTTTGATCTTGAGATCCTGAACAAATGCAAACAAAAATCTTCTTTGATAATTTAGATTCTTAACAAACCCCCAAAATTTTTTTATATTTCAGATGCTAAACAAATCCGAACAAAAATGTTTGATTCTTCAGATCCTCAATAAGCCCAAAGAAAACTCGTTGATTCTTTGCATCCTAAACAAACCCAAACATACCCAAACAAAAACATTGGGATATACAGACCAAAACAAACACAACTATAACTAGGTTACCACAGAAATGAACATCCCCAGCAAAGATTGTCACGTACCCAATCAAACCCAATCGAAAAGAGGAAACCGCAGAAAAGGAAATGCACTGTGATGAACGCAAACAAACCCAAACAAAAATTCAGATGCTAAACAAACTCAAAAAAAACTTTGATTCTTCAGATCCTAAACACACCCAAACAAAAAGTTTTGATTATTCAGATTGTTAACAAATGCAAACAAAAATGTTTGATTCTTCAGATGTTAAACAAATCCAAACAAAAATGTTTGATTCTTCAGATCCCAAAGAGGCCCACACAAAACTCTGATTCTCTGGATCCTAAACAAATCCAAACAGGCCCACACAAAACTCTGATTCTCTGGATCCTAAACAAATCCAAACAAACCCAAACAAAAACGTTGGATTAAGCAGACCGAAACAAACCCGACCAAAACAAGGTCACAGCAGAAAAGGAAATGCACCATGACGATTGTGACCAATGCAAACAAACACGAATAATAAGTGTCCGATTCGGCCCTCCGAAGGACATTTGGTCTTACGTGAGTTGATCCGGATTGAGCCGCTGCATCTTGACAGTCTCGTTGTTGCAGGTACGGTCGTAAAATGGGTTGCTCCTTTCGGAAAAGTAGTCCATGATGTTGCTGGGATTGAGAATGGGGATCCAGGCGCTGTCGTGCCAGGACAGGCCCAACGGATTGTCTAACAAAACATTCGATACCGATCATCGTACCGTTGCAGAGAAAACACAATCCTAACCTCAAATTTTGCGTCGCCCAATCTCGATTATTATCCAACCTTTAGCGGCCAAGCTTTGCACGCGGATAGTTTTTCAATCCGAAAGCATATTCTGACATTGACGAGGCGAAATCCGGGTGGCCAGCAATCAGTGGAGATTTCGGCCTCTGAAAGTTTCCGGAGGCCGGAAACTTTCGGAACCGATGAACTCTACAACACGGCGAATTGTTACCTGGCACGGGAGTTCTTCCGGGCATCATTTTCTCAAAACTTTTCTGAATATCCTTCTAGGAGCAAAGGACGAGCGTCAAACAGGCCTGATACGGGACGCGATAAACGCGCGGCTCATCGCGACCCGCCACTGCGTCGCTCCCGTCAGGCGATCAGCTGTAGCCAGCGCCATCTTTTTTTTTTTCATCGCCCGGTATTTTCGCTATGCGAAATGTCCGGATTTATCAGTGTCACACTCTGCTACTCGTGGCGCTACTTATCACCTAAGAAACTTGGACGCCCACGCGCTGAGGCTATATATATATATATATATATATATATATATATATATATATATATATATATATATATATATATATATATATATATATATATATATATATATATATATATATATATATATATATATATATATATATATATATATATGAAGGGTGTCTCAAAATGACCTGACATTTTAAATCGCGCGCCATTTTTTTTGTAGCGAATATAGAGTACTAATCTTTGACAACTGGCATCAGGAAGTATTGAGGTTTAGTCATGGAAAATTACACGATCCAGCAACGCATAGAAATTGTGAGACTGCACAAAAACGATGCAGTTGTTGCAAACGAAGTTTCATGGTCGTTGTCTCACGCCGCGGCGACGTGAATCGACCACCAAGATCGTGCGGTTTGATGCTATTGGACTTCTTTCTTCGGAGTTTTCCGAATGGAAAAGTGTTTCTTTTCGAATAAATAATACGTTTTATTAACGGGAGATATACGCCTAGATGGTTGAGGTCGAGGGTTTAGAAGCTATGAACATTCCGTCGACCGTAGAAGACCTACACTATGGGCCTGGTATCGATGATTCCATGTAAGCCGACAAATTTCATGATTTATTCATTCCCAAATTTTCAAACGCGTTTTTCTCAAAACCACGTTTTTCAAATCGCTACCCAAAATTTCTCGAAAACCAATGAACCGATTGCCTTGAGGTTTTTTTTGCGGTTATTCTACACACCATTATCTGGTACTTGTCATAGGATTTTTTTACCGTTACTTAGTTTTTGTTTTATAGGCAAAATAATAACTAATTTTTGGCCGAAAAAGCACTATTTATGTTCAAACGTCCGCCATTTTGTCATAAATCGATATTATCAAAATCGGCTATGACAAGTACTCGATTATAGTATCTAATTTAATAATCTCTTTGGTTTTTTTTTTCAGATGATTTTTGAAGAAACGCCAGTGGGTACCGTATACGCAGATTTTTTTACGACGTTCCAAGGATCATACAATATGCTTGTATATTTTTTTATTTTTGAATAAAGAAAATTAAACATATTTTCAAATAGTTTTCCTTGAAAAAATTCACAAAAATGACCTTTTTCCGGCTCCTAGGTGTATAATCTCCCCTTAATAAATAAAAATGTCAGGTCATTTTGAGGCACCCTTTATACACGCACACACATAATCCGCCAATAAGCATATTACATTATAAATACACATAACATTTTCATTATGATACCAAGATTAATAAAGTTACGCTGATGCCAACAATCTTAATCGTACGTATAAAAAATAGAACTGCATTTTTTCCGGACAAGAAAGATACCCTGAGGTGCAACCGGGTACGATACATTGGGTGGATATTACCAAATGAGTAATCCCGCCACGCGGTCAGCACTTTTAGTTATCCAAAAACGGTAAAAACAAAATATTAACCTCCAAATACTCCAAACGTCGAAGTTCGAAATGTGTGCCTTGCCCTCGCGTTTGTCGCGCCGGCGCAGAACAACATTCTCAGGTGATAAGTAGCGCCACATCCAGGTCAGCGGTAGAGTTGAGAAATCTGGACAAAACGCATAGGGATAGAGCATCGTGTCGCCCCCCTAGCCATCGCGCACGCGACAATACCACTTTGCGCGCCTACGGGCGATCCTCAACGCTCGAGATTGACCGTCGGCTACGACCCACGTGACGTTACTTCCGGTTTGGACGCGCGCGGCTATTCGGGGCGTATGTGTGTCAAGGGCGCCGGACTTGTCCCACTGTCTCGATTGGCAGCATGTACCTTTCACGTTCCAATGCCGCCGTCGCCCCACGCCCGTACGTTTGTAAATTCGAAATATACTCGAACCGGAAGTCGAGCGATCTTACGGCGAGAATCGTGTGCTAATCGTGTTCAGCTCTCAGGGATATCGCTGACGATGATTTTGCGAAGCGAGATGTGCGCCAAGCAACTAACTCCTAACGGCTCAACGTCAAAAGTCAGTAACTTCTGACGTCTCCACGCAGCATGGAAGCTTCTCTCTCTCTCTCGATTGACTCTAACTCCCAATAATCCTCGAGTTCTCCGCTATGACTCTTGGAATGCTAACGCGTGGCTTTGAACGGCTGTGAGTCTCTCCGCGACAAACATCCCTTCATTCCCCTTTGCTTACGGCCCTCTATGTTGCAGGACGATGAAGGACTCTCCCCCCAGAGGCACCTGCCGTGTAGTTCCCATTCACCAGAGACCGGATCTCTTCAAAGAGTGCTGCGGAATAATCAATGCCGAGTGGCCAGCCAGCGAAGCTAGACGGTTCGTATCAGACTCGCTCCACGGCTGGTCTGCATTTTCTAAGGCATGCTCTTTCAGCTTGAGGACGTTTGCCGAGTCCCGGGACGAATTCCCTACCTGTTTGGTACTGCTGGAAGGAGAGAGGGTCATCGGACATTGCAAGTTGTCCCAGATAGCTGGCGAGCGCCGCAGCTTGTTCCTCGGCTCTGGTAACCTGGACCTCCATCATACCTCAAACTTTGTTCTCAAACAAAACTAAACAAAAATCTTCGATTTTTCAACTCAAGAACAAACCTGAACGAAAATCTTTAATTCTTCAGATCCTACACAAACCCAAACAAAAAACTGATTTTCCAAATCCTAAACAATCCAAAACAAGAATCTTTGATTCTGCAGATCGTAAAAAAACCTAAACAAGAATCTTCTCTGATTCTTTAGATCATAAACAAACCTGAGCTTCTTTCATTCTTCACATCCTATACAAACCCAAACAAAAAACTAATTTTTCGGATCCTAAACAAACGCAAACGAAAACTTTTTTTCATTCTTCCGATGCCAAACAAACCTAAATAAGAATCATCTTTGATTTTTCAGATCTTAAACAATTTCTAACAAACCTGAAAAAAAAAAATTTCATTCTCCAGCTCCTAAACAAACCCAAACAAAAATCTTCGATTCTGGAGATCCTAAACAAACCGAAACAAAAATCTTTGATTCTTCTGATTCTAAACAAACTCAAACAAGAATCTTCTTTGATTCTTCGTATCTTAAACAAACTCTAACAAATCCAAACAAAAGTCTTTTTTCTTGCTTCAGATCTTAAACAAACCCAAACAAAAATCTTTGATTCTTCAGTTCCTAAACAACCCTAAACAAAAATCTTCGACTCTTGAGATGCTAAACAAAAAAAAAACTGTGATTTTTCAGATCCTAGTCAAATCCAAACAAGAATCTTTGATTCTTCGGATTTCGAACCCAAACAAAAATCTTGGTAATTCTGCATAATCGGGGCAGCACCCTAATTTCGATGCCAACATTTTTTTTTTCGCCATGAAGTTGTTGATTCCATTATAGTAAGTGATATTACGTTGGGGGAGGCTGACATTTTCTATTAATTCCATAAATTATGGAGTTTTGAAGTTCCTGGAAACACGTGATGAGATAGGGCATTTTCCAACATTTCAACGCCTATGTTGGGGGTGGCGGTTGGGGATTCATAGTAAAAGCCTTCCCGAATACCCAAACACACACAGCACACATAACCCAAACCAACCCAAACACACACAGAATCCAAACAAATCCAAACACACACAGCAGTTTTTCACCTGCATAGCGTGTAAAAAATGCGATGCCCCGATTATGCACCATTACCAAAATCTTTTCTGGTAATCCGGATCTTCATCACGGCTGCGAACTTTGTCCCCAAAACTCTCGACTTCCCTCCTGCCCTTCCACAACCACTCGAATTGTCGTTACTGGAAAAACGCCATCAGAGTCTCCCTGCTTTCGTTTCAGTGGTGATCGACAATGCCAGGAGGTCTCAGGGCTTCGGCTCGACCCTGCTGCAAGGCGCGGAGGAATACGCAGCCGAGCGCGGCGTCGAGAAAGTCTACCTGACGACCAAGGGTCAAGAAGGATTCTACCTGAAGAACGGATACTCCGTTTGCGAGCCCGTGGACGTCTGGAACTGCGTGGCAATACCCGCGCCACCGGCGACCTCGCGGCCCGACGCCCGAAAATTTTTCGGCCCTCCACCCCCACCGATGCCCTCCCTGAGGTCGCACAATTCCGTGCTTCGTACGTCCAAAACTTTCATGGTCAAGCGCTTGTAGCCCTCGGGCGATTGGAAGAAAACGAAAAAAATACACGAGTATGTACACGTATCTGTAATTGTCGCATTTCAACGGTGCAAACGGTATCACTGGCACGAGGTAATGCCGCAGACTTTCCGATAATGCTCGGGCTTCTGGAGAGCGTCGATCAGGAAGGCGCCCAGGTCGTGCTTTGACACGACTCGGCCCGGCGACTTGTCGTGCTCAATGACGTAGCCCGAAGCCGGCGAATCTGCGGAACCGAGAGCAAACATTTTTTTTTGTTCTTTAGAAAATCCAAAAATTGGAGTTTCCGTGGGTTCCGAATTCTATTCGGTTTTTTAGAAATTCAAAAATGTAGCTCAAGTGGCATAACTAAAATAACTGCAACATTACTAAATGTAACTAAACATATTGATGTAACTAAATAACTAAAATACGTAATATAACAATAACAAAAACACTGTAGGATTACTTCACAAGAATCTTCGTCATTTTTCAGATGTCGAACAAACCCAAAGAAAAATCTTTTATAAGTCAGATCCTAAACAAACCCAAAGAGAATCCTTAACAAAATCTTCTATTCTTCAAAACCTAAACGAAAATCTTTTCATCTTCAACAAAACAAAAATGTTTGATTTTTCAGATCTCAAACAAATCGAAACAAATCGAAACCAAAATCTCTGATTTTTCAGATCCCAAGCTCTTTAATTCTTCAGATCCGAAACCAAAATATTTTATTCTTCCGGTCCTAAACAAAAATGTTTTATTCTTCAGATCCTTGACAAAAATCTTTTGTTTCCCAGATTCTAAACAATAATTTTTTATTCTTCAGATCCTAAACAAAAATTTTTTGTTCGCCGGATTCTAAACAAAAATCTTTTATTATTCAGATCCTAAACAAAAAGCTTCGATTGTTCAGAGGCTAAACAAAAATCTTTGATTCTCCAGATCCTAAACAAAAATCATTGATTTTGCAGATCTCAAACAAATCAAAACAAACCCAAACCCAAATTTATGATTCTTCAGATCTAAAACAAACCTAAACCTGAAAATCTTTTTTCGGTCTCAAACAAACCCAAACAAAAATCTTCCTTGATTCTCCAAATCTCAAACAAACCTAAACAAATATCTTTTCTTCCTCGGATTCTAAACAAACATCTTTTATTCTTCAGATCTTAAACAAACATCTTTTGTTCCTCAGATTCTGAGAAAAAATCTTTTATTCTTCAGATCCTAAACAAAAATCTTGTCTGGTTCTTCAGATCTTAAGCAAAAATCCTCGATTTTTCAGACTTCAGACAAACCCAAACAAAAATCTTTGTTTTTTTCCGATCGCAAACAAATCGAAACAAATCCAAACCAAAATCTTTGACTTTTCGGACCTCAAACAAATCCAAACAAAAATCTTTGTTTTTCAGGTCTCAAACAAACGCAAACGAACCCAAACAAAAATCTTCCTTGTTTCTTCCAACCAAAAACAAACCCAAACAAAAAAAATCTTGATTCTCCTAATCCCGAACAAACCCGAACAAAAATCTTCCTCAATTCTCTAACTCCCAAACAAAAATCTTCCTGGATTCTCCAAATCCCAAACAAACCCAAACAAATAAATCGCTAATTTTCCAGATGCACCGTTTTTTTTAAACAACCTAACAAGTGCCACACAAATCAAGCGGAAATCGTAAAATTCCCGAAGAGAGCTCGACTTTTTTCCTCGGGAGATACTCGCCTCCTATATGCGGTGGAAAGACAGCAACCCAGTCGAGGCCGCTTGCCTTCACGGCGTCGTACATTCGCTGGTGATCGGCGTTCAGGTCTCTAAATCGCGCGGGCACGTCTTCCGGCTTGTAGAACAGGAAAGCTGCAAGTATCCGCGCGATTATTCGTCGCTCAGTCTGTAAGCTTGGAGAACTTCTTCACTTACCTGACATGCAAACGGAAGCGACTTTCACATTGTGAGTCTTCATCGCCTGGAGGACGTTCTTGGTGCCCTCGGACAAGTCGGTGGTCGGTTCTGAAACGAGAAGGAGAGGAAGCTTGCCGCTGTTTCATGGAGGTAAGAAGAGAGCTTACTCAGGTCGTTTCTGGTTCCCAGGACGACGACGACGCCTTCCCTGCCGTTTACGGCTGATGACACTTGCTCGTAATTGGTCACGTCGCCTTTGAAGGCCTCCACCTTGGCACGAAGGTGCTCCGGTATCTTACTCTCGTCCCTGACGAAGGCTCGCACCTTGTGGCCTGGAATTAGCAGGTTCCGTCGAGTCGTTGAATCATTCGCAAATTATGACGTTGAAATTTGCATCGTTGGAGTGCAACGAAATTTAATTCTTTTCGATAACTCAATTTTGTTTTGCCCGATTACTGTAAACGTCCAAAATTAAGTGATTTTTCGCGAATTCTCATTGGGTGGAAGGACAAGTGAGAGGATAATGTTCAAGGATGTTATTAGCCATATATTCGAGTGAACAAAAAAAAATTATATTAAAAAATTATACAAAATGGTGACGCTGCACGCAATGTCTCAAGTTGAATATGGAATAACCAACCCAAATTTGAATATGGAAAAAAATTTGAAAACTTCCATTAATGTACACGAGTATAGCTAGAGAAATACGTAAGGGATTTTGGAAATTTGAATTTTTGTGTAATTGACAAGCATTTAAGGGGTTACACCTAGTTGGAATTTTTGAAAAAATCGATTTTTCGTTGTCAGCGGATTCTTATGATATAACCTTTCAAAAATATTCTTTCAAAATTTCTGATCGATCCGTTGAAAATTGGGGGAGGTATGAGCGTTTACAGGTAGGTCCGGCGGTCTACGTACATACCTGACGTAAAACTTTAAACGCGTTTTTCTGGGAATGACTTTTTCAGAATCCGTGACCAAAATATCTCAAAAACAGCTAAAGCGATCTGCTTCAAACATCACGGACATTTTTTGTATATCAAAAGGCAGTTCTTAATCGAAGGATTTTTTTTTCAATATACACTTTTTTTTTATGTCAAGCAAAATAGAGTGTTTTTTTCACCGAAATTTCGACGTTCACTTTCAATCGGTGACCATTTTTTCAAAAATCATTATTTTATTGAATCCTTCGATTAAAGACTAGATAAAACTTAATTTTCGATAGAAAAAGGATAATAAGTTCTCAATAACTAAGGTTGTAATTAACTCATGTAGAACGCCGTAGGTATTTCTCTTTGGAATGTTATTTTAAAGATGTGCTCGAAGTCTGGCGTGAAAAGAATGAAAATTGTTGGAGTTATGCAGCGTGACGTTTTGAAAAAATTATGTTGCAATAAGAATGGTCAACATCTAGCACACATGCCAGCCACTGTCTCCCCATGGACCTTTTTTTTCAGGTACCCATATGTTTCCTAGACGGTTCGAAGCACCTCTCAAGGAGGTTCGACACCAAAATCGAAATGCTTGTAGACGATTGAAATTCATATCACCGAGAGATTCATTTAGGATGCATTAACTATCCAAAAATTAATCCGTTTTATCATATATTTTCTGAGATTTTGAAGGTTTAAGTTGGGTTTTGTTCGAGTATAATTAATGAACCAAGTGGAGAAAACGCTTGATTTTTTAACACGACATTTTTAACGCCACGTGTATTACCGAATGGATGAAGGTTCAAGTTGAACCTTCATGGCACGTGGCACTTCATAAACACTAGTTATAAGGCTGCAGGGGTTAAAATAATGCTTCGATTCAAATTGGAAAAACCGAAAAAACCGCGATTAGTGTCAGGAATGTCGTGTCAAAAAATAAAGCGGTTTCTCCACTTTGTTCATAAATAATACTCGAACGAAACTCAACTTGAACCTTAAAAATCTCCGAAACTATGTGCCGAAACAAATTAATTTTTGGACAGTTGATGCATCATAAATTAATCTCTCGGTGATATGAATTTCAATCGTCTACAAGCATTTCGATTTTGGTGTCGAAAGTCCTTAAGCCAATTTTTTGAAAATTCTACAGTGCCGTAAGCCCTTAATGCGGTGCAAAACGCTCGAACGTTTCTCACGTATTCTTCTCAGACATTAACGACCTTAAGGGAATGTACCAGGTCAGCATAACCTCACAATTTTCAAACCCAATTTTCTCAGATGGTTAATTTTTTCGAAAAAACGAAGCATCAGGCTCTGGAGAATTCGCTGACGCAGAGCTTAATGATTTCCTTTTGCCCTAAATATGATTCATCTCTGAGAAATCTCTGTTCGAAAATTTCAGCTATCTCTCTCGCACTCATGTCACGTGGTAGATCTTCTACTTCGCCTTGATTTGCAAGAGACGCTCTGGATAGTGATAAAAATAAAGAAACAAAAAAGTATCGGTGCATTCCAAGGATGCAAACTACAACGTCATCGTGAAGCCGCGAAGTTTATTCCAAAAAAGAGTAGATTGCAATAAATACCTTGGTTGACCGCGTGCTCAAGGGCGCATAAGCCGGTCATGCCGGTCCCACCGAAAATCACGATTTTCATCTTAATTAGAGATCGGGATGAAAAATATCGTGCCTACTGACGTAAATGGTAAATTGCTCGTCCCCGCTCGCCTAGTCCGCTCGTCGTCTCAATGACGCGTATCTATTTGCCTCGCTTGGTCTTCGTTCACGCTGTTAATGCCGAGTCATCACAGTTCTCCGCTTACGTTATCTCTCGTATCATTATTCATGTTGTATTGTTTTTTTTTTCGCTATTATACGTACTGTATTGGATCAGCTGTTTTTTTGCCGGCATCGTAACGTACACGCACGCCGGGCCTGGCGCTCCGGCACGTACCTCACGGCCCGCAGAGCCATCTCGCAATGTAAACACTAGTGTCACCTTGGGGTGATGCGAAAGGTCCCCCAGCGAGAACCAGCACTGCTCGCAACGGCAGTCGGTATTGCGGATGAACGAACAGTTCGGCCGGCCGCCGCTAGATGGCGCCACACGCCAACTTCGCGGTGAAATTTTGAACTAGCATTATTGAAATAAAAAATTGTAAAAAAAGGTACAGTGAATGAAAAATATATTAAATGAAAAAATGTACGATAAATAAAGAATGTATGAAAATGAGGTACGATAAGGGAAAGATATCTCGGAGTAGAAAGCATTAAGGGAAGGGTAGGGATTTCAGCGTGAAAAAAAAACACTTTTTTGCGAATTTTTTTCATCTATATGGATAGAGTAAATTTATTGAAACCTTTTGTACATTGGTAAGTGTCATTTCAAGAACATTCCGTGAAATTTGTATGCGAAAATATCCACGAACAAGCCGGTGACAAAGCTTTTCCAAGAACGCCCTTGGAAAAACACGATTTGCGGTGTTCACTGTATCTCAGCTAGAAATTATCTGTAATCAAGTACCATTAAAATTTAGTCAAAGTATCATCAAATCCTCCCCCCAACGGTCTTCGATGATTTTTATTTCATTTCCAAATTTTTGGTGGTCATGTAAAGTGAAAAGTGCTATTTTTCACGAAAAATTTCGCCATTTTGGGGGTAAATGTAAATTTAAACCCTTAATGTAAAAAAATCTCAAACTAACCGTTGGGCGGAGGTATTTTATATGTAGAAAGCGTGTAACAAGTTTGAAATAAATCGGTCATGTAGTTTTCAAATGGCAGTGAACACGAACTTTGAAAAAGTGGTTTCGAGAAAAACACGGCACCGGCTTGTTTGTGAATATTTTTGCGTACAAATTTCACGGAAGGTTCTTGAAATGACACTTAACAATGTACAAAAGGTTTCAATAAATTTACTTTATCCATACAGATGAAAAAAATTTGCAAAAACGTGTTTTTTTTTTCACGCTGAATCCCCTTAAACAAAAGTTATTATTACTAATGAAATTAGTATTTATTTATTTGTACTTCATTTTGATATATTAGTGTTTGTTCATGAGCGATTTGCTTTTCTTTATTTGTAATTATTTATTAGTAATTTATTTCAATTTATCAGCAATTATCGTTGCTGTCAAATAAAAAATGGATTGTTATTACGAATAAATTGATGTAATAAATTATGGTTATGAGGAATGGAAAAAATTGACATACCGTACTTTCAGTAATGACGAGGATATTTTTTCTGTTAAATCGAAATTTTGATTGACATTTTGATCGATTTACTGAATTTAGTAAATTATAAACGGATTACTGACTTTATTCAATTTTTAATTGATGTATCAACTAATTGTCGAATTCGTTCTGCTCTCTGTTGAATTATTATCGAATCATTGAAGTTAGTCAATGTTTTATTGAATAATTGACAAAGTACTGAATGTATTTATATTTTTATTAAATAATTTACTAATTATTGAATTTATTCAATTTTTCATTCCATTATCAATTTCATACTATTTTTATATTGAATTATAAACGAATTATCGAACACTTCCAATTGTTTTTATTCAATCCAAATTCTTTCACATGAATTTGCCATCAGAAGTTATTTTCCCAACATTTTCTTGACTATCATTTTCGTCAATATTGGAATGGTACAATGAGTCTATTAACAATGTCGTAATATTAATATATTTATATTACGATCAACGTTATCACATGAGATATGTGAATTGTTCCAAGCTTGTTAATCTTCATCGTCCTCATCGTCATCATCCTCGTCGTCTTCGTCCTCGTCTTCTTCACCTAAAAATGATTTTGCGCATTCAGTACCAAATAAATTAAAAAAATCATAACAACAAATACAACAATAACGATAATAACTAATATCACCGCATAACTAACATTAATAATAATCCTATATAAATGTAATAATAATGCGAGATGAAAGTACACTCGAAACTCGATATAACGAATCTCTAGAAAAGTTCGTTATGTCGAGTTTTCGTTGTATCGAAGTCATGATCCACAAAATGTTCTTAAATATATACATATTAATACCATAAATATAGGGATATTTTTCAAAGAAAGAAAGGTTTCAATTCGATCAATTTTTGCAAGCAATAAGCAATTAGATCATAATTAATATTATTATGTCGTTGTATCAAGGTTTCGGGCGTCCATTGGAAGGGAATAGACAAATCTCCGTTATATTGAGGTTCGACTCTAATAATAATCCGATATAAAACTAGTAATAATCCGATATTAAATTAACAATAATCTGATGTAACATTAACAATCATCCGGAAAAATCTTCAAACTAAAATTGGAAATGAAAAATTGCTGATTTTCATGATTAAAAAAAAGAGATTTCTTCGCCATTTTTTAAATTTAGGGTATGTTTTATTTCTAATTTAGGCAGTTACATGCTATTTTTTTAAACGAATGTTTAGAAATGGCGGAGGTATGTGGACACGTAGTGTCGACGGGATTAATCAGAGAAAAACAACAAGGACTTTTTTCTTCATTAACACTCATACGCAGAATATGAAGCAAGAAAAAGTAAGAAATGTTAAAAATCAATGGAATGGTACGCTTTGAAACAAAACGGTTGAATTTTCCGAAAAAAATGGCTGCATTTCACAATAAAATGTCCTTTTATTTTTATTTCCAAAAACATTTAGGGTCATATTTTGGACAATAAGGTTAGAACGATTTATACCAAATTTCATCAAAATCGGTCGATTAGTTTTTCAGCTGTACGTCATGCCAGTTTTTAAAATGCAGTTTAGAAGACCGTGCCATAGCTCCTCCATTTTTAAAGATCAATAAATAAAAAATACGATGTTTCAGCCAAAAGTAGTAATGAAACACACCCTAAGTCTTTAAAATAGAGAAGAAATATTTCCTTTAAAAAAATCATGAAAACCTGCCGATTTTCTCCTCGCCTAAAGGTCTTCCCCCTTAAGATGATTCATTTTTTTATAGTGAAAATGAGGTCATCGTATCACGTACCGGGGGGTTCAGGTTTGCTAGGGGGCAAGTGGGCGACGCGATAAGCCTCTTCCGCCTCGAAACTCGGGTCCTGAATCTCCATCACTTCCGGTCCGATGATGTACTGTTCCTGGATCATTGGCATGCCAGGTGGACTGTAATTACAAGGGTTGAACTTCTGACCCATTCCGATGTATACGTTGGCGAATCTTCTGCGGCATTCACAACGCAATATACTCTTCGTTATTAATACGTAAGAGCTTCCTTTCGATTACTTTCTAATATGTACATACATATACATATATATGTACGAGGGAAAAAAAAAAAATTGGAAAAGTTGGAGCTAATTCATCATACACACGCACTTGCCCGTGGCGAAAGTGAAGCTTCCCGGCCAGGCGTTTGAGCGAAGGATCGCGATAGTCGTACGATCCGATTTAATAATCGACGAGGCTCGCGCCGTCCAAGCCACGATCGAACCGATTTTCGCGTCCTCCGACAGCGGAGTGAGCAAAGGCGGTCCAATCTGTTTTTTAAATTCACCGCCACGAGACTCGTCCTCGTTATCCTCTTGCTCCTCCTCCTCCTCTTCGTCCGCCACTTCCTGCTCGTCGATGTCCGTTCCGTCCTATTTTTTTTTATTCATTTTTTTTCGTATCGTATTCTTTATGATTTGCTTTTGGATCATTGAACTGTTGAGTAATTATTGGATTTTTATTGAATTTTTGTTTTACTTTGTTGAATTGTTGAATTAGGTTTAAAAAATTCAATAAGCACTTGGCAATGCAAAAAATACAATAGTTCAATACGAAATGCTTTAAAAAATAAGTTCATTGTTGAACTGAACATTGAGTTTTTTTGGATTAATAAATTATTGAGTATTTGGTGAATTTTATTGAATTTTTTTTTTGAATATTGAATTATTTAGTTAATGCATTTCGACAAGTTTTTAATTTTTATGGACTGACTTATAAGTAATTATATAATTTTGTGAATTTTTTTTCGGTTGTTTTCTTGAATTTTCTCGAGTTTTCTTGAAAATTTCTTGAATTCCATGGGGTTTAGGGGGCCAGTCCGCTTTGAAAATTTCAAAAAATCGAAAGCAAGCAAGACTTGAAGAAATCGACGATGATGAGCAATCAGAAGGGATTTTGTCCGGTGCAGGAATTGCCGATTGAGTTTAGGTTTTTCAAGAAACAACGTTTTCAAAATCTAGCTCCATCGTATCTCTAAAACTAATAGACCGATTCTCTTGAAATTTGAACCACATATTGTAAACATGATTCGCAACAAGATGACCCTCGATGGTTTTAAAATCTTGATTTTTACTCTTATTTTTTGCCCAAAACTGCGAAGAAACGCGTTTAAAAATTTTTTTTTTCGTTTTTCATCTGCAATTTTTTTATTTTTCGATAAAACTTTATATTCGAGGGTCATTTTGTAGCTGGTGTCATACTGAATCTAATGGACTTTGATTTTTTTGTTTCAGACAAGCCGTTGCCGAGTTGTGATGGAGCTACCTAGCCCACCTATTTTTTAGGCGTTACGTTAAACTACAGTTTTTGTACTTAAAAATGGATAAAAATGAATTAAATTTTGTTCAAATGTATTTTAAGACTTTATTTATCAAGCCCGACAACTTTTATATTCATATCTTTTATAAAATCCTCAAAAACAAATCGCGAAAATACCCTTTTTTCGTGGCTTCAAAGTAGACTGGCCCCTTAAGAAATTTAATAAGCACTCTCAATTTTTAATTTAGTGCCGGTGTATTAAGAATTATTGATTTTTTTTCTCGATTCATTGAAATTATAGCATACAAAAATGGAACACAAAATTGATTAAACTCAACAATTATCTAATAATTCAATTATTCATTTTTTAATTCCGTGTCGCTGAATTAAGTAATTATTGCATTTTTTTGATAAATTGAGGATAATTTTTTTGATAATTGAGTCTTCAATTCAAAGAATAAATTTAAAAAAATTAATAAAAATCAATAATTACGTAATGAACCAACAAAAGATAAATGCGATAATATAATTTAGTCTCCCGTGCCGGCGAATTAGGTAATGCTTCAATATTTTCAAATCACTGAATTTATTGTGTTGAGTAAATAAATGAAAATTGGATAGAAATCAATAATCACTAACTCAATAATCCAAAAAATATAAATGCAACCATTTAATTTCAAATGCCGTGACGGTGGATTGGATGATTGATTTTCAATTTGCCTACTTGAATTTATTTAATTCAATAAATAAGTTAAGAAATGGAATGAAAACAATAATTACTTAATAAACCGATAAAAACTAAATTCAATAATTTAACCTCTTGCACTCGAGAGGTGACTCTCGCTCACCAATTTCTATCCAAGGAAAAAGGCCTGGAGTGCAAAGGTTTAATTTTGAATCGCGTGCCGGTGAGTTAAGTACTCAATCATTTTCTTTCGGTTATTGAATTTATCGAATTCCATCATTAAAAAAAATCAATAACATTCAATAGTTACTTAATAATGCAATCGATTCTATAAAATTTAATAATTACTCAATAATTTAATATTCAAATGAAAAATTCTGTAAAATTATTCAATAAATGATTATTCAATAATTCAATAACAATTAAATAGAATAATTAAATTTAAACACAAGAGAAAAGTAGCCGACCTCGTTATCCCGAGACTCCTTTCTCGGATTCCACCAAACGGTCCGACCTTGCTCGAGGATGTAAGGTCTGTGGTGACACCAGTTCGATATCGCGGGATCGATCAGTTCTTTCAGCGACGGAGGCACGTAGTGCCGATTTTCCGATATCGCTCCCGATCCTGCGATCAATTCGGGGCTTCAATCATCTCGGAAGAACGATTGATTCGCAATTAGCATTTATTCGTCAAGTATTCCTCTACCGGCAGCATCTTCCTCATCGGCCACTTCCGTGTCCGCTTCCTCGTCGTCGTCCTCCTCGCCGGCGGCCTCGCTAAACGTGAAGTAACCGATCGGCGACACGTGCGTCGCGGCGCTTATTCGTGCTATCTGCGCTCTCAGATAATTTCTTTCCGTACCAGGAAAGGAAGGAAAAGTGTTTATCTGCGGGAGTGATTACGTGTGCGGTATGGAAAGCGTTGCTCATCGTTCGAAGTATCGTTTATCAATTTATCACGCTCCCGAGAAAAAAATCAGCAACATAAATCGGCAACAAAAATCGGCAGCATAAATCGGCAACAAAAATCGGCAGCAAAAATCGGCACTAAAAATCGGCAGCAAAAATCGGCAGCAGAAATCGGCCGCAAAAATCGGCAGCAAAAATCGGCAGTAAAAATGTAGAACTTCATCAATATCAGTACGATGAAAAAATTCAGAATTATCTTCACGTAGCGTTGAGTCGACTTTCGGTATTCTCGGCATCTTTTCCAAATGCACAAAGCGCTCGATTGAACTTGACAAAAAATGTTTCGATCTCGAAAAACGACAATCCGCTGCTTTTTCTCCCGAAATTCAAGGCTGGGTGCAAATCGGTTTACCGGAGTGTCCAATCGACCGGTGAAAGTCCGCACGATTTGTCTCGCCGCGTTGATTTGTTGCGGCGTCACCAACGGCAATTCCGTCCAATGATCGAGTCCAAGTGAGTCGCAAACGAAGTAAACATGTGCGTTGGTACCGTAGCCGATCTCTTCCATCGGCACGATCGGCGGTTCCTGCCAAAGACTCATCGGCAACGGTGGAAACGCCAGTTGCAATTCACTCGACGTTTCCTCGTCTTTTCGAATTTTCGTCACACTTCTTTCCTCGTCCCCCGTCCTCTTCTCGTTTTCATTTGGATTCTCGTTGTTCTCTTCGCCGATTTCCGCAGCTTCCGCCGCCTTAAAAATCCCGCGAGCTTTACGACCACGTGAATCGCCAGAAACTTTATGAATAAATTAATTCCAGATCGTACGGCGGTTCGGCGAGCGAGCAATTCCTCGTCGAGAAGTTCCGCCTCGACGATGTAATAGTTTTCTGGCTTTCCGATAATCTTTCCCCAGAATCTAAGAACGTAGAGGACATTTTGAGAAAACGCAATTTTTGTTTTTACGTTACATTTTTCTTCACGCTGAAAAAAACATATTCTGATGGAAAATATCTATTTGTAAATAAACCAAAAGTCTGATTCACGTATCAGTCGAAAATAAAATAATTATTATAATAATGTAATGAAGATCACTATGAATTATTATGATTATCATATTTGATTTGTTATTGTTATTTGAAAACTAGAATTTGTCCATCGAGAAGACATGATAATACATGTAAATATAGTCAAATATCATTATTATTTTACACGCGATATTAGAATCCGAAATTATGATAATTACACTCGAATTTATGATTTCAAGTCTTAACAAAATAAATGTTATAAGAAACTTTAATATCACTATAATAATTATTATCATGAATAATGAGACTAATAATAATAATAATACGCTAGACATTATAAGTCGAAATTATAATAATTATATTCGAATTTATAGTACAATAAATATGATACTAAACTCTAATATAATAATAATAATAATGTACTTTATTATCGTGAGAATAATTATAATTCAAAACTTTTGTAGACCGAAAAATCACATTAAGAATAAAAGAACCATTTTTTTCACCTGACATTTTGAATTGGCTGGTCTGCAACGAGTTTGTAAATTGAAAAATTCAACGCGACGACTTCTGAGCGTGGCAAGGCAACGTCGATTTGTTCAAGATAAAAAAAAAGTTCCAATAAATCGGGTGATACACGCTTCGGATCGTCATCCCTAGCCTCGTCTTCGATCTTATTTTCGTCCTTGGAATTCTTTGGGGAAGAAACCGTCGAAAATGCGATTAGGATCGAGCCTCTAAAATTTTGACAACAATTTTTCTATCCTAGTATGCTATATTATTCAGTATTAACAAAAAAACGTTTTTTTTTTCGTTTATTATGCCTGTATATCATTATTTAAACCATTAAAAACAGTTAAATATAAAGTATTTGAGAAAAGATAATTTGAGCAGTTTTTTTTAAATTTCTATGCAGTTTGCTTGCTGATTTTCAAGAATACATTTTCGAGTCTGTGAAGACTTTTATTTTTTATTAGAAATATTTTTCATAAACATTTCGAAAGGGTGAAAAAAATCGATTTCGAAATTGAATAATCGACAAGGTACTTGAACAAATGATCATTACTAGTTGAGTACATGGAAAATGGCGTGTGATAAATTAAAAAAATTAATTAATTAAAAAATGTATGTACCAATTAATAATATATAATTCTGTTTCTCGAAATAAAAAATTAGAAACGTAGATGAACACGAATAATTGCTCGTCAAATGAATGAAGAAGGTCATGTGGGAAATAAAAAACAAATAAGAAATTAAAATGCATGTACCAATAAATAATATATCATTTTCGTTTGGAAATTCAAAAATCAACAACGTACTTGAACACGAATAATTTCCAGTCAAATAAGTGAATAAATGTCTTTTAGTGAAATAAAAAAAGAATAAAAAATGTATGTACCAATCAGTAATATAAGATTTTTTTCCGATTTTTTTTCACTTTGTACTGGGAAAAAGAATTCGAAAAATGCCGATTTCCGGGCGGGCCGGAAGACCGTAACCCGTTAAATTAAATTTTTCTAGATCGATAATCGTGCGCGACAGGTGACGTCTCTCCGGGACTCGATAACCTGATAAAGTCTCATGAGCTTTTTCGTCTCTTCGCACGGCGCCCGCGCCACGTAATCTTCCCGCAGATAATTAGTTTTGCCCTTGTGTCGCTCGTCTTTGAGCTTTTTGCTGTAGTCTTCGAAAACGTCGACCGCGTTGCTCGGACGTTCGGACAGTATCTTCTCCAGCAGTTCGGCGAGATGATCGTATCTGCGAGGGGATTTTTAACCCCAATTTTTTTCTCACATATACCGCTGTCGAAATAATATACAGGCCGGTTCAAAACTCACAGACATTCGCCGCTCTCCGCACTGTGCCTTTGCAAAAACATTTTGGCGCCTGAGACATCATGCTCGAGGTTGGGAAGCTTACGATCGCCTTCCGATTTCTCTTCTTCGTCGAGCCTGTAGACGAGGGACATTGCTCCTGTCGCTTTTTCCATTCGTTTGCACGAGAAACAAAAAAGAAACGGCATACTGTCGGATGCCGGAAAAGTCACATTCCGGAAGTAATTTTGGAAAAGTGAGGACACGGAAATGTTTCTGGGAAATGTTACCGTATGGAAAATTGCCAAGCATCATTCTTTGGACTAGAAGTTTTGCTCGACCCATGGCACTGATAACATCTTTTAAATGACGCAAAAATGTCGTGGGGCGAATGTTCATCCACTTTAAGGGGGGCGATGCCTTCAGGCGAGGAAAAAATTGCGGATTTTCATTAATTTTTTTTATGGACAGATTTCTTCACCATTCCTTAACTTAGGGTACGTTTTATCACTACTCTTGGCTGTTACGTGGTTTTTTTTTATTGATCTTCAAAAATGCTAGAGCGATGACACGGTCTTCTGAACGGGTTGCGGCGTGGGCGGAATTAAACTGAAGAAAAACCAACGAAGATTTTCCTTTCATTAAGGGGGCTTCTCACTTTAGACGCTGAAAAAGGCTGTTTTCATGAATTTTTATGATAGGTTTATATTATAGATTTTGATATAAAAGTTGTTACACTTAATAAATACACTTTCGAAATACATTTAAAAAAACATGTATTCATTTAAGTCACTATTTATAGACGAAAATGGTAGTTAAAAAAATGTCCTAAAAAAATTGTAGGTTTGCGCTGTTGATGAAATCTCGGATGGGTCATCCAAAACAAAAAAATCAAACGATTTTAGATTCAGTATGTTAATGGCTACGGCGCATTTCATACGATTTTTTATGTATGCAAAATAACAAAGTGGCGGACGTTTTTCGAAAAAACAAAATAAAACCTGTTTTTCACCGTTTTTGGCAAAAAAGTGAATATCAAAATTTAAAAAAATCCTTGATATACGGTATAGCTATAGTTGTAAAGAATATGTGGTTAAAATTTCATGTGGATCGGTTCAGTAGTTTCGAAGATTTTATCAACACGTCGAAAAACGTTGTTTGGAGAAAAACGCGTTTAAAGTTTGTTTGGGTTGCATGAATCAGTGGCGTAGCGTGGATTTTTGCCGCCCGGGGCCAACCCTAAATTTGCCGCCCCCCGCCCTATTTTCGCAACTAACAAGGAAACGTTGCGAGGTCGATGTCTCCGATTTCGATGAAATTTCGCATGCTTGTAGAATGGGTAAAAATAGGCGACACGTATTTTTTTATATCGGCTGAACCTGATTTTTAAGGGTTGAAAAGCACCCTCGAAAATTGGGGTGTTTTTAGTTTTTCGTCGATAACGTTTTAACGGTACGAGATATGAAAAAACTTTAAATTGCAATAATGTTTATTTTTTTGTGTACTATACATTGGAGCTGAGAACTATGCAGATAGCAACAAATTTCACATTGTTTATTGCAAAAATGCAATTTTTTCAACCGTATCTCCGAGAATTTTTAATCGATTGGAATGTAAATTTGCATACATGTAGGGAATGGAAAAGTGCGGATACGGATTTTTTCTTTTTCCGATATCTCACAATTAAGGGGTTGAAACTGCCCGTCGATTTTTTTGCCGAGAGCATCGTATAATCAGCTAGCCTTTTGGCATTTCGGTCTAAATTCATGTCAATATATGTTCGTGTTATGGGGCAATTGCATATTTGTAACATTCTAGCCCCCCCCCCCCCCCCAACGGTCCCCTCTCGAAAGGCGAACGTTCAAAGTTCTTACCGTGCGGCAAGGACGAAAATTTGTGGAAATAAAAATGGGTTGCAAAAAAAGTATAATCAGTCAAAATAGTCGATACACATTTTCTCGTTTTGGCGGAACGACACTCTTAAGGGGTCAACGCACCCTTAAAAACTTCGTTCTTTCTATAGCTCGTGAACGAGCCGAAATAAAAATAAAGTTCGAAAGGAAAACATGTTGTATTCTTCGACTACTAGACGTTCATGATGATAATGATGAGTACAGCAATAAATGGCGTGTTGTTTATTGCAATAATTCGTGAATTACTTGTGAAAAAACACTCTTCAGTTTTCCACTAATATGGGCAGAGGCAAGGATTGCAATCACGGACTGATTTCGTTCTCCAGGAAGCAACTGGATTACAATTGTATATTTACGAAGTAATTCTCCTCCGCCACGTACTGCCTTTGAAGATTGCAACACAATCGGAAAAGTGTTCTCACGCTTAGTCATTTAGGAAACGTTTTAACTCTATGTTTTTTATGAATTATACTTATTACAATAATGATAGTCATGATAAAAGTGTTTGAAACAAAGAGATTTCTTACACCACGCACAAGTGATAATAGCTGCTTCGCCGCATATATCGGCAAAAAAATCGACGGGCAGTTTCAACCCTTTAATTGTGAGATATCGGAAGAAGAAAAAATTGCATTTTTGCAATAAACAATGTGAAATTTGTTGCTATCTGCATCGTTCTCATCTCCAATGTATAGTACACAAAAAAATAAACATTGTTGCAATTTGAAGTTTCTTCATATCTCGTACCGTTAAAACGTTATCGACGAAAAACTAAAAACACCCCAATTTTCGAGGGTGCTTTTCAACCCTTAAAAATCGGGTTCCGCCGATATAAAAAAATACGTATCGCCTATTTTTACCCATTCTACAAGCATGCCAAATTTCATCGAAATCGGAAACATCGACCTCGCAACGTTTCCTTAAGTGCCGCTCGCCGCCGCCGCCCCACATCGGCGCCGCCCGGGGCCATGGCCCCCTGCCCCCCCCCCCCCGCTACGCCACTGGCATGAATACATTGAAAATTGTTTTTAATGTATTTCGAAAGTGTATTTATTAATTGTAACAACTTTTATATCAATATCTATAATATAAATCTATAAAAAATAATGAAAATAGCCTTTTTAGCGTCTGACGTGAGAAGACCCCTTAACACTCATACGCAGAATGTGAACCAAGAAAAAGTAAGAAATGTTGGAGTTCGATGAAACCGTACGCTTTGAAACAAAAAGATTGAATTTTCGGAAAATAATGTTACATTGTACAATAAAAAAATGCTTTTTTTATTTTCAAAAACATGTACGGTCATGTTTAAGACAGTTAGGTTAGAAAGATTTATACCAAACATCATTAGAATCGGTCGATTAGTTTTTTAGCTGTACGTCACGCCAGTTTTGAAAATGCAGTTTAGAATACCTCGGTCATTTTGAAAGATTAAAAATAAATAAATACCATGTAACAGCCAAAAGTAGTAATGAAACATACCCTAAGTCTAAAAAATGGTGAAGAAATATTTCCTTTTGAAAAGCATTCATGAAAATCAGCAAATTTTTTCCTCGCCCAAAGGTATCTCCTCCCTCAATGTACAGGGTGGTATTTTCATCGATTTTTAACAAATTTGTGAGTATAAAGAGAGTAACGGGTTGCATTCACAAATAAGTCGGAAATCGTTGAAAATAAAACAACCTGTACATGGACATTTGGCAGAAAAAATCTGGTCGATTTTCAATATATTTTTCTGATGAGAGTATTGGACTGACGATGTCGGGATTTCACACACAATTTATACATAGTATTGCCAAGTTTGAGTTTTTTTTTTAATCTTGAAAAACAGTGCAGCTATTACGATGTAAGGGGGTTGGAACGGTGTAGTTGAGTCAAATGACGGTTTATGCATTTTTTTTCAATGAACTTCAAAAAAATGCATACGAGGTATAGACTTATTCTGTAGATGCTATGTTTTCATAAAATATATCATTAGAGGGCAAAATTTGCTATTAAATATTTTCATTACGTAAATAAGCAAGACTTTTTTGTTTCAGCTTGAAAAAGTATAACATTATCGATGATCATTATGAAAAAACTGCGTCAGCGCATATTTTATACAACTCAGATCGAAATGTTGAGTAACTAATAATTATGCCTATGTATATTTATGTCACGAGATTATTTATTAATATTAAGTGTTACCGACATACGGCAACTTTGCGGACATTGAGGTTGACAGCAATGCTAAATGTTTATAAAGGTTTAGTTTACGTTAATCCATTGTTCGGAATGGTTTATGTTCGTGCTAAATAGCCAAATAATTAACAAGCGTAAACGTCTTGTCCATCTAACCGCACGTAGAATTACATACACTAAACGATCTTTTATCTCTGGTGTTCTATGGTGAATAATTTTCAAAAAATTCGCAGATACTCAGTATAGTCTAGACAATAACATATACAGGGTGTCCCTCTTCTCTCTGCCACCCGAAATAACTCGGTAATTATCGACGTCACAAAAAAATGTTCCAGACGAAAGTTGTACGGTGTGAAGGGAGCCATCAAATGCGACAATTTTTTTTATTTCGGTGGAGGCGCTGACGCACAGTGAGGGTCACCGCCACTTTTTCAAATGAAATGTTCAAAATTTCACCGGAATAAAAAAAAATGGTCGCATTTGATGGCCCCCTTCACACCGTACAACTTTTGTCTGGAACATTTTTTTTGACGTCCATAATTACCGAGTTATTTCGAGTGGCAGAGATAGGAGGAACACCCTGTATATATATATATATGTGTGTGTGTGTGTGTGTGTGTGTGTGTGTGTGTGTGTGAGTGTGTGTGTGTGTGTGTGTGTGTGTGTGTGTGTGTGTGTGTGTGTGTGTGTGTGTGTGTGTGTGTGTGTGTGTGTGTGTGTGTGTGTGTGTGTGTGTGTGTGTGTGTGTGTGTGTGTGTGTGTGTGTGTGTGTGTGTGTGTGTGTGTGTGTGTGTGTGTGTGTGTGTGTGTGTGTGTGTGTGTGTGTGTATTTATATATGAGGTATTCCAAGTGTTTTCGTAGGGCGTAAAAGCCTGACCTTCTTCAATTTTATTCAAAGTTGGTCATGTTTTTCTATAAACTATTTCGAAAAAAAATGTAATATTTTCCAAGTATACAACACTAAAAAAAACAAAAATCTTTAATTTTTTAAGGCCAATGACCAGGTTGATCCTGATTAAATTTCCGCTGAATTTTCTTTTATTAGTGTAAAATAACAAGTGTAAGTTTCATTCTGGGCTGGGCTTGCTTTCAGTTAATATCGTCGCCGTAAATTTAATGGGAAATTGTGTTTGTTGAATAACTTGGCGATTCACAATTTTCAAGTAAAAATTGTAATGACTAAACTTATGTAGGAAAGTGCTTTACAACTTTAGTCATTAGAGTTTTTTCTTTACCATCAATATTTTTTTAATCAAACCTGAAAAAAGCGACTATAGCATTATCTCGTTCATTTTTTACTTTAGGGCATAAACGAACATAAACAAACTTGTAGAGAATGAAATTCGCGATAATTTTGGTTTCTATCTTTTTTCCTAGAATCAATATTTAAGGTCGTACGCCAACGGTAAAAAAACGAGAAGCATGGAAATATTATTTCGCGAACCATTCGATCTTTTCTTTTACCGTTGGCGTACGACCTTAAATATTCATTCTAGGAAAAAAAAGGTGGAAACAAATATTGTCTAAAATTTCATTCTCTACAAGTTCCTTCATATTCGTTCATGCCCTAAAGTTAAAAATAAACGAGATAATGCAATAGCCGCTTTTTCAAGTTTAATTCGAAAAATATCGATGGTAGAGAAAAAACTGCAATGACCAAAGTTGTAAAGCACTCGATTTCCTACAAGTTTACTTATTACCATTCTTACTTAAAAATTGTAAATCGCCGAGTTATTCGACAAAAACAATTTCCCATTAAATTTAAGACGGCGAAATTAACTGAACGCAAGCCCAGCCGAGAATGAAACTTATACGTGTTGTTTTACACTAATCAAAAAAATTCAGGGTACATTTCAGCCGGATCAACCTAGTCATTGGGGTTAAAGAATTAAAGAATGAAAGATTTTTCTTTTTTTTAGTGTTGTAGTACTTGGCAAATTTTGAAAACTTTTTCAAAAATACTTAAAAGAAAAACGCATCTTTTTTTAAGAGGACATTTTTTCGTACGACGAGAAGATCACAACGATGCGATCATTTGAAATTTGATCACGTGTAAAATCTTATCTCCGAGTTAGCCGAGTTAGAGAGCCGATAAAAATCTGGAAAAAAATCCACGTACTCAAAATATATGACACAAAAACATCACCAACTTTGAAAAAGATTGAAGAAAGTCAGGCTTTTAGGACTTTCTATTGTTCTCATATATATATATATATATATATATATATATATATATATATATATATCAATCTTGCATTGTGGCTAACGCTTCAACCTCCTTAAAGAAAGTGCCACCATTGATGGATGGCCAACCGGTATTGGTGCTTCTGACAACTAGACTCACTTAAAATAAAAAATAAAAAAATGTACTTTAAGTATAATAATCAAACTTTCTTATGACTGAATAGACGTTTGAAATTTTGAAAATCATGAAAATGCAACGCTGTTATCAAAGTTGGTTTTTCGAACCAAAAAACAACTGTAATCATTTGTCATTAACCAATGGATAACCGTATGAAAAAATTATCAAAATTATGCAGGCCCTTTGTCTCCTGCGGTATGACAATTGGACAACAGATGGCGCCCAGTCACTCCGCTCGCGCTGTGGTCTCATGTCATCCAAACCTACGAAAGGACCGTCTACACGCGCTCATTTATATTCTCCCCCAACCGATCAGCGGGGGGCTACTACATGCTTTGTATATCCTTATATATTTAGATATATGTAATATATCCTATATGTTGGGAGTATAAATAAGTCTCCGCCGTTTGACAAGAGATGTCCCCACCAGGAGGTTATGGTTGAAATTGTCAGATGTAAAACGTCATATCGTAAGGTTGGACATCGGGCAATACCATAACCTTAAAATATTAGCGATTTTGTATCAGCACCACATAATTTTTTTCGTGCGAAAGTGTCGAGTTTTGAGCCGAATAAGCGTTATTTGCTATATGCTACAAGCAATCTATGCGCCTCAGCTGCAGATTTCTTCAAATTAAAGAAGTAAAGAAGAGTTATAAAGTTCCCGCAAATGACGCTTATTCGGCTCAAAAGTCGACATTTTGGCACGAAAAAATTACGTGATGCTGATACAAAATCGCTCACATTTCAAGGTGCCAGATGTCCAATCTTACAATATGACTTATTACATCTGACAATTTCAACCATAACCTCCTTGTGGGGCCATCTTTTGTCAAACGGCGGAGACTTATTTGTATTCCCAATATACATGTAATCCTATAAATCCGTATCGTTTCTATACTGTTTTCCTACAATTTAAATGTAAATTTCTATAAATCCCACAAATCGTATATAGATATACATGTAATCCTATAAAATATGTAATATATCCTTATATACTCTATAGATGTATATATAATGTACATATATATTATATTTATATACTTTATATACCCCTGTATACTCAAGCCACCATACATTCAAGTTGAACGAAGAATATAGAAGACTTCTCCGTAATTTTGAGCTTGAAGTCGTCGCTTTGCGATTTCGCCCATGATACGTAACCTAACCTCTCGAAATCACAACGTCCACTCGGACAAAGTTGCGGCTCCAGCCGGCCATACACGTACACTTTGGAGCATCCGACGGGACGAAAGAACGATGGTGGCCAGCCAGGATACGGACTATCCGATAAAAAAATGAACGAACGAAAAAAGGCCTCTATACTCATGTTAAATATACAACATCAAACGCACGACACTCATGAAATGACATGTTCTCGTGACACCGTACGGAGAAATCATTTTTCTAATATCTTGGCACTTCTTCCGGAAGAAATTAATCGCAGTTTACGAGCTTCGCCCCCAGCCCTCTCCCCCCTCCCCCTTCCATCGCCCATCGAAAACCGGTGGAATCTCGTCCTACTCTTTCAGGAAATGACCGCGAACGTTATCGCGGCATATTTTTTTATTCCTTTTTTTTCATACGCGCTCTTTACAATGGAATATAGAAATATATATATACATTTCTGGAGGTAGTGCGTGACAATTTTAGCTCCGATGATTACGGAAATACGGCGCGTTCTCATAATGTCTATACATACATACATATATACGGTGACACCCATGTAGAGGTTGCCATGAGTTGCCCAATGTTACGATCAGGCCAATATTGGGACCATCGTATAAGCCAACAAAAGAGAAATAATATTGGCCCATTACTGTTCCGCTCTAAACTGAAAACTGGTACAATATCGGCCCATCCCTAAAGCCTGTCCTGGCCCATCTTTAAAAACTAATCAACAGCCGTGATAGTTAAACTAAATTTGCCAATTTAAAAACTGGGGATACTAAAATACTGACAATTCCATTGGCCCAATATTGTTCCGTTATAAATTGAAAACCGGCACAATATCGGCCAATCGTTTAAAACCAATAAATAGCCGTGATGGTTGAACTATATTTGCCAATTTAAAAACTGGTAATGCTAAAATACAAGCAATTACATTGGCCCATTATTGTCCCGTTATAAATTGAGAACCGGCACAATATCGGCCCATTACTAAAGATTATCCTGGCCCATCTTTCAAAACCAATAAACAGCAGTGATAGTTAAACTAAATTTGCGAATCCTAAAGCTGGCAATCCTAAAATACTGGCTATTACATTGGCTCATTATTGTCTCGTTCTAAATTGAAAACCGACACAATATGGGCCCATAGTTAAAACCTATCATGGCCCATCTTTTAAATTCATTAAACAGTCATGAAAGATAAACAATATTTGCCAATTTTTAAGCTGGTGATGCTGAGGTATTGCCAATTACATTAGCCCATTATTGTTCCGTTATAAATTGAGAACTGGCACATTATCAGCCCATTACTAAAACCTATCCGGGCCCATCTGTTAAAACCAATAAACAGCCGTGATAGTTCATCGAAATTTGCCAATTTAAAAACTGGCAATGCTAAAATACTGGAAATTACATTTAATTAATCTAAGCCCTTTATTGGCTAAGTGGGTCAGACCATACCTGCTTTTATTTTATTTAAGTCTTGGGTTATTCATTATCTGTATATTATGCCAGAATAGGCAAATAACTGGCACGTCATATATTAATCGTCTATATTTTGTAGTTCAGTTTTTGTAATCAAGTCTTGGCCTATTATTGGCATTTGTAAATAACCTACATAAGTAAGTAAAATATGCCAATTTTGAAACCTGTCATATACGCAAATCACAATTTATTTCAAGGTTATTCCATGAAATATGTCTCCATAAGTACCAATCTCGGGCCAATCTTGGCCCGATATAGGTTGAATATTTATCACGCACCCAAACAAACTCACGGCCCAATATTCTAGATAGACTAACTTCTAGATAGACCAACTGTAAAGGCCCATCATAGAGCCAGTGGTCGATTTGTACATAGGCCCTTTAAGAGGGCCCACATAGGGCCAAGTGCAATCACCAACATTGGCGCTACAATGAATTAAATCATTGGCCCAATAATTGTTGGCTCTGTTGGCCGATATCGGGCCGTTCTTATCATTTCTACAAAGGCACCTCATTGGTAAATACTCACGGCCCAATATTCTAGAAAGGCTAACTGTGAAGGCCCGTCCCAGGCCCAACGGTCAATCTCTCCATGGGCAGTTATAAGCTGGTCATGCGTTTTTTGTGACGAGTAGTATTTGTCAGTAAAAATTGAGCTTCTGGAAAAAAAGCCGAGATTTTATTTTGAGTACAGCGTAATGAAGATAATTAAATTCCGAAGACGAAATACCTCTGAAAAGCTTTTTTGTGCATCCCGTGGTCGAGAAGACAAATGATCCAAGATGCATTTTAAACCGCATCGATCGAATTTCGTGCCATTTGAAGAAAAAATTGTTTAGGAGCGTTTCGTATTCCAAATTTAATTATCATTCTGCTGAGCTCAAAATGCAATTTTCTTTTTTTCCAGGTGGCTCGATTTTCTCTTTTTTTTGGAAAAGGACTGGCAAAACCATCAAATTTCACTTTCAATATTCTCGGCCGCATAATATCCGGGCGGGAAACTTCAAAAAAATCTCACAACCTTATAATTGTCACCCGGTATATATATATTGCCGAACAGTGTGCGAATTTGATGCAGCCTTTTTTTCGCTTCGTTAAATTAATTGGGTCGTTCGATAATGCGGCATGTATGGCGTTCGTCATTTCGTTCGTGGCGCTTGTCGCTTCATAAATTCGATAGCGCGTCGCGCGACTCGACGAGGGCGCAAAAAAGCGAATAAGGAGCAAGAAGAATTCACGCTAAAATAATAATGACGATGAGAATAATAATACTTGACAGGATGAAGAAAAAAAAAGTGGACAGAAGAAGTCGAGGTGACTTTCGATGAACGGGACGATCAGGGAAAGCGACTAGACAAATGAGATATTTTCGAGGAGAGAGAGAAAAAGAGCAAACGATGAACGAGGATGAAGACGGACGTTTTTTGTTAGGTTGCTGGTATTTAGAAACGTCATAAAAATGGCGTTCTTTCCAAAAGTGAGAAGCGAGATTTTTTTATTGCCTAATTTTATAGACTTTTGTTTTATTGCACAATTGTATAGACTGGTTGAATTTTATAGACATGAGAAGCTGGCTGATACGAAATCGAGCGGCCATGCAAGCCTTTCTTCCCCACATACTCGTCCACGTTTGTTCGTACGCGCCGTCTCGTTTCTTCGTACGATGTGGACGCGATCGAGAAACGCAGGCACGTGCTGCTATTCACATCCGCCACATCGCGGAAACCGAAACTAGAGATCTCGAGCCCGTGACTCACATATACACACATACGTAGCTCATGAATGGAGAAAATAATGAATGGCTGCGTTTTGTATCGGCCTCCGATGAATGGGCGCGACTTAACGTGGAACAAGTGTGATATTTGATCCTGTTGATCGAGGAAGAACGAGGGTTTGTACTTGAAAAACATTTTTTTTGAGCCTGAACCATTTTGGAATTATTTTTGAATTTCGAAAAAAAGGCTATCACATTTTGAAATCGCGACGTTTTTCGTGTCGAAATGCGATAGCTTCTTTTCGACCTTATGATTCTACAGGAGGCAAAAGAATTAAAGGATATTGAAAAAGTCCGCAAATTTAAGGGTCATTTTCAAATAGCTGTAACTCCTCGAAAAATGGTCGTACAGCAAAATAAAAAAAAAAAAACAAATTGAAGATGTGAATCTCTAGTTTTGGGATCTTAAGCTCAAACATTTTTCGCATCAGCCAATTTTTAGTAGCCATCAAAAAACCAAAGTAAAAAAAAAATTCAAAATTTTTGCTCATCTTTCACAGTCTGCACGGACTTTAATAAAAAATTTTTAAAGATCGGATTGAAAGGGTCGTCTAGCTGGATTCTTCCCCTTTAATTTGAGCGGTAGGAGAGCTCTGTACGATTTTTTCTCGTTGAGTTATCGATGTTCAAAGCAAAAATGACACTTTTGACTTTGATGACTGATTACTCGAACACTAATGGTCGCACAGGAAAAAACCAGAGGGTTTTGGAAACTGAAGTATTCTCTATAAGATGCTTTTATCATTTTTTTATCAAGATTTTTTTTCATGCGGGAAAATGGATTTAAAAAAACGTGAAAAACGGCATATTTACGAATATTCTTTTAACTAAGGATTATTTTGCCAATACCGAGTAGATAAAAAAATCGGTTTTTTTATGACCTCAAAGTATCCTAAAGAAGCCCTTAAAAGTTTCAAACCCTGCGATTTTTCTTTCATTGTGTTCCGAATGATCGAAATTGT
The DNA here is from genome assembly GCA_963210295.1 of Ophion ellenae. Lineage (NCBI taxonomy): Eukaryota > Metazoa > Arthropoda > Insecta > Hymenoptera > Ichneumonidae > Ophion > Ophion ellenae. The sequence goes on along the minus strand of OY723385.1, from coordinate 12,429,873 downwards.
GGTTTTTGCCAAAAATCGATGAAAGGCCACCACCTTTTATTCGTCTTTTGAGAATCACAATTTTTTTGGCACTGATCCGAATTTCCGGTGCTAAAAAATGTTGATTGTTGAACAACGGGAACAAATTTTTGTTCCCGTTGTTCCCAATGAGTATTTGCTCATACTTTTAATCATGCTGAGTATTTTTTATTTTACCGAGTATTTTTCAGTTATATTAAGTATTTTTGATTACGTTGGGCGTAGTCAAATATGTCGAGTATTCAAAATTACGTTGAGTATTTTCAATTATGTTGAGTATCAAAAATAATGTTGAGCATCTTTAATTATGTTGAGTATTTTTGATTACGCTGGGCATATTCAAATATGTCGAGTATTCAAAATTACGTTGAGTATTTTCAATTATGTTGAGTACTTTTGATTATGTTGAGTATTTTTGATTATGTTGGCCATATTGAAATATGTCTGGTATTCAAAATTACGTTGAGTATTCTCAATTATGTTGAGTACTTTTAATTATACTGAGTATTTTTAATTATGCCGAGTATTTTTGATCATGTTGGGCATATTCAAATGTGTCGAGTATTCAAAATTACGTCGAGTATTATTTTATTATCATTCATTTATTGAGGTCTCACTTAATTCCTGAGTTCCGCCGTATACCCCTGCGGGTTTTCACGTACAACCCTTCCCAATGAACCCTTTCGTATCACTCCCTACCCGTACTTTGCTGAGCTAACCTATCTTCCGTTGCGGCCACAGCCGTCTTACGCTACACTATACCGCATTTGCCGAGGGTACGGGGAAGCTGTGAAAAACCCATACCCGTATAGACAGCCCTATATTCTTCTGATTTTCTGGTGCACAGACTGCAACTCAAGTATCTACACCAAAGTATCAGAAGTATATACTTTATACTTGAAGTTATGTCGAGTAGTAACCGTATTTATTCCTCGTATCCGCTTTTAAGGGTGTTTACATTCGAGCTTCTCCCTTCACTTGTACCTACGTGTTTACATCGGGCTTCCCATTATTTACATTGGCTTTCTTACTGTCCGTTTGCTGGTTACTTTTGCAGTTGCGCCTCTATTTTACGGCATGTTTCAACCCCCCTGCTCGTTTCCGACCATTGTTTCAGGTTCTTTAATACTTCTTGATTTAGTTTCCCCTTTATCTTTGGACCCTCGCAAATGTGTCGCAACTTTTCCTTTGCCTCTTTGCAAATTGTACACTCCGAATCTACATACCCTTACTTTCCCTCCCTCCCGATATTATCACATCCTATCCTTGTCCATGTTTATTTTATTTCTCCGCTAATTGCCGCGTCTTCCAAATATCTTCCGATGTGTAATCCTATAGTCCTTTGCTCGTATCCCTTGCAGTATGTGGAGTCGTCAATCTTGCTCCAATCGTACTGAATTTCTTGTTCAATTTTAATTTTTATGCCACTTTATATTTTTTGTGTAGCTCTCTTATATTTCATTCCATATGGACTGCCAGATCTTTCCCTCAACTACGCATTCCATGGCTTTTTTAAATTTTTATCCCCAAGTTATGTCCGGTATTTTTAACTGTGTTAAATATTTTACATGATTTCGGGCATTTTTTATTTTGTTGAGTATTTTTAATTACGACGAATATTTTACATGATGTCGAGTATGTTCAATTTGAAATTCAAAAAATGACCGTTGGAACGCCAACTTAGTGTATAAAGAGTAGTGTCGCCGCGAGTTCGTCAGGGACAGTGAGATTTGTCGAGTTGCTTTTTTAATACTTGGCGTCGAGACGCTGTTTCGTCTCTTAGTTAATTACGTTGAGTATTTTTTCAAACTATGTTGAGGTTGTTTAATTAGCTTGACTGTTTTTTAACAATATCCAACCTGAGCCGTTTTTTTTTCTTTCGAAACGCATAAATCGTCCAAAGAAACGTTGTCAAATAGCCAAAAATGAAAAAAAATGACCCAAAGTACCAAAAATAATGCACTGACAGATAGAACCAAACGGACAATGGTAAAGAGAGAGGC